>OY284470.1:37516209-38031332 GCA_958336335.1 Dilophus febrilis
CACTGTTGTTAATGCCATCTTTACCACCTTCCCATCCTCCACTTCGCAATCCATTGTTCATCTCCCTTCCAAGCATCATTTATATGGGGTTTGCCCCGATGATGAATGTGGTGTTGAACGATAGTTCATTAAGAACATTTCCAATTTCGCCAAACAATCATTGCTTTCCAATGCCGCGCACAATATCGCCCTTTTAATTGTTCTTACTCCCCCCTCTGCCTGTCCATTCGCATGTGGCCATAGGGGTGTTATCCTATTATGTCTAAATCCACATCTCTTGGCAAATGTACTGAGCTCCGCACCGTTAAACGGTGGATCATTATCCGTCCTAACAGCCCCCGGAATTCCAAACTGTGCGAAAATTTCCACAATTTTTCCACTATGGCAATCATACTGGTTGTTGTAACTATTTCCGCAAACACATATCTTGTGTATTCATCTATTATCACTAATATATATTGACCGTTTGTCAATGGACCCATAAAATCCATCGAAATTTGTTGCAAAGGAACTATTGTTTCTTTCGTTAATTGAATCGAATTTGTTTCGTGATATTCCGTTGTCACTTGGCAGGCTGTACATTGCCCTACCATTTCTGTACATTGCCCAACCATCTTATCCATTCCTGAAAACCATAGCTTCGATCTTAATAGTTGTTTCGTCTTACCTATCCCTTGATGTCCCTTGTATGCCAGTTCTATCGCCTTTTGTTGCAGCGATAATGGTAAAATTATCTTCGTTCCTCTTAGTATGACGTTGTTTTGAAATACTAGTTCGTTCTTTATCTTTTTGTATCCACTAATTTCCTTATTGTTCCATATTATCTCATTGTCCTGTACAATAGCATCCTTGACCATTTTTAATGGTTTATCTGTTTCCGTTGCCGTTGGAATGTTGTGTTCTATCAAAAAGTTTACATATTGTTTCACCTTTTGTTCAGTATCCGGCTCCCACTATTGGGTTCCGCGAAAAATAATCCGCCGGATTTGTTATTCTTTTTTGATGTATTATGATATAATTGTATTGTTGTATTTTAAGTATTAATCTTTCGATTCTTGCTGTGGTAGATGACATAGTATTTTTCAACATACTTATTAGTGGTTGATGATCCGTATGTATTATGAATGTTGTTCCATACAGATATACGTGAAAATGCTGTAGAGCCCAACTGACCGCCAACATTTCACACTCTATTTGGCTATACCTTTGTTACCATACCGGTGACAAACTTCTGCTGGCGTATGCGACAATTTCTATGTGTTCATTCTCGCCTTGCGAGATGATTGCCCCCTATCCAATTGGTGGTACATCAACGTGAACATGCGTTTTCTTTTTAATGTCAAAGTAAGCCAAATTATCCACATTATTTAGTTACTTCTAAAAATCATTGGTGTTGTACCGTCCATTTAAATTCTACATCTTTCTTTATTAATTTTCTAAATGGTTCCGTATTTGTTGCCAAATGAGGTACAAATTTTCCCACATAATTTAAAATTCCCAATATACTCCGCATCTCGGATTGATTTGTAGGTGCTTTTATTGTCTGTACATGTGTACAGGCAAATGCCTGGACAGACGATACTCACGGAGTTGGTCCGTTCGTTGCTTTTTCGATGATATTCGACTTAAGCAATCTTTCCAATTCACCCTCAACACGGTCTCTTAGATGAAATGGTATTCTCCTATGTTTTTGTGCCACCAGCTTGATGGTTTCATCCATGCGTAGTTTTACCTGATGACTTTTTAAATAGCCAATTCCATCGAAAATGTTCGGAAATTTGGCTTCTATATATTGTTGATTTATTTCCGACTCGACCGATTGCTGATATACCAGATTAACTAAATTTAATTCTGTTGATGCCTTGAATCCCAATATTGACTCAACATTACCCACAATTACTAACACCTCTGCTGTTATTACTGTCTGCTTGTGTTTAATTTCCGCCACAAAATTTCCCATTATCGTCAATTCATGATTCGCATTGTATGCAAATATGATCGGCCATTCCTTAATCTGATCATATGTATGTTGACCCATTATATTTACAGATGATCCGGGATCGATGATGAACCGTATTTCTTTGTTGTTTATTGTTATCATGCAGCTTGGTGTTTTATTCTTTTATGTTATTGATGATGTGGTTTAGTATAAAAATGTTACCTACCGACTCTGTGGATGAGTTTATGTTTTGTCGCGATAAATTTATTCTGTTGGTTTCTATTTGCTCTTCTATTTTATTTACTCTATCTCCAGCTTTGTGGTTATTGTTGTAGTGATTTCTTTTATTGTACCTGATTTGCTGGTTGTTGCCATAACTACTTTGATATCGACGAAATGTTGGTTTGATACCTTGATATTGCGTTTTCGGCTGCTCTCTTTGTTCGTATGTGGGAAATTTCCTGCTGAGATCTTCGCCTATTTTATTGTTTCCGCCCGTTGACATACATACATAACCTCGCAAATTGGCCAGTTTTGTTGCATTTGTAGCATGTTTCATTGTATGCCGGACATGTTATTTTTCCTTTCTCATGCCATTCAAACCCACAGTTTTTACATGATGACTGTTTGTCACTAAAATTTAAATGATTTTGTCTACTTACTCGTATTTTGTTGCATTCCTGTTGTTGCTCCCGTTGTTCCATGATTTGGGTTTGATAATTTATGGTATCCAGCGTCTTTGCCGTTTCGAGAATTTCTTGCAACGTTGGTCTTTCCCGCAATGCATATTTACGTAATGTACTTGAGCTTGTTGTTAAAATTATTTGGGACTTTATTTCTTTGTCCCTGTCCCGAAATTCGCAATTTGCACTTAATGCCAACAATCTTGTATATTATTGCGACACCGATTCTCCATCATTTGGCTTGGCCCACCTAAAATTGAATACCTCAAATTCGATATTCGTATGTGGTGCTGATGTTGTATGATGATGATGAGGTTGATGGTTTTGATTAATTTGGTGATCTTGTTGAATTTGTTGTGGCAATTGTTGTTGCCGACGCTTGTTGCGCCCCTATTTCCGGCAATGACACAAAAATGTCATAGCATGCCTCACCCATGTGGTGAAGAAGCATTGCCTTTTTCCTATTTGCATCCACTATTCCCGATGCCTCCATGAAAATTTCAAATCTATCAATCCATATTTTCCAGCGTGATCCGATATTTTGTAGGTCTGTTTTAACCCCAAAATGGCTTATGTTACCCACGTTCATCATTATGTTTATTTTTTTTCTAATTTTTTTTTTCTTTTGATGTTTATCCTCGCCGCCAATGTTGAATCTTGGATTTACAGATTAATAAGATAAACACGGTTTGATGTTTTCGATTGATGTTGCTGTTGCTGGTGTTTGTGTGATATCAGTACTTCACCTGTTTTATGCAGAGACACGGTTTCTGTATCTGAGTCCGATGATTCGCATTTTTTCATTTTTAACTTTTTATATTTCTTGTCTTTTCTTTTCGTTTAACTACTCTTCATTTCATTTTCATTTTCATTTTAGATTTAATATTTTGCTATTACATTAAACTTTTCTACACTTATCTTTTCCTTATCTTTACTTTTCTTAAACTTTTCACTGACTTTGCTTAAACTTTTCACTTGACTTTCACTTAACTTTGTTTAAACTTTTCGCTTGAGTTTTCCTTATCTTTTCTTAAACTTTCACTTAACCTTCACTTATTTTTAATTAATTGTTAAACTTACACTTTTTTTTTTAAAACTTAACTTATTAAATCTTTACACATTTTTTCACCGTATTCTTTATGTTGTCTTTGGTTGAGCCCCCATTTGTGAGGTTTGGCCACCAACGTTGCAAATAAAAATCCGAATGCTCACGGAAATTTTGCCATTTATTATTAATTATATAAATATATAGTAAATGACGAAATTTCCGTGTATATAGATGATTTAATTATACCAACAACCACAGTACAGCAAAATTTAATCGTTTTGGAAAAAGTTATAAGAACATCTGAAAGCAATGGTCTATTAATCAACTGGCCGAAATGTAAGTTTTTTAAAAGAAATATTGAATTCCTAGGATACATAATTGAGAATAATTCTATAAAACCATCAAGAATGAAGACAGAGGCAGTGAAACATTTTCCGGAACCCAGAACCCTAAAACAGCTGCAGAGATTATTGGGTTTAACGGGATATTTTAGAAGGTTTAGGGGGATTTCTGAATCCAATTGATAAATATGACGTTCCACTACATACATTTCATATTTAGCATTTGGGACCGTTACCAGCGACGAGTAAGAATTACAAATATTTATTAGTTGTGGTAGATGGATCATTACCGATAAGGGAACAGCGTTCACATCGAACGAATTTAGGGAATATTGTAAGGTACAGAAAATCGATTTATTACATACGACAACTGGCGTCCCTCGCGGGAATGGTCAGGTAGAAAGAATTAATGCTATAATTATAAACGCGTTAGGTCGTCTGGCTGTAGAAGAGCAATTACAATGGTTTAAACACGTGAATAGATTATAACAATTTATGAATTCAAAAACAACCAGGATTTTTAATAAAACACCATTCGAATTATTAGTGGGGGTTAAAATGTTCCTAAAATTATCGATCAATTTGAGATCAAGCAATTATCGATCAATTTGAGAGTGATCGACAACGAATGCGGGCAATTGCCAAGGAATAAATTGTAAAAATACAAAATGAAAATAAGAAACAATACAATAAGAATAGGAAAGAAAGTCAAGTCATAAGTATGAATTGAATGATCTAGTTGCGATCAAACGAACGCAATTCGGTCCAGGACAAAAACTTTATCTAAACTTTTTGGATCCTTATGAGGTAACCAAAATTAAAAGAAATAATCGATACGATGTAAAGAAGATCGGTAATCACGAAGGGCCAGCTATTACATCAACGGCCGCGGATTTTATGAAAGGATGGACATCAGCTGAAGACGAAGCTAAGATCGTCAGACCTGTCATCTGGGACCGATGAGTAATTTCAAAGATGGCCGAGTGTGGGATCGAATCGACACCACTGATGGCACAAATGTATTAATGTTATTGTAATTATCTATTGAACATATTTGAATTGAAACAGGTATATTAACAAATAATAGTTAATAAGTTGAAATAAAAGAGAGATGATTTAATTGTTAATAATTAATTTAATATTTGATGTTAAACATTATTTGAATTGAGTTTGAATAAATACGTTGAACTAGTTAGAAGCATTCGGATTTTCATTTGCAACCTTGGCCAAAACCCACATATATATATATATATGGTCCATTGCTGAATATACCCCCTCCCCCGCCCCCTAAACCCTGCCGCCTGACACTCATTTGAACACATTTTCTTCCTTTATTCACTCCACCAATTTTGAGATTCTTAAACCCTGCCACCACCACATCTCCATTCCGTTTACAAATGCTATGACCCTATAATTTTCCACATTCTTCCTATCCCCTCTTTTTGTACAAAGAATATACCATCGGTCTCCTATACCTACCGTCCAACCTCCCCTACCTACCATTCCAAAACTCATGGATACCCACCATCACCATCCAAATCCTTGCCTCCTCACCCAACACCCATAAATATTCCCCTGGCATATCATCTTCACCGGCCGCCTTCTTAGTCCCCAGTTTACCCAACACCCATATAACCCCGTTCATTCCAAAATCCATCAACTCATTAGGTTTCACCCCCCCCCCCCTTCTAACATCCCATCTACTTCTCCCTCATCCTTTTTCCCAAATGTTCCCACCAACCTCCAAAACTCACTCCTATTACTACAGTAATTCAACTTACTTATCATTCACCCCCCCCCCCCCCTCATTCTCTTTTTTTTGGTTCCCACCCCACAATTTGTATTCATTCCTACTATCATGGAATATGCCCGCCTCTCTTCATTACCCTAATATTTTTCCACCTTCTCACCCCTTCAGAGTCTACTACTTTATTTACTCACATATCCAATCGTACAGCGATTCAAAGTCTACGAAGCGATCCATAAACCAATGCCGATATTCTATTTATATGATTATTACCCTATGTTAATGTTTTATGATTATTACCCTATGTTAATATATGTTTATATATATATATATATTTTTCACAAAAATAACTTTAACATTAGTTTATTTAAACTTAAAACACAATTATTTTTATTTTTAACATAATTTATTTAACTTAATTTATTTAACTTAAACTTATTTTATTTTGCTTATACTTAAATTTTCATATTAATTTAAAACTAATTTAACTTTTAACTTTTTACTTTTTTATTAACTTAAAAACTAATTATTTGAAGCTAGAACTAATAACTTACCGCTTTGCTTGGGTAGGGGCTGACACTAGTTATTGCTTTCGCTTGTAAGTCTACTTTGTGATTCTTTTTTTTATCCTGTTGGATTTGTTCTATTTATACAATTTTTCTGTAAGGATAAGGTATGTTTTTACTATATGTTATGACTTATGAGTCATATACTATATAGCGATATTGTACTTTAGTCTACCTTACTTTATATAATATATCATATGATATTTATCTCATATAATATACTATATAGGCTGATTCATCATATATATATGATTCACAACATATTATAAATAATCTAGTAACTAAGGATGTTGGAATACGAATCCTTATCATATAAAGATTAATTCATAATATGTATATGATTCACAATATATGATGAGAAATAATGAAAGGACATTGTATGATGAGTAATATAGTTACAATTCACACATTATAAGTAATTTAGTAGATAAGGATGTTGAAATAGAATACCTTATCATATAATGATTAATTCATAATATCTATATGATTCATATAATATATCATGAGAAATATAGAAAGGACATTGTATGATGAGTAATATGGTTATACAACACGATGATTCCATATCAGACAAAGGAAAATGTTGGCATAATTAAACATCGTCATCAGCAAACATGTGTATTGTGTAGATCACTATGGCAATTGCAATCGGCCGAGAGGAAACATTATTGATCACCACAACCTGCGAACGCCCCAAGAGATAGCTTTTAATAAGATTTACTGCACAATGGGAAAAACCAAATAAATTTTCGAGCTTGTTATACAAGATGCCATGATCAATCCCATCGAATGCCGTGGAGAAATCTAGAAGAATTAGTATGGAAATAACCCCCGTCATCCATAGTAACGCGCATATCGCTCGTAATTTTTCAAAAGAGCCGTTGCCGTACTATGTTCGTCGTCGTCCTGTTAATCAACAATTCGATCCCAGTTACACAAGGACCTTTCAAATTCAAGACCGTTAAACCACGTGGTGGTGGTGGAGGTGGTAATGGTTCCATAATAGTGTAGGTGACTATGTCTTGGCGTGGTGTGGGTCCCATAGTGAGAATCCAAGGACATGTGGATCAGCATGTGTACCTCCACCTCCACACATACACTTGTATAGATATGTTCATAAAAGTAAAGAAACCAAAAAAATATACATGATTTCTGGGAAATTACACGAAACGCTTAAAATAAAATCACTCCAAAACGTTGTCGGTAAATCTAATCTAGAGATCTGGAAAAATAAGAGTATTCCTACAAAATATTCTTCAACGACAATGTTAATTTTATGGGCACCACTGTACATAGTATATAATATAATATACATTAACAATGTACAGATCAGCAGTAATATTATAATTAAATATAATGCGACATATATTTATAACAATGAATATATACATATCATTTACACTATCGCAATAAGTATATACTGATAAGATTGCTAACCGACCGTGGGATGCTGTATTCTGTAGAGTATTTTTAACACCTGCATTTTCGCTGACTCGACAGAATGATACATTTTACAATAAATATATGCATTTAAACAAAAGATATATATATATACATATATTTATATATATATATATACAAAAGATCTTAGGCCCAATATAATACGACGTCATTGACCGATATGAAATTCAGCATCGTCTGAATCATTTTCTGGACCCGGGTTTTGTTAAAACAAAAATGCCTATTAATCGGAATACGTTGGTTGGGTTGAATTTCGAAAGAAATATTAAATTAATATTTATTATCTTCATAAGTTTAGTGAATGGTTTGGAATTGAAAAAAAAAATTTGTAGGTGTTTGAAGTAATTCCAAAAAAATATTTGAATATCCGGGATGGGCATAGTCCAATTTGTCAATTTGGTTGCGAAATAATGTTTCACACACAGTTTTGTTCGTTACTGTGACTGAATCGGTTTAGTGCCGGTCAACAAACCTCGAAATTCTCTTGATTTTGGGTACGACCAAACTTTATAATGTGGATTAATTTATGAAATTTTGCCAAAATAAAAGCAAACATATAAGAGAAAAACGTACAACTCTGTGGTGTAAATGTTAAAAATGCCAACCTAAAATTTTAACGAAATTTTGGGGTCGTGGGTTCGAATCCTACTGAATGCATACAATATGTTTTGTGTTTTCGGTTATTTTTCGAATCTGAATTTTAACACAGAGTTGTATATATTCCGCTTGCGGTTGGTCGTACGGCTAATTACCGACACCGTAAAAGCCACAAATTAAGAAACTAACAACAGAAAGGTTAGTTGTTGAACGCTAAAACCAGATTGTATAGCGAAAAATTTATTTTTATTTTATGAGAGAAAAATGACATTAAACATTATCTTGTATGAGCTTTATTCAGATATCAGTCTTACAAAGTGCAAACCACCAAAAAGTCATTGCGGTTGAGTTTTCAATGTGGCAAAACTCAAAAAAGATCAAGTAAAACATTGACAGTACGATGTACGAGGATAAATTCGTCCTTGTGGAATTTTTTGGAAATTTATTTCTTTGTCTTTTAGAGGCGTACTGATTCAGAGTTCCTGCACCACGCGAATTGACTAAAAAATGTATACTTTTATTTTATATGATAAACGCTAAAATTTTTACTATGATTGAATTGAATGTATCGCATTTAATAGGTTTTACCATAAAAACATTATTTAATTTTTAATTTTTTTAGTGTCACTATTAAAAGCTTAATACTTCCCTTCAATTATCCTGCAAGTGAAAACATTTCCCAGTCTTTTAAACAAATTTGTATTAAGCTCGTAAAAAAAAAACCAAAATAAAAAAGCTTTTTAGCCAAGACGCATGGAACTGCGAACTTGCACCCCTGTTCGCGTCTGTTGTGTATGTTATTTACATTTGTGAGGTTTGGGTAGGTATTGATCACGGTATATATTCATCAATAACCCGTCGCAATGAAATACCAGTATATAGTTACCGAAACTAACCTCTATATGGAACAATATATAGTATAGTGGTGTGTCGAACACGTTTTCACTTTAATTGCTTTAAATGCGGTGGGTTATGTTAAAAAAATGCGTATAAGGGGCCAAAACCAATTTTAAGGTTTTGGAGTTGTAAAAGTATAAGTAACACAAGTTAATAAGTAATTATATGAATAAAGTCAGTCCTTATTCTATATAAAAAAAAAAGCATATAAAAATTTCAGACAAATCGGTGACAGAGACACCAAAAAATTTGCATTGTGTTCAATTACGGAAATAAAATAAAAAAAAAAATTGAAAATCATTGAATTACTTACCGTTTTTCATAACAGCGGTTTGTAATATATAGATATTCAACACGTGAATGTATATAATTGATGGTATACAGGTCCGTTTTTATCGTTGCAATCCATGCGGATTGGTGGTGGTGGTGGTGGTGGTGGTGGTTGTGAACCATCATTTCAATATAACATACCGGTAATTATGGTTATAATTTCTTCAATTAAATTCAATGATATTAAATACACGCAAACACATTTTCCGAACATAATCGCGGATAAACGTTTAATAATATTTTCAGATCAATATACGGTACTGCTGGTACAACGTGTGGTGCCGGTACAACGTGTGATCTGGAAGGGAAAATTTGATCTGAGACAATTTTTTTTTGCTGAATTTTATAGGAAAAAAGGGAATATTCCGACAACACGGACCTTTCCTTTTTCCCCATAAAATTCAGCAAAAAAAAAAATTATCTCAGATGAAATTTCCCTTTCCAGAACACACGTTGCACCAGCAGTACAGTATATATTGTTCTGAAAATATTATTAAACGTTTATCCAGATATCACACATTGTACGGGCACCCAATATATACACTATCACTATGACCATCGAATAAATTGCTATTAATAAGTATCATCTGTTGATGAATTCCATATTTTAACTCACATACATAAATTGAAAATGATTCACACTAAAATAATTGGATCGGATGTATGCATGTACCATCGATAAAATTTTCCCGGTGGTCGACCGCGTTTTTTTACTTATCGTATATCGTCTTAGTTTTCGTGCAAATTTAATTATTTTAAACCTTTTTAACATTTCTTTAAAATATAATTTTTCACCACAGTATCACTTAATATTTTCCAAAAAATTATAAAAATTAATTATTTAATTAAAATTTAATTTAAAATAAAATCACATGTAAAATTTTGTGTATTTGAATCTCAAATAAGCGAACAAAAATCGATTGAACGTGTTGCTTGGAGTCGATTCTCGATTGAATTGAAAGAAAAAAAGAAAAAGAAAAAAAGAAAACGAAATGCGATACGAAAAACAATCAAAAAAAAAACGAGCCGATGCATTTATTTCGAAAAGGTTTTTTTTTAGAACTGTACACCGGAGCTCAAACATCGATAATGTAGAACATTTGGAGCGCGGTTTATCGAATCAAACACACTCATTGATCAGGTTATGACCTTTGATAGAGTAGTACAAAACCATAAACAAAATTCAGCTAAATCCAAATATATATATTAAATTTATTGTATATGACATGATTTAAATTGCAATGTGATAATTCAACCCTAACCAAATATGGTTTTCATTGTTTTTACCACACACTCAATAAAAAGTTAAATTAACTTTAACTTTTTACACCTCACCTCACTCACATATTCAAATTATTAATTTTTTTTATATAAATAAAATTGTGTTTGTTGATAAATCATCGATAACAAAACAACTACATACAAAAAAACGTTCGCATAAAATCCCCTCACGTGCGAATCATCTCAAGGGTTTTTCTTTAAATTTCCCGGGATCCCGGGGTTTCGCTCCAACAATAAACATTACCTCAAAAAACCGCGTCTGATCGCAACAAAACATTAAAATTTTTCGTTGCGCTGCGCCGCCTGCCTTATATTCTGTACAAATATCTGGCAAATGCCTTATTATTCGTGGTAACGCGATGCGCTATGTCGCATTTCAATCTGTTTGGCACATAAACAAATTAGGGCCATTTACTTCGATACGAAATACCTTCGTAAAAGAAATTTTCATATTTTTTGACAGCTTTAAATTACTTACGAAGGTTCGCGAGATGAGCGCGTTTTGTTTTTAGTTTGTTTACGAAAGCTTTGTATTTTTGTTCTGAAGATACAATACGAAGATACGAAGAGTAAATTTACAAAAAAAAACATGTTTTTACATGTTTTTATTTACGAAGGTTGTGTATTTTATTTTCTGTCAAAAAATACGAAAATTTCATTTACGAAGGTATTTCGTATCGAAGTAATGGAATTTATATATTCATCAAATTTTTTTATTTTTTCAAAAATATCTTTTTTCCCAATTTTCTAATTCTCTTACACCAATGGTAATACAGTCAATAAAAATCAATGGTGTAAGCACAGCTAAATAAAATGACACATCCTTAACCTACTAGTTTTTCTGCTTTGCGTATAAACTCACTCAATAATAAAAATCATTTTTCATTTTTGTTTTTTGTTGTGATTGTGACGTGAAAAGTGTTAGATAAAAATAAATAATTTGTGAATTATAAACAATAATAAACAAATTACTAATAAATAGAAATGTTTTTTTGTTTAATTTAATAACATTTCTTTAATTATTATATATATTAACCCCAAATATATTAATAATTAAATTTTTATAAAAAAAAAAGCAAAAATACTTGATGCTAAAAAAAAATCAAGCCAATAAATACAACAAGTTAATACAAAAGATAATTTTTGGCCAGTTACGGCACGTGGTAAACAAATAACCGATATGTGATTTAAAGTTTTAGCCGGTAATAAACCATTGATAAATTTATCAAAAAAAGCCGTCAATAAAAAATCTATTGAATCATTCAATAAAAAAGAAGAAATACAGTTACATACCTTTGTGAATTTCAAGTGAGTATACAAAAAGCAGCATGGTTTATAAAATTAAGTTCAGCTCATGCTGTTGCGATATCCGAGGCAAAAATGAAAAAAAGACAAATGCCTGATCCGGCAACCGAATGGACTGGTACAATAATAAAATTTATGAAAGATCTATGTTGTATCAATAAATCAAGTCTTTTATTTTAATTCAAATATTTTATTTAGTCTTTATCCATACAGTTTAATTAATTAATTAATAAATTAACTTTTATTAAATTTAAATTATAAAACTAAAGATTAGTATAATATATTCTTAGATTCTTTTTAATATCTTTTTTTAACCCTATTTTTGTGTCATGTATTTAAAAGCGTTCACCTCGGCTGTTCTTGTTGAGATTTGCTTTTAAGGCCAATTAATTAGATAAAACAAATATAAGCTATTTGATTTAATAACAAATACAAATAATGATTTCTTTGAAACACGTTTTATTTTTACGACTCTATTCGTTGAGATACATTTTCCCCGTAAAACAATTTAACTATTTGTGTCCAAAAAGATACTGAACTGTGTCAAGTGACCGGTGCTCTACGGGGATAGCCACGTTTTCTTCACAAGTAGGTCGAGAAACGCCTTGACACAGTTTTATCGGATACAAAATATCCTCTCTTCATTTTTCTCTCAACAACAAAAATTTATCTTCACGCTTAACCATACCTTGTAACCAACCAAGTGTCCTACTTATCTCAGGCACACAGTTTGACGTGTTATGAATAAAAAGGAAATGCGTATGCCACTAAATGGTTTGCAACCTGTGAATGTTACAGAGACCGACACTTGTAGCACACAATTCCAAACTCATTAAGTGTAATATTTTGTATGTTCAGATTTATCTTTATTTATATTTCTTACATAAACTCTTACAAAATATTAATTGTAGTTTTATCATTAATTATATCGAAATATTTTAAGGTTCCTTGCAATGTGGGATGGTGGCCCGATCTCTGTGATTTTCATGGATGATGATGATTTTGATGTTGTCTGTGACACGTACGCGATATGACTATGTAAGCACTGTCCCATAACCTTACATCTCTCGCCATGTGTTGTTTTATTGTCACATTATTATGTACTAGATCTTCTTTACATTAAATCGTACTAGCATATTATTTCATCCTTTCTTTTCTTTTTTTTTTTTACCGTAAAATTTACCCCCTTAGTACAGATGGCAGCCCTTTAGCCATCCTGGTTTTTCCACGTCCCGCTTTGGACGATCCACTGCAAACGTTACTCCCTTTACTTTAGGTGTTGATATTGCGCCTTTATTCTCTGTATGAACCCTTACTTCATCTGATATTATTGGACCATGACTTTCATGTGCATCCGCTGATGCGTTATCTGCTAGTTTGTTTTCCTCCGTTACTGATTTTTCCTTTTTACCAGGTTCATCCCGACTAGCCGGTTTTATGTGTACCCGATCGCGTCTGTATATGTTATTGTTTACCTCTACCATGTATGATCTTTCATTATAAACTTTTTGCTTACTCTGCCGTATTTCCACGGACTGTCTGCGCATTTTAATTTAACGAACACCGGTTCACCAATTTGTAAATCCTCTATTCGTTTTGCTTTTTTATCGTAATAATATTTTGACCGTTTCTTTACTAATTCAATATTATCTTTTACTCCTGTCACTATCTTTGGTTTCATTTCATGTTCCGCAAATGGAACTATGCATCTGGTTCGCCTTGAATATAATCGCTGCGTTGGACTGCTACCCATATTATTTGGTGTATTTCTGTTTGTTAGTAATGCCATGTACATGTCTTCGTTTGCTTTCGTTGCTTTTGTAATTATTCTTTTAGCCGCCTTTACGGTGGCTTCAGCCTTTCCATTGGCTTGCTGATGATATGGAGCGGATGTAGTGATCTTAAATTCCCATTCCCTGGCGAACTCCAAAAATTCCCTCGATAAAAATTGTGTTCCGCTGTCTGCTAATACCACTTTTGGTATTCCGTGACGTGCAAAATTCTGTTTGCAACATCTTATCACCTCCATGGCGCTCATACCGTTCAATTGATCGATTTCAAAAAAATCGCTATAATGATCTACTGTGATCAAAAATTTTTGTCTTTTGTTGTTCACATCCATCTCCATGATGTCCATACTTACCGTTTCGAAAGGTAATCCCGGAATCTCCGTTGACATCATTGGTAATTTTTGTTGATTCTTGGACGTCTCTATACATGTCATGCATATCCTTCCACTTCTCGTTTAATGTCTTTCGAGATGCCTGGCCAATACACTGCATCCCTTGCCAGTTTAATTGTTGCTACAATACCACCGTGTGATTGGTGTAATCTTTTCATTATATTGTTTCGTAACTCCTTTGGTATTATTATCCTATGTGCTTTGAATATGATTCCATCCTGTGTGGACAACTCCCCGCTGATTTTGTGGTAGGTTTTTTAATTCTGATGGTATTTCCCGTATGTTGTGTGGAAATCCGTTTAATATATATCCCTTTAACGTACATAAATCCTTGTCTTGTTGTGTTAACCTTTGAATCTGTGTAATTCTTTCATCCGACATCGGCACATATTTGGTTGCTACTTCCTCTTCTATTTCTTTTTCGATCTGCATTTCATATATTCTTTCCAATTGTTCTGTGTCGCTTTCTTGCAAATGTAGTCGGGACAACATGTCCGCTACATACATTTCCTTTCCCGGTATGTAATTTATTTCCCGGATGTCCAAATTTCCCAATGCTAGCAATATTCTTTGTAGCCTTTTGGGCGCCTTTATTAATGGCCTTTTATGAATACTTGTTAATGGTCTATGGTCGCTCTGGATGGTTATCTGTTTGGCTGTAATATATTGTTGAAACCTGGTGCAACCGAATAATATCGCCAGTGTTTCCTTTTCTATTTGTGCGTAATTTCTTTCAGCCGCCGTAAGTGTGCGTGATGCAAACGCTACCGGTCGTCCTTCTTGTAGTAGTACCGCACCCAAACCCGTACCTGATGCGTCTACCTGTATTGTGCTGTGCTTGTTGCCGTTGAAGTATTGTAACACTGGTGTATTAATCACCATTTTGATGATTTCCCCGAAACTTTTCTTTTCGGGGTTATTCCAAGTGAACTTCTGTTCACCCTCCTTGTATCTGGCCCTTAATGTCCCCGCTACGGATGACAAACGCGGTAGGAATTTTGCCAAATAATTAACCATTCCCAAGAACGTTGCTAATTCTTTGATGTTTGTTGGATGTGGCATATTTGCTATTGCCCTTACCTTAGCTGGATCTGCCTTTACCCCTTGGTCCGTAAGCAAATGTCCGTAAAATTTTACCTCTGTCGCGCATAATTTTAATTTTTCTGCATTCAATTTGATGTTCTTTTGTCTCAACCGCTTCAGCAGTTGTTCAAATTTGCGGTTATGATCTATTAGTGCTACCTCATGTGTATCTCCGCATCCAAAAATAATTATATCATCGCACATAGCCTCTACACCGTCCAAGCCCTGAATGATTTCATTTTGTTCGCGTTGGAATATCACGGGTGCTGATGAAATTCCAAATGGCATTCTTAACCATTTGTATCGGCCATATGGAGTCCAGAAAGTAGTTAACAGGCTACTTTCCTCGTCCAATGGCAACTGCCAAAACCCACGTCTTGCATCTATTGTTGTGAAAATTTTAGCTCGGTTAAGGTCTGGTAGCAATTCTTCTATTATTGGCATCTGATAATTTGGTCGTTTTAATGCTTTATTCAAATCTATCGGATCCAAACAAATTCTAAGTTTTCCGGCTCTATTTACTAGTATTATGTTGCTGACCCAATCTGTATGTATGTCAACTTTTTCTATAATATGTCTTGTTTCTAGCTCCTCTAATATTTTCTTTAATTCGTTACGTAGTGTAATTGGTACTCTTCTGGGTGCTTGAATAATTGGAGTTACATTTTTGTCTATTTCCAAATGCACGTTTCGATCCAATTTACCGATCCCTTCAAACACATCATGGTATTCTTTAACCAATGCTTTTGCTTGTTCACCATAACCTTTGGTGATGTCGATGCTTTCGCAGACCTGGATTAATCCCAGCTGCTGGCATGCCTGACTCGATATTAGTGGCCCATGTCTTAATGATACCACTTCAAATTTTAGCTGATACTTTTCACCACGACGATCGATTGCTAACTTTGTCTGACCTATTGGTCGCACTATATTTTCACCAAATCCTTTGATGATTGTGTAACTTTTGTCTAGATTCGGCTTATCGTTATTTACAATTCTTTTCAATTCCTCATAACCGATGACGTTGCACGTGGCTGCAGTATCCAATTGACATATACTAGTTGTTGAATTATTGCTGCTTATGAAATTTAATTTTGCTGTGATACACCTTTTGCTGTGATCTTGTGTTATCGCGCTGTGAACATATTCGTTTTCCGTGATTTCGCCCTCAGCGTCAACTGATTTTACGCGATGTGCCTCTGCGTGTCTACGTGCTTGGCATACATTGGCAAAGTGATTGTATTTTTTACATTTAATACATCGCCTACCAAATGCCGGACAATTTTGCTTCGTGTGTTTCTCTGCTTTTCCACAAAAATAACATTTTTCTACCCTTTCTTCGGATCTGTTTCTGTTGTCTCTGCTTCTGTTGTCTCTGCTTCTTCCCCGATCTGTCCGCGAACTTGTAAACGTTTTCGATTGTGTATTATTTCTGTTAACGTTGTATTTGCTGTTTATTTTATTAACTTCTGCTCCCACATCATTTGCTAGATGCTTCAATTGTTTCTCAGTCATTTCTGCGACCTTAATTTTGTTAATCCCCTCTTGTAATGTGACACGTTTGTCGTCGTACAAACGTTCACGCAACCTAACATTTCGTATCGAAATGCACAATCTGTCGAGCAGGAATTCGTCGGATAAATCCCGACCGCATTCTTCATCATCACATTTATACGAACACGTTTTTACCATCGTTTTCAATCTATTTACATACTGGTCAATATCTTCATCGTTTGCCTGCATAGCCATGTTGAACATCGCCCTTTCGAATCTTTTATTATATTCCGGTACCATATATCTTTCAATCGCACTAAGTATGCCGCCTGATGTTGCTCTTTCTTCTTCTGTCAGTGGCATATTTTCATATCTTTTATAACAATCCTCGCCTACTGCGGACAATAAAATTGCTATTTGCTCTTGTTGCGTTCTGTTTGCTAAGCCACATGCCGTTTTATAATTTTCCCACGCTGCTTTAAAATATTTTATATTACCTGCTATATCACCTTTTAATTCTATTGGTCTTGGTAATGGAAGATTCAGTTGATAATTTGTCTGATTGTTTTGTTGGTCGATGGGTGCTCGTTCCCTTGCTGCACCGCCTCCCATAATGAATTCAGTTAATGTTCTGATTTGCTCCTCAAGAGCCTGTATTCTGTCTTCTTCTCGTTCTTCCATTTTTTTTTTTTTTTTTTATATTAATTTTCCACCTGACACCATGTAATATTTTGTATGTTCAGATTTATCTTTATTTATATTTCTTACATAAACTCTTACAAAATATTAATTGTAGTTTTATCATTAATTATATTGAAATATTTTAAGGTTCCTTGCAATGTGGGATGGTCCCGTAAAACAATTTCGTGCTTTGTGTCCAAAAAAAAGTAACGAGCTGTGTCTAGTGTCCGGTGCTCGACCATATCACATATGCGTCTTACTATGGTAACGGGTAAGGTCGGTAAACGCCTTGGCACAAAATGCTTCGGGCACAAATAATTCTCTCTTTGATTCTCTCTGATAAAAAAGTTATATTGTGCCCATCACCAAACCGAAATGTAACTAGAAAGGAACACGACTCATGTAGGTAAAAAAACTCGACCCATAACAAGCACGCAGTTTTTAACTGTAACGGACACTGTTTCCGACACATTAAGAAGTAACTACCCCGTAAAACAATTTCGATGTTTATGCCCAATAAAAGACCGCATCGTGCCAAAGTGTTCGGTTTTCGACTTGGTTCGACTCACGTCGAAATAAAGTGCGGGCACTGTCGGTAAACGCCTTGACACAATTTCTGTGGACACAAAATCTCTCTCTTTTTCTGTCTCAATTACTCATTCATTTTTGATCTATAATAGTGTAACTTATGACAATAATATTAGGTCGCAATTAGGTTTAACTTTGTGTCCATCTGAAGTGCTCCACAATTTTATATTAAAGGCGTACCAATTGCACCACCATGAGTTGACCCCAAAGGCCACCATGTGATCCACAATGCGCTTATCGGGCGTACGACCATTTGGTCAACGTATGTCGAATGATGTTCCCTAGAATTGACGCACTTATAGTACTTCAATTATCCACCATAAGTTGACCCCAAAGGCCACCATGTGATCCACAATGTCCTTATCGGGCGTAAGACCATTTTATAACATAAACAGAATTTTCTTTATTGAAATTTTATTAAATTAAGGTTTTTCATACATTATTTTTAATTCAAATTTTTAAAAATAAAAAAGAAACAATCGTATATTTTTTAAATATACCTAAAAACTTAAATTACAAATCATAAAATAATTGAACTTATAAAAATATTCATTATTAATGCTACATATAAACATTATCTAAATCTTCTTGTTTAATATAAAAAAAACATAAAAAAAAAAAAATTCATATTTTATAAAAACTTCAAATAAAAAAATGTATTGAATAAGTTTAATTAAGTATTAAAAAATGCTTAAAATTCCAACACTTGTAAAAATTAATAATTGGAATTAGAATTATTTTCTATTGCCTTATGTTGTATGCGTTGAAATCTAATGGTGCAACGTTTGAGAAATTCTTTTATCGCCAGGTGAACACTTTTCTCACAATGAAGATTGCAAGTGTAATTCAAAGTCTTAAAAGTTAAATTTAATATGCCTTGTAAATTTCTGAATATCAGTTTTACGATATCTAAATATTATAATAAAAAATGATTATTATTATTTACAACAATAATGCTCCATATTAATGTTAGCGCATACCTTTTTCGATACCAGCTTGGCCGGTCCAAGAATATTGCATTAATAACTCGTACGAAAACAAATATTCGTAAATATTTTTGACGTATATATTTAAATTTTTATCCTCAAAACGCTTTAATCGTACCACCTATAATTTCAAAGTAATGGAAGTTAATATTATGCTAATTATATGGTGAAGCCGGTAATGAAAATACGTACCATTTGTTCCAGATAATATTCCGATGACAAATCATTATTTAGTTGATTTATTCCAACTATTGTTGATATTGGTAGGCATGGTTCATCAAAATTATTATCCGAGATGATAATTTTTTTTCTGTTTTCAAACGATTTCTTTATAAGCGCAACTAAATCGGTAATCATGTTTTGGGTTTTTTGGTTTTCACCCGATAGTTCACGCTTTAAAGTTTGGATTTCAAATTTAATCTCTTGCAATGTAATTGCGTGGTTCATATCATCTATCCAAAAGGCATTTTGCCTTTTCAGTGGTGTTGGCGATGGTGAGTGTTCTTGAGAGCTGCTTGTGGTTGTATTAAAATTATCGTCTACGCTGGTTACTTCTGATCGTGTGAGTGTATTCAAATCATTATTATTTGTTGGGATTTGTGCTGACACATTATTGGAGGTGACGTTAGGATTCATGGCTGTTACTGGCAGTTGATAATCGTTCGATGTTGCAGTACAATTATCCTCATTTAAAATGAGTATTTCTAATCCATTTTGTGTGAGAGTATTCAAATCATTATTATTTGTTGAGATTTGTGTTAAAACATTATTATTGGATGTATCATTAGAATTCAGGACTGTTACTGGCGATTGATAATCGTTCTGCTTGGATTTTTTACCGAATTCTTCGTTAAAATTTAATTTCGTGTCCCAATCATTGTTATTTACGGGATGTTTTCGCTTAGTTAGTTTTGCGTAATTTGATATTTCTTCGGATTCCGTATTTGTATGCTTTTCACACCATATTTCTTTTTCTTTAGCTGATTTATATGATTCTGAAATATAAAATGGATACAAAAAAGTTTAACATTGATTATTATGTGATAATTAATAATTGAAACGTACTTATGTTTGAATACAGAATTTTGCAATTATATTTCAACCAATATGTTTCGGGATTGGCATATCTTTTAATCAATAAACCGGCATTTTTTGGTGGCCATAACACCCCGTGATCATTCAGCCATTTACTAGGGACCGCTTGTACTTCTATATTGTTTTCATGGTTACGAGTTTCAATAATGCTATATACATTCTCCATTATTACCTGTTATGAAAAACATTATTTTCATTATTAAACATCAAAAATTACCAAAAATGTATTAGTGACTTCTAACCTTGGTTTTATGAATGAATCGAATGTAGTATCTGTGCTTTTTAAGTTTTAAGTTTTGGTGGTAGAAATTAAATCTGCAATTATCTGAAAATATTATTGATTATTGTTATTTTAAATATTAAAAATAATTATAATGAATATTATTTTAAGTATTACGTTAATATAGTGAATTCATAGTGATAAATTATAAATATTTTGCTATTTTGGACCTAATTTTAAATACCTCTATTTGTACAGTTAAGTTTTCTAATATATCACTTCTCCGACATATCGTGAAGTAAGGGCATAAAAATATAATCCGTTATATTTATATCATAATGATTAATCATCATGAAAACTTTTTTGTGAACGCAGTCGATTTTCCAAAATTTTGCTTCAGCCTCCCGTTTCGTTGTTTGATATATGTCGAAATTACTAGAATCAACCGGTATATCATAGAAATCTCTTTTGGATTCAATTTCTGAACCATATATATAGAACGTATTATCTATTTTTTCAATATGAAGAAATTTAACAATTTTCTTGTCAGTAGTGAGAAACCATTGATTTTGTATTGTGTTATTTAACATAAATGATTTAAATATTATTTCATTATAAATTATCTTTCCCTTAGAATCGTCAGTCTTCACCAATTTTTTAATGATTGGGAACTTCGTTTTGTTTTTAATATCTTCAAATTCCATATTTTCATGTATTCTATTGCAAATTTGTGCCAAAGGTTGGCTGCTCTTCCTTAAATACGATTTGATTACGGACATATAGCTCTCGAAAGGATATGCACTGAAATTATCCAATCGGCCAAACATTTTCACATCATTTGGTAGGTGTATTAGTGAATGAATGTTATAAACTACATGGTGATCACCATAAATTTCTGCAAAATTATTCACAAAAGTTTTCAAAATTTTTTCCGCTAAATCTGCATGACTTTTATGAAATTCTTTGTGACAGAGAATCATAATGCCTACATGCAAAAGTAAAAAGTTCGTATATTTTTCTTTTGTGAGAATATTCTTTAGGACCAAGGGTCCTGTATATAGTACAAATGTTCGAAACTCAGTGCCTTTAAAATTGGATATTTCAGACAACGGCCTTATTTTGCGCTGAAATTCCTTGGGTTGTGTTAACGCAACCGTTTGCAGTCTGTTTGAAATACTCTTTATATCGCGGTTCGGTAGTAAAGCACTAGTTTCACCAATTATCCACATTTTCATTAGTTTCTTTACCACTCCCAAACAAACCACGTGTAGATAATCTAACGGAAATTGATTAATCATATCAATTTCAAGTTCTTCGAATGGCGAATCATAATTGTGATGATTTTCATTCAATCGATTTCGAAATGATGTGTTTGTTCGTAGAGGCGCGTAAATTCCTGGAAAACACATTCTAAAATTAGTGTATTCTCCTTCTTCAGTACATTTACTGCATCCAAAGTAAGCCGTATGGGACTTAATTCCGAGCATACTGGCCCTAGCTGGTGCGTCACCAATTATCGTACCAATTCTAATTTTAATCTGTTTATTTTGAAAGACATATTTTTTTATTATATCTTTTAAATCCGACACTAATGGCATTAAAAACTCTTTAAAGTTTTTGGGTTTTTGGTAGCCATGGTAAATTCCTATGACAAAAATTTGTTTAAAGTCATTGTTTGTTACTCTTCCTAATATAGGCCATACACAGCTGGTACTACTTCTTGAGATAGGAAGCCCATCTACATTAATATCCAATATTAATTCATCTGGTGAGTTCGATATTGTTCTGAGTATTTTATCTACATTGGATTTAATACCAATATGAACATAGTGTCCAGGATTTATTATCATAACTTCACGACTTGTAGGGGTATTCAAAAAACTTCTGCTGTCTTTGGGCAATGATGGGTACCCATTATTTTTTAAATATATAAGCAGCTCGTTAAGGGCGTTAAATTTTATTTGGTGTTTTATTGACCAATTCTTCAGGAAATCCGATATATTGGTACCCATTTTAATATTGATGAATGTATCTTCTTCATCTGATGATGAATCGGATATTATTGTTGTTTCATATTCTACTGTTTTTGGTTCGTTTAAATGTCCTTTATTAACTGAACAGCTTGTTGTACTTTCAGTTACCGTTTGTGTATTTTCTTGAGATGATTGTACATCTATATTATGCTTTGATTGAATTAAATATCGACGTTTTAATTGTCGTTTAGATATATTTAATATATCCTTATATCCAGACATATTTAATTATTTAGGTGTATCTAAAACAACATATATAATAAAAAAAACTATGTGATAAACTGCATAGCATGGAATAAGACGGTAAAGATTAGAAAAATACAAAAAAAACTAAACGCCGGAATTTTTCGTACAAAAAAAGGATTATCGCTAGATTATCATGTATAAAGGTATAAAGGATAAAAATTGCAGACAAATCCGTACGGTAGTTTCCAAAATGTTGTACGGCGAGCACCACTCAAGCGGGCGAGCGAACGGCACTTTCTCGATATTTTTTTTTACATTTTTCTCGATAAAAACATGAAACGTAGTGAAAACACTAAAAAACGAATTTTCATTTTGATATTTTTTGGAACGGTTATATACCAATAGTGGCAACAATAAAACCGAAATCGATTAATATATTAAATGAATTAAATACGTTATAATAGTAGATGTATTATTTTTAATACATCTACTGTTATAATACAACAAGAAACAAACACCGAATTAAAAAATATAGATGGTTTTCCAAGAAAATGTGTAACGTTTTACCGATGTCGGTCACATTATAGACTCAATGGTAAACACTGTGGCCGGCACCAGTAAAAATCACATACATTCACGATTTTAGAAACACATAAATAAATCAATTTAATTATTAAAAGTAAATCGATTAATATGTTAAATGAATTAAATGCGTTATAATAGTTGATGTATTATTTTTAATACATCTACTGTTATAATACAACAAGAAACAAACACTGAATTAAAAAATATAGATGGTTTTCCAAGAAAATGTGTAACGTTTTACCGATGTCGGTCACATTATAGACTCAATGGTATACACTATGGCCGGCACCAGTAAAAATCACATAGATTCACGATTTTAGAAACACATAAATAAATCAATTTAATTAATAAAACCGAAATCGATTAATATATTAAATGAATTAAATGCGTTATAATAGTTGATGTATTATTTTTAATACATCTACTGTTATAATACAACAAGAAACAAACACCGAATTAAAAAATATAGATGGTTTTCTAAGAAAATGTGTAACGTTTTACCGATGTCGGTCACATTAAATGGAACATTTCGGAGAAAAAAGGCAATAATTTAAAAACTTATTAAGCATTTTTTCGAATAAATTCATCACTTACTAATAATATAATTAAATCTAATACTTACCTAAAAAATTGAAATTTATCGTCAAAATTTATCAAAAACTGTATTTATTTCCAGGAACAAATTCACTTACACTCGCACTTACTTGCTGCTTACTAAAAGATAAAACTAAACTATTCTAGTTGAAATATTGAACAACTAAAACCAAATAAATAAAAATAATGTATAAGGGCTAAAAGAAAATTAATTATTTCTGTCGTTTCTGTCTCTCATTATGTAATACCTATACCGTAAGTAATACTTTAAATTCATATAATTATCAGCTAACCTGCTGACCTATGGAGAGAGAAAAATTTATGTTCAACAAATTTGTATATGGTAAATGGTAAATGTAAATAAAAAATACATGATATTATATTTTGATGAACACATTATGGATTCGGGTCGACTTGGGTGGACACATTTAATTGCACTGTTGAAAACTTAAATTAAAAAGAGTTTTTTTAGAGTATACTTATGTTTAAAGAATACATTTTTGTGTCGATCCCATATACATTAGGCACGAACCGTTTATCGGGTACAGCGGTAGAATACGGTTTTTTTGTGGGTACATATCTGAGTTATTGTAGGACACATGTAGGAGTTATTGTAGGAGATTGTATGTACGAGTAATCCGACGAATGTAAGATTCTAAATACGCGCCTTGTTGGTAGGGTTGTAAAGATTTAGGTGGACACCTTGACAGACTTTTGTAGGAACATTATACCAACTCTTATTGGTATCCTAATAGGACACACTACGGGCACTATAACCACCTAAGGCTATATGATCCAAAAAACCTCTAAAATTGATATTTGCTAGTGCACCTCTGCATGAATTTATATGTGTAATGTTCTGAATAATATATTTTTACAAAATTTGTATATAACATTAATTCATGCACTTTAATTCATTTATACATTAATATAAAATTAAAACTAATTTATGTTTACACATATTCATGATATAATAAATACTGCTTGTATTTGTTGTGAAAAACTTAAAATTAAGTTATAAACGTGTAGACGCCGATTCTTGAGCGTAATTAAATTGTAAAATCATAATAAATAAAAATAATATCAAATAATTCTTAATTTATATAAAACTAACATTAATATTGCTTTTTACCGCAGGAAAAACTTAAAATAAAGTTATAAACGTGTAGGCGCCGATTCTTGAACGTAATTAAATTGTAAAATCATAATAAATAAAAATAATATCAAATAATTCATAATGTATAAACATTTATAAACGTAACATATACACATTTATATAAACCCATATCTTAATGTTGTTGATATATATTAAATATTAAATCTTGTAATTATAATTAATATGACTCTAAACAGTATTAATCTGCAAGCGACGATTTCTAAGCGTAGACCGCTTTAAAAATTCCTCTATTGATTTTATAATATCCTTCTCAGAGGAGCATTCCAGTTGCTTTTTTAAGTAATTAGCCGATGCAATTATTAAATTTACGATCCCATTTAAATTACTGAAAACGAGTTTAACAATATCTGAAAGCAGTTTTAAAAATAAAAATTGAATTAAACTTAGAATTATGAAGCAATAACACAAAGTTAAAAAAATGTACCTTTTTTAATACCAGCCTGACCAGTCCAAGAATACTGGGTTAAAATTTCGTATGTAAATAAATATTCACATATGCCTTTAACAGTTGTGTTTAAATTTTCATTTTGAAATCGTTTTAGGCGTACCGTCTGAAAGATTTTGATAAAACACAGTTGTAAATAAATCAAACAATATAAAAATATAAAATCATAATAAAATGTCACTACCATTTGTTCAATATATTTATTATTTTCTAAATTGATGTTAAGCTTGTTAACCTCCATTAGTGATTCCATTGGTATTCTTGGCATTTCAAAATTTTCGTCGATATTTATTACTGTAATGTGTTTTATCATTTAATTAATAATAATTTATTTAATTATTAAATTACATCAATAAACTTTATATAAATATCGTCATCTTTAAAATTGCCACTCTGCGCAAACCCACGGACAACCAACCTAGCCTTATACTTTGCATCACTTGATTCCTCGTTATCTTTAAAAGTAAATACCCATCTCGTGTCCAAAATTTCAACATTTGACGGCTTCTTTACCATTGACCATGTGTTATTCTTCCGTATATTTTCTAATTCCCTATTTACTGCATGTTTCCACATTTCAGGTCTACCGCTGTTTTCTATATCCCAATAATTTCTGGGAACGTCATGCATACTTATCATAGCTTCATGCATGTAGTATAACTCATAATCTTCGAATCTTGCCGGAACTTTTCGTCTTCTGGTACATATAGTGGGCTCATCACCACCATCTACCCTATCTGATACGTCATGCATCCCCTCGATTTTATCGTTCAAATCCAAAGTTTCGATTTCAACACATCCTTTCTCATTTTCCGATGCTGATTTTTCATTCTTAAAATTAAATTCATCTTCCTTGAATATGACATGTCGTGCTATTACCACCTTTTCTTTTTCTAACTCCCAAATACGGTATCCACTTGTCGAATAGCCAATAAAAATGCCTTCGGATGCTTTGTTATCCAATTTTCGTCGTAATTCATCTGGCCTATGTAGATAACATACACTACCAAATATTCTCATGTTACTCACGTCAGGTTTACATCCATACCATATTTCCGCTGCTGTTTTTTCATTTATTCCTGGACTCCTATTTTGTAAATACGCAGCCGTTTGTGCCGCCTCTCCCCAAAATTTCCTTGGTAACCCTGCATGTTCCAACATACATCTGGTTTTCTCCATAATTGTTCTATTGAGCCTCTCGGCCTTTCCATTTTGTTGTGGGGTGTATGGCACACAATAATCAATTACAACCCCCTTATCCATACAAAATCTTTTAAACATTGTGCCGGTAAATTCACCACCGTTATCACATCTTACTTTATGTATTCGTATACCAAATTTCGCTGTACACATATTATAATAATTTTTAAAACATTCAAAAACGTCCGATTTTTCCGCAATAACAAAAATCACCACAAAATTTGAAAAGTCGTCTATGAAACTAACATAGTAGCGTCCACCACAAATTGATACTGGAGTAATTGGCCCGCATACGTCCATGTGTATTATCTCCAACATTCGATTGCTTTTACGACGCCGTTGAAATGGCAACCTACACATTTTATTACGAACACATGTTTTACAAAATTCTATTTCACCCAAAACGATATCTTGATCAATTCCATTTACCAGGTTTCCGTTCACCAACTTCTTTAAACTTGTATAACCAATGTGCCCATATCTTTGATGCCAAATTTCAGCAGTCTTATTATCTACCACTGTTGTATAACATCCTATTCTTTTTACTTTGAATTCGACTTCGTATAAATCCATTTGATCGATTCTTTTGACACTTAATAGATTACTCCGCAAACCCGGAACATAAAAAACGTTTTTAATTGTAATGTTAACTATCTTTCCATCTACGTTCGTTTCGGCCTTAATATTACCAATACCAACAGCCTTCAATTTTTGTCCTACACCAGCCGCGGCGATATCAACTTCCTCATTAAACTTCATATAGGTAACAAACCACACATCACTTTTGACCATATGATTGGTACACCCGGAATCAACGTACATTATTAATCCATTTTCATCAATTCCATTAACGCCATTATCATCATAGTCAGTCGAGAAACATATATCACCCACTTCAGGTACCTTTTCGGTTACATTACTATAGTGATCTTTTTTATCATGAACATATTTATTCTTACCTTTCCAATTCGAATTGTTGTAGTTGTTGAATTTACTTGTTGTGCCGTTTTTAGCTGCTGATAACCTTTTAAAACATTGTATAAATTTGTAGCCCATTACCCCACAATAATTACATTTTCCGTTGAATGGTCTTTTATTTACCGCGAACGCCACATTATTATTATTACCCGTTGATCGAACATTAACAATTTTGTTGTTTTCAACCTTATGCTTACGTCGCCTTACCTCTTCCCGCAATTTTGCCTTTACCGTATCCATTGTTAAATCCTCCTCTTTGAGATTTTCTAAAATTGCTATTATGGTGGAGAATGATTCAGGTAAACTGTTTAATAAGTTACAAATTTTGTCCCTTTCATCGGTTTCTACCCCCGCGTCTTTTAATTGCCTGACTGTTTCTTCGAATGATTTTATGTGATCATCGAAATTACCACCTTCTTGTAGCTTCATGTTTAACAATTTTTTTCGCAAAGATAGTTGACCCACTAGTCCACGTTTTTCATATAACCCACATAATTTATCCCACATACCCTTTGCCGTATTTACATCCATCACTAATTCAAGTTGTTCATCTCCAACGCATTGTACTATGATAGATTGTGCTTTCCTATCACCAAGTCTGCTTTCATTATTATCTTCTGGTTCTCGCTCGATGTATTTCCCAACTTGATTTTCAACCAATATCATTTTCACACGAAATTTCCAATTGTGAAAATTGGTTCCATTAAATGGAATAATATTAAATTTATGACTGGACATTTTATTTTTATATTTTTTTGGTTATTAAATTACACGTGTTATGGCACCACACAAAAAAAAATATCCAACAATATTTCGGCAATCCTATATTATTTTATTAATTTTATTTCTTTATTTTGTACGTGGTGTTATCAGGGTATCTGGGCCCATAACCTTTTATCATTTAATTAATAATAATTTATTTAATTATTAAATTACATCAATAAACTTTATATAAATATGAAAAACGTTTTATGTGTAATGTTATCATGACCATTCGTACATACACTTTCAATGAGTATCTATAATGAACTAACTTTATTTGAGCAAATCTATTTATGATTATGTATGTCTTTCTTTATAAAGCCAACTTCACATTGCACCTCTCAACAATGTGATCATATACACATTTTTTTACAACCTTTGTTAGTTCTGTAATCGATTCATTCATAATATTTATTTTATTTTCCAATCTATCGATTCTAGATTTAACAGTACTGGAATCGTTAAGCAAGATATCTTTCAGAATTGATACTGGATGATCGTTTTCGATAATAAACGCGTTTTGTCGCCGTAATGTACAAGATGTATCACTGCTTTCGGCAATAACTGTAGCATTCAAGTAGATTGAAGTAGGCGGCTCTTCTATTGGTACAGGAGCAGGTGGAATGAAGGTTTTCGCTGTTGATGCCTCACTGTGATCTACCCCTTGAATACTTAAATTGTCTCCAAAATTGAAAATTTCGGATGGGACAGACGAATTACTTTCAGTTTCGCTGAATTGCTCATCATTTATACCAGATGATATATTCGTTGAAACAACATTTGATTTTATTTTTTTAAAGGCAGCATTGAAATTTAGATCATTGTCTTCAATCCCCTCACTAACCGGAAATTGTCTTTTTAATAGTTTCTTTTTAATTTGTATTTGTTCCGATTCGGTGTCGGTATTTTGTTCACACCATTTTTCTTTTTGTTTTGCCAATTTATATGAAGCTGTAAAACCACAATATGGATTAAAATATGTAACTTTAAAATATATTGTCAGGAAATACTTACGTATATTATTATATAAAATGTTGCATTGAAATTTTTGCCATTCATTGTTCGGTTCTATATACTTTTTAATGCAAGTCGAAACATTTTTTGATGGCCAAGACAAAAAACCATTTTTTATCCAACTGCTGGGCACTGCCTGAATTTCCAAAACATCATTTATTTCGTTAATAGTTTCAACTATTGAATATGTCGCAACCCCAAGAAAGTTATTGGTATCCATATTTGAATTCATTTGTGTTATATATTTTAGTCGTTCCATATATAAAAATAAAACTACACTTTTACTCTTGTACTTTATATTTATTACCAGGGTTGGCAGCGATACTGAAAATTATTATCGCGATAGCGATATCGATACCTGACTAAAATTTATATCGCAATAGCAATAACGATACCAAATTTAGGATTGTATCGCGATAGCGATACCGATACTCGTTGCGATACTTTTCAAAAAAAGTTAAGGAAAAGCATAGAAATTTGTATTTTTTAGAATTTACGATTATAGGCTAGTACGCTGTTGAAACGAAATAATTTTCCCGTAAGAAATGTATATAAAATTTCGTTCCGAAATGCAAACGAAATTTTTTTTCATTTCCATTTCGTAAGTGGTACGCTGTTGAAACGAAATATATTACAATATAAAGCTATTCGAATGTAGGTGAAAATAGTATTGGAGACATTTCTCCATTTCTCCATTTTCTCTCCATTTCCATTTCTCCATTTCTCATGATTTTCTCATGATTTCATGATCAACCATTTATTTCGTTCCGAAATTTTTTTTTTCATCCCGGCTGTATAGCCAAAAAGAAAACGGAAGACAACTTTTCATTGAACAAATAATGTTTTTTATTATCATTCTGTAGATTATTTCATTTTAATTTAACTTATTCATTTTGTTATCCATTTATTCATATCGTTATTGCTTATTGTTAGTCCGAACTTATTCAGAACACGATAGTTCTTATTGACATCACTTATGCAAAATTATTTGCACTGAGCAATAGTTGCCTTTCAAAATTGTCGTCACTTATATTGCATCTTAAGCTAGTTAAGCATCGTTTTGCAGTGCTGAAAAGTCTTTCGACTGGTGCACTCGACGGTATGGTTGTATTATATTTAATAAACAATTTATATATTTCATTATAATCTACCATATTGCCGTTTTTTAGGGATGTGTTATCCTCTAGATATCTTATTAGCAAGTGTTTCATACTCTTGCTGGGAGTATTATTTGATTCCAATGCAAAAAAAGAACATGTGGAATTTGAAGATGATGATGACACACTTGTTGATTTTGAAATATCAATTTTCAAACGATTATCATTCTTTAAATCTGATTGGTTAAGTTCATTCACAATTTCATTAAATATTTGATCCTTTTTTGCCGATTCCTCGGTCCAATAAACCCAATTTCTAAAATCAGGATGTAAAAATGTTGCTTTTAAATTAGTAGTGTCGTATGCATCTGGAAATCTAAATGAAATAATAAATAAAAATATTTATTTGTATTGGTCCTTTGTTTGTTTTACGTAAACTATGTAATACCTCTTTTCCAAACCATCCAAATAGGCTGATACGAGCGGTTTGCAATATCTTAATTTCGAATTTATAGTAATTTTCTCCCTGTAATATGTCTAATGCACGAGAAATTATTTGACACACCTAAAACAGGTATAAATCATAAATTATTAATAAATCTTATTCGATCATGCTAATAATGTAAAATATCAGATACATGCATTTAAATATTCTTCCATAAATTCCTTTTCTTCTTGGCTGAATCTTCGTATTTGCAATTTATCCACAATTTCATGCATACCGGATTCGTTATTCTAAAAAAAATTATACATTTATTAATCGCATATTTGTGTACCGCACATCATTTTATATTAAAAGTTTTTGAAGAATTGATTGGTAATAAATGTAAACCCCTTTAACCCCCCTGACCACCAGTACGTGCTTTCGGTTTCAGGTGTTTGCCTGGCAGCGTTTGTTATTATTTTTATGTTTTTTTTTTTATTTTATTGTTTTTTTAGTTGAAAATTGTGATTTATAAAAATTTGTGATTTTGCTGTTTTGTGAAAAATAAATATTTGTGAATAAATAATAAATAAATAATAAATTAATTAATAAATTGTGAAAATATATAAACATATATACAGATTTTTAGTGTAATTTAAATAAATGTGTATGTGATTGAAGAACAAAAAAAAAAGAAAAGCTTAACGTTTTAAAAAGTGAAAAATTTAATAAAAGTGAAAAAGACCTGAAAAAAAATAGGGAAATTTTAGTTTAATAAATGCGTCAATTATTTTAATAATAATGTTTGAATTTGTAACAAACAAAACACATTTTTCCACAAAATAAACATTTTATTTATTGTTTTTTTTTGCATAAAAGAACAACATATATTTTGCAAAAAATATTACTTATATTTATTTATTTATTATATTATATTTTATAATAATTTTATTTAATTACATAAAATAATTTTATTTTTTAATAATTTATTTAATTAAATTTTAAATTCAATAATAGCGAACGCGCCTTACAATTAAATAATTTTAACCAATGTGGTCACTTGTTTTATTGTCGCTGAAATTTTACAGCGAACAAAAAACAAGTAAACAAAAATAAAACAAAAACAAAATTTGTATATATACACGCAATTCACAAATACATAAATTGATATGTTATCTTCAGGGCAATGTACGGAGAACTCTCTTCGTTGTCTATCTATAGTTTTAATATATCTATTCACATAACATTATAATTTTATTTGTTTATAATTAACGCAATATTCCTAAATGTATACTATTATATTATAATATTGAATTTTTTATTGAGTTAATTTAATTGCCAAAATGTATAATGTAATTATGCATTTTCTTATTTAATATAATTAAAATAAACAAGGAAAAATGTTTATGGCCAGGTTTCCCAACGGGCAATTAATAAAATATATTTGTTTAATGTGGGAATATGATTATTATTATTGTTGTTATTATTAATATTATAGTTTTGTTGTTGTTGCATTCTGCAATATGACATTTGTTTCCAATGGAGTGTCTGTATTTGTATGCTAATGGGCAATATTAATAAAAATTAATAAACGAAATTAAAAAATCCTTTAATAATAGTGATTTGAATTACATCAATAATAAATTTATTTTTTTAATTTTATTAATGATTTGCATGTCGTATATTATGTATATGTTATATGATCGATAATGAATTTGAATATGTTATGAACTCTGTTATATAGGATCTTTGTTTGCAATAAAAACAACCGTCTTCTTACGTTTTTAAAATCGAACAACTTTATTTCTTTTAAAATATTATTTTTTTAGGTTTACATATAATTTTTTATTATACTATTCTACTATTCATATTCATTATACATAATAAAAATAAAAGATAAGCATAAAGTGTGAGAAACATGTATGATTGACATAAAACAAACATTTTTAATAATTTCTTGATATTTAATATTTCACTTATAATATTTACACATTCTATAACAAAATAGTAATATGATATTCATCTATTTTATTATTCATATATTATATAAGTGGATGACCGTAAGTATATGACTTTATCTATTTTTTTTATCCATATGTTCTCACGGTTTGCGTATTCTGGTATAATGAATATGAATATTACATTTCAAATAAACATATACTTAAATTTATATATATATATATAACAATTTCAATTCACGAATCTTTGTATCAAAAACCAAAAAATAATCGACGATACTTTCACTTTCATGATATTTCATAGAAAGCATTTGCTTATACAACAGCGAGCGACCTGAAATGCTTTTCCTTTCGAAAACAGCATTCAACGTATCAAACATCGATTTCGCAAATTCTTTGTCTTTAATATATTCCAATTGAGAATCATGCATTGTTTGAACCAAAATTGATATGCATTTCTTTTCTTCTAATTTAATTTTGTCCTGTTCTCTACCATCCACATTAGCCAGAATATCCTCTAATTTTTCTTCAATATACTTTCGTAGATTTTTCTCGTCCAACAAAATGCCAACACGATATTTCCAATTGTTGAAATTTGTTCCATCGAACATCGGCATTTTTATAATTGCTGACGAATCCATTATAATTTAATTAATCACTAAATAAAAAATTTATATTTAAATTTAAAACCACATTAAATTCCTTATTTCATGCCTGGGCCCATAACCTGTTAGAATTAATGTTAGAATTCCCAGTGAAATAAATTGATTAATTAATTATTTTATTGAAAGATAAAATAAGATATAAAGTACAACGTGTTTTATTTAAATTCAAATATATGACGTGTGGATATCACGACAAAACTTATTATAATAAAAAAATATATATGTCACACACTTGTGACATGAAAATATGACAACTAAATTATAATTCAATTATGAATACATTCAATGTTTAAATTACTTGTATTCTAATACCCGCGTCTTCTCATTCGGCCATCCCCGATTATATATTTCCATTAATAACCTTAAAACTTCATCATTTTCGGTTCCCCGCACCAGCATTTCCTGTACCGTGTCTGAAACATTAACCGAGTGCACCACGTCTAAGTATTCCTCAAAATCATCAGCCACTTCATTCCTCAAATATTCGCGGGATAAATGATCGGCTATCAGCATTTCCTTTCCCGGTCTGTATACTACATCTAATTCATATATTAGCAGTTTCATCTTCATCCTCTGTAACCTTGATGAACCTACCTTATTAATTTCCTTTCTCATTACCCCGACCAGTGGCTTATGGTCCGTGTGTACTGTTACCCGCCTACCGTATATATAATGGTGGAATCGTCTGCATGCAAATAGTATCGCCAACAGTTCCTTTTCCACCTGAGCGTAATTCGACTCAGTCGTGGTCATACTTCTGGATGCATATGATACTGGTTGATTTTCTTGTAACAAGACACATCCCATCCCGTCCCTGGATGCATCCGTTTGTATCGTAATATGTATATTGGTTCCGAATGGCCTCAAAACCGGACCCTCCGTTATCATTTTCTTCAACTTTCTTACCGTCTCCGTATGTATTGGCAACCACTTATATTCTATGCCATTTTTCATCAGCTGTCTCACTGGCTCACTTATCTCGGACAAATTCGGCAAAATTCCCCTTAGGTAGTTTATCATACCCATGAACTTCTGTAACTCCTTTTTATTTTTTGGATTTTCCATTCCTACTATTGCAGCTATCCTTGCCGGATCTGGTCTGATGCCCCTTTCATCAAATATGTGCCCCAGGTAGCGCACTTCTCGCATACCATATTGTAGTTTGTTTGGGTTGAACTTTATGTTTAATTCTCTCGCCCTTTTTAGTACACCTGATACGTTTCTATCGTGTTCATCCCTAGTTTCTCCATAAACCAGAATATCGTCCAAATAAACAAAAACACCCGGTAAACTCCCGAAATTTTCCTCGTTCAGCCTTTGAAACTCTTCCGGCGCTACACTCACCCCGAATGGTAGTCTTAGAAACTTATAGCAGTCCCACGACGTACTGAAACCGCATAAATTCGTTGATTCCTCTTTCAACTTTATCTGATAAAATCCATCCTTTAAGTCCAGTACCGTGAAGTATTTCATTCCGTGCAATTTTGCCCTCAAGTCGTCTAGTGTTGGTATAATGTGATGTCTTTTAATCAATGATTCATTTAAATATTTTGGGTCCAAACACAACCGAACTGAACCATCTTTTTTCTCTACCACCACTAGGTTGCTTAACCATCCTATTGGTCCATTTACTGGGGCTATTATTGCCTCCGCCGTTAGCCTTTTCAGTGCAAATTCCACATTATCCCTTACTTTAATCGGCATCCGCCTTGCCGACCTCGAGATTGGTACCACGTTATCTTTTAATTGTAAATGCAACTGTTCTGGAAATTCTCCCAGACCCGTAAATATATCGACATTTTCTTTAATCAGCTCCTCCTTAACATTTGTCAATTCGAACACCCGCCGAATCAAACCTAATTCCATGCATGTTTCTAAACCCAATATTGGTGTCAAGTCCCGATCGACCAAAACAAAATTTGTTTCCGCGGTATTATTTTTATACCCAATTTCCACATTTGCCACGTCCACCGATCGTATTTCGCCACCCCCGCATGCTTTTAGGATTATATCCGTATTTTGTATTCTCACTTTCCCGTTTGTTAATTCCATTAACCGATTTTTTGAAATTATATTCACGTCTGAACCTGTGTCCAGTTTAAATTCAACATTTTTGTTTCCTATTATTATTTGTTCAAACCATCCCCTTTTGGTTGGGTTATCCGAACACATTTTATTTACTTTACCCGCATTATTGACGGCATTGACATAATATTCATTATTTGTCTTATCTATATTATTGATATTTTTCGCGCGACAACATTTTGTATAATGGTTTAGACACTTACAATTATTGCACTTATGGCCAAATACCTTACAATTTCCAGGTGTGTGATATTCGTCACACCTCCGACATTTTTGTTTGTTATTAAATTGCTTAAAATTACCACTTACTCTACTTATATTATTATTTACGTTATAGCCATTTTTATGGCCATAATTATGACTTCTATTATTTTTATTATAACCTAAATTATTATTATTTTTATTTTCAAATTTAACATTACTATTATTATTGTAATCATTATTATAATTAAAATTAGTATTATAATTAAATTTATGACTTTTATCATTTACATTTTTCTTACCCCTTGTGCGGTTGTCTATTGCATCCACTTCACCGTGTTGCATAATTCTGGTATGCTTTTTTGTTGTTTCGTTTATTCTGCATATTTCAATCACTTTTTCCATGTTTGGATCTCCTAGTTTTATTATATTTTCTTGCTGTTGTGAGTCGTGCAGCCCAAACACCAACCTATCCCTTATTAACGCTTCTTCTTGGGTGCCAAAATTGCAACCCCGTGCCAATTTCCTTACTTCCGTAACATACTGATCGAACGTCTCATTGGCGGCTTGAAATTTTTTGTAAAAGCAAAATCTCTGATACAAAATATTTGTTTTTTCCTTATAGAATTTGTTGAACGCGTCCACTATGTCATCATAATTCTCTTTCTCGTGCTCGTCCAACTCGAAGGTTTCGAACACCTCATATGCCTCCTCACCTATTATGTTTAACAAAATTGCCGCCTTTACATCTTCTTCCAGCTGATCTTTGCCACTCGCCTTTAAATATATTGTGAATTGTTTGTGGAATCGACCCCAATTTTCGGCCATGTTTCCCGTACATTTTAATGCCGGTGGGGCTCTTTTTTCGGACATTTTCTATTTTATATATTTTTTTTTTTTTCAAAACGTGGCTTTTTATTTTTTTTTTTCAAAACGTGGCTTATTATTTTATTTTTTTTTTTTTTGTTTAAAAAAAAAACGTGGCTTTTTATGTTTTTTTTTTTTAAACGTGGCTTTTTTTTTTCAAAACGTGGCTTATTATTTTTTTTTTAAAACGTGGCTTTTTTTTTTTTTTTTTTTTAAACGTGGCTTATTATTTTTTTTTTTTTTAAAAAAAAACGTGGCTTTTTTTTTTTTTTTTCAATTATTTCTCGTAAATTCCTATTACCGACGACTGCGCCATGTTGTATTCTGTTTTATTTCTTTATTATTTACTATGAAAATAAAACAATACACTTATGTTTATTATATTTTTATTTCTTTATTATTTATTATGAAATAAAACAATACACTTATGTTACATGTAATTAAGTTAATATTGAAATGTAATAATAATCAGTTTATTATATTTGATTAATTGAATATAAAAGGATTTTAAATTACTACTTTACAAGGGATTTTAAATTACTACTTTACATGTGTTTATTTATCAGTAGGTCTTCTCGCTACCATAAGGGACTTTCGACTGACTGTTGTTTTAAATGTGCTTTTTACAAAATGGTCGTAATTATTAATTATTTAGTTGTTTCTGGGCCTGTGCACATGTTACCAATACCATATACAAAATGTGTTATCCCATCGAGGTATGCCATCTTGTGGTATACAACAACTATTATTTATAAAATTCATACTATCCACAACATTTATCATTTTTATCCAAAAATCCAAATGACCCGACAAAGATGTAACCAATCCCTTTAATCCAGTTTCTTTATGATTGGAATTGAAACTATCAAACAGCTCATTTAAGATATATAATAATTTGGTCGTTCCTACTGCTTCTACATTTATCCAATTTCCTACAATATAATAATTTCAATAAATTAATTAATTTGATTTATTAAACATTTTTTTTTAAAGTTTCATTACTATTTGAATAATAAATAAAATGTTTAGTAAAAATACTCACCTGGTGGAGAACACGCATACAATAATGCATCCGCAAATTTTTTTGAAAAAATCTGCATGCAATATTTTACCTTCATTTTTTGTTTATTAGTTGGAGTTATATGATGTTGGTGTATTTGAGGTAGCAATCTTATTGGTTTCTGGGTGTCATGTTTATATATGTCTTCAATATATTTCCATTTAGCCATATATGTAATTTTATCATAAATAAATTTTAATTCATTATCACTCTTTAGCAATGAATTTCTGATACATTTAAACACATGTGGCATATCAAAGAAATGGTATATATCAAACCCAGGTAGTATATTGTATATGGTTGAAGATGTTACAGACCCCTTAGAAGAATCGTACCTCTTTTTCAATTCTGAAATCATTTTGACATTCGTCGTTGCTTGATCCGACACCGATGAAATTACAATCAAACCAATTTCATGCAATTTTTTCACAGTCTCGCTTACTAAACCCAACAGGTCATTGGATTTTAGCGAAGCAGGTGTGAAGAAATAGCAAATTGGTTGTTTCCACCTTGAAACAATTCCGCCAACCATAAATATTAAAGTCTTAGACGCAATCTCATTACGTCTATTTTCTCCATAATCTATAAACCCATCAATTACATCAAATTTATTATCATACATAAAGTTCGCATTCACACTTGTTTCGTCCTACATTAGAACACACAATTTATCCCGTTCATCCTTAAAATCCTCGACTAGCTTTTTTAAATACTCTAAATATTCAAAATTAAATCCTGGCGCAAAATTAAAATCCTTTAAACAAGCCTGAATAGTTCTGACCACTGGTAGAGGTAAATGTTGCACTAAATATCGGTATGTTTTGGGGCTTGATTTAAATAATCTGGAACAAAATGACTTGTATTTCATGGAATATCTTCTTCCATTAATATTTAAACAACAAGCCGCTTTAAACGCGTCTCTTAGGACCAATTGATATTTTTGCGGAATATATTTCAATAATTTCTCCATCCACTTTTCCAAATTGCCGCGATGTATTTTTGCAGATTTTTGTAAAGAGTGGTATTTTTCAACCAAAGAGCACATTTTTTTTTCAATGTCGAGAATGGAATGTGTTTGACTCGACGCACATCTTGTTAGCGTAGATTCTAAAAACAAATAATCAAAATTATTATTAGTTAGTTTAATCAAAAAATTATTATTTTTAATGTAGCATATACGAAGTTACCTATAGATTCATTCAGTATATTGGGATCTATTACAAGATCTGAGTTAGATGGAGTTTCCGTTACAATGGAATCATCAATCGGATTGAAATTATCACCGATATGCGGATGCTCTAAATGGGTCCTTTCTTCAATTGCCGATTCATTCGGATTTGCATCATTGGGATTACCAGAAATGAATACAGTACCTGATGAATATTATATATTTAATGTAATAATTTAATAAAATATTTCTTTTAGAATAAATGCATATTTAATAAACTATAAAATCCACACTTACCTTCATTACGTTCAATTTGCTTTGCATATGTATGGTCCAAAACAATGGTATTGTATTTTTTTGTATTTCTTGAGGGAAAAACACCTTTTTTTCATTTACTTTTATTGAAATCATTTTCAATAAAATGATCCTCACATACATAATACACTTTACGGCTAATGTTGATACTACCTTCTTTAATTATATCTCTCCATTTATTATCGTCATTGTTCTCTTCAATAACTTCTTTTGCGAATTTAAATAATTTGGTGTTGTACGTATTGTTAGCACAACCCCGTAAACAACATTGCCGTACCATCTAAAATTGTACAAACAATTTAATTAACAATTAAAATTATTTAAAAGCAAATTTAATAACATTCAATAACTATAATGAATAATAATCACGATAATAAGCAAATTATATAGATTATTATCGAATCTTCAGATGTTTCCGATATAAAATTTGATAAACATAGCCACACAAAACAAAGCAAAATCATGGTACACAATGATTTTTGAATTTGTAACTGTTGTTGTTGTTGTTTTTTCTATACGTATATTTTCTCATTTTTTTTTTTAAAGATATTTTATATTTACCTTTATCCCTAAATGATTTTTTAATTTATATTTAATATTTGAACACTTTAATTTATTTTTCACGTATATTTAACATAAAATTAACACAATTTAACACAAAAAACAAAACAAAAAAAATTTAACACAAGACGCGATTTGATGTACCGACAACGACCTGAACGACCTTCAACAGAAAACTAATAATTTTCATAACATTACAGCATACAAAAGAGTACATGATAAAAAGAGAAAATTAAAATTCAGTTAAAATGTTAGTACATTTTGTACCAGCTCTTACTCTGACCAATACAAAAAAACTTTTCTTATGGAGTTACATACCCGTGACTATGAACGACTGGTCTTTATTTAATAATTTTACATGCTTAACCTATACATTCTTAACCTATTTATAGGGTGTCACTGCACCAACACGCCACCCCTTTTAGTTAGATTATCCACCCTTTAAGTAAGATGTCCCATACTTATTAAATAAATCATAATAATATTTAATTCAAATGGTCCCAAATGGCCCATAGATTATTTCACAAAAGGTGTTTCTTAGTTAATTAAATAAACATCATATATCTATAATATATATATATCTTACTTAAATCTATTACATTTGTATGAATGTATTCATGCGATAAACTAATGTGTATTTTATATCCCGTAAAACAATTTCGTGCTTTGTGTCCAAAAAAAGTAACGAGCTGTGTCTAGTGTCCGGTGCTCGACCATATCACATATGCGTCTTACTATGGTAACGGGTAAGGTCGGTAAACGCCTTGGCACAAAATGCTTCGGGCACAAATAATTCTCTCTTTGATTCTCTCTGATAAAAAAGTTATATTGTGCCCATCACCAAACCGAAATGTAACTAGAAAGGAACACGACTCATGTAGGTAAAAAAACTCGACCCATAACAAGCACGCAGTTTTTAACTGTAACGGACACTGTTTCCGACACATTAAGAAGTAACTACAGCGGTAGAATACGGTTTTTTTGTGGGTACATATCTGAGTTATTGTAGGACACATGTAGGAGTTATTGTAGGATATTGTATGTACGAGTAATACGACGAATGTAAGATTCTAAATACGCGCCTTGTTGGTAGGGTTGTAAAGATTTAGGTGGACACCTTGACAGACTTTTGTAGGAACATTATACCAACTCTTATTGGTATCCTAATAGGACACACTACGGGCACTATAACCACCTAAGGCTATATGATCCAAAAAACCTCTAAAATTGATATTTGCTAGTGCACCTCTGCATGAATTTATATGTGTAATGTTCTGAATAATATATTTTTACAAAATTTGTATATAACATAATTCACTTTAATTCATTTATACATTTATATAAAATTAAAACTAATTTATGTTTACACATATTCATGATATAATAAATACTGCTTGTATTTGTTGTGAAAAACTTAAAATTAAGTTATACACGTGTAGGCGCCGATTCTTGAACGTAATTAAATTGTAAAATCATAATAAATAAAAATAATATCAAATAATTCATAATGTATAAACATTTATAAACGTAACATATACACATTTATATAAACCCATATCTTAATGTTGTTGATATATATTAAATATTAAATCTTGTAATTATAATTAATATGACTCTAAACAGTATTAATCTGCAAGCGACGATTTCTAAGCGTAGACCGCTTTAAAAATTCCTTTATTGATTTTATAATATCCTTCTCAGAGGAGCATTCCAGTTGCTTTTTTAAGTAATTAGCCGATGCAATTATTAAATTTACGATCCCATTTAAATTACTGAAAACGAGTTTAACAATATCTGAAAGCAGTTTTAAAAATAAAAATTGAATTAAACTTAGAATTATGAAGCAATAACACAAAGTTAAAAAAAATGTACCTTTTTTAATACCAGCCTGACCAGTCCAAGAATACTGGGTTAAAATTTCGTATGTAAATAAATATTCACATATGCCTTTAGCAGTTGTGTTTAAATTTTCATTTTGAAATCGTTTTAGGCGTACCGTATGAAAGATTTTGATAAAACACAGTTGTAAATAAATCAAACAATATAAAAATATAAAATCATAATAAAATGTCACTACCATTTGTTCAATATATTTATTATTTTCTAAATTGATGTTAAGCTTGTTAACCTCCATTAGTGATTCCATTGGTATTCTTGGCATTTCAAAATTTTCGTCGATATTTATTACTGTAATGTGATCATATACACATTTTTTTACAACCTTTGTTAGTTCTGTAATCGATTCATTCATAATATTTATTTTATTTTCCAATCTATCGATTCTAGATTTAACAGTACTGGAATCGTTAAGCAAGATATCTTTCAGAATTGATACTGGATGATCGTTTTCGATAATAAACGCGTTTTGTCGCCGTAATGTACAAGATGTATCACTGCTTTCGGCAATAACTGTAGCATTCAAGTAGATTGAAGTAGGCGGCTCTTCTATTGGTACAGGTCTACAGGAGCAGGTGGAATGAAGGTTTTCGCTGTTGATGCCTCACTGTGATCTACCCCTTGAATACTTAAATTGTCTCCAAAATTGAAAATTTCGGATGGGACAGACGAATTACTTTCAGTTTCGCTGAATTGCTCATCATTTATACCAGATGATATATTCGTTGAAACAACATTTGATTTTATTTTTTTAAAGGCAGCATTGAAATTTAGATCATTGTCTTCAATCCCCTCACTAACCGGAAATTGTCTTTTTAATAGTTTCTTTTTAATTTGTATTTGTTCCGATTCGGTGTCGGTATTTTGCTCACACCATTTTTCTTTTTGTTTTGCCAATTTATATGAAGCTGTAAAACCACAATATGGATTAAAATATGTAACTTTAAAATATATTGTCAGGAAATACTTACGTATATTATTATATAAAATGTTGCATTGAAATTTTTGCCATTCATTGTTCGGTTCTATATACTTTTTAATGCAAGTGGAAACATTTTTTGATGGCCAAGACAAAAAACCATTTTTTATCCAACTGCTGGGCACTGCCTGAATTTCCAAAACATCATTTATTTCGTTAATAGTTTCAACTATTGAATATGTCGCAACCCCAAGAAAGTTATTGGTATCCATATTTGAATTCATTTGTTTCCAATGGAGTGTCTGTATTTGTATGCTAATGGGCAATATTAATAAAAATTAATAAACGAAATTAAAAAATCCTTTAATAATAGTGATTTGAATTACATCAATAATAAATTTATTTTTTTAATTTTATTAATGATTTGCATGTCGTATATTATGTATATGTTATATGATCGATAATGAATTTGAATATGTTATGAACTCCATGCATTATTAACAGTGATCAATCGAATGCAACAAAGGGAAAAATACGTAATCTTTCTTTTCCGTTTCCATTAAAAAAAGCTTCTTTTCAATGCACTCCATAGTCCACATTTTTGATGTTGATTCTTGAATGGTTGTATGAAATATATCAAAATGATTTGATGCTATTGGTACAGTATAGAGATTAAATTTTTTTTCTATTTCCGATCCGTAAATATGCATAATTCCATTTATTTCTTGAGCATAATGAAATTTTACTATATTTTTTTGTTTTGTAAGAAACCATTGATTTTTTCTCTTAATATTTAACTTGAAAGCTTTAAAAACAACTTCCTCAAAATGAATTTCATCTTCATTATGTTTGCCTATTCTTGGCTTTTTGAACATTGGAAGGTGAATATCTTGTGCTTTAACATTTTCTACAAACACATTTTCATATATACGATTACATATTTGTGAAAGTGGTTGGCTACTTTTTCTTAAATGTGATTTAATAGTCGACATGTAGTTCTCGAATGGATACGCACTAAAGTTATCTAGTGGGCCGTTAGTTTTTACGTCTGAAGCTAAATGAATTAATGAATGGACATTATAAACAAGGTGTTGTTTTCCATAAATTTCACCGAAATTTAAAGTAAATGTCTTTAAAATTGTTTCAGCCAAATCAGCGTACATTTTTGATAATTCAGTGCTGCATAAAATCATCACACCAACATGTAGTAATAGAAAATTATTGTATTTCTCAACTGGAAGAATATGTTTTAATACAAATGGTCCGGCGTAAATCAAAAAGGTTCTGAATTCAGTTCCTTTGAAATGCGAAACATCTGATAGAGAACGTATTCTCCTTTGAAATTCATCAGGTTGTGTTGTTGAAATTCGTAGCAATCTTTTCGATATTTCATTTATGTCAAAGTGCGATAACAATGATGATGTATCTCCCGACATCCACATTTTTAATAATTTTTTCATGACACCCAAACACACGACATGAAGATAATCCAATGGAAATTGATTTATCATGTCAAGGTTTAATTCTTCCATTTTAGTTGTGGTAACATGATGGTGTTCATCTGACCTACCTCTAAATGATGCATCCGTCCGTAAGCTTGCATTGTTAGAAGTAAAGCACATTCTGTGTTCAATGTACTCGCCCTCATCTGTGCATTTGCTGCAACCAAAATATCCTGTATGGGATTTAATTCCCAAAATACTCGCTCTTGCAGGCGCATCAGCAATTATATTGCCAACCTTTAATTTAAATTTTTTTTCCATAAAGCTTGACTCCTTTGTCAATGCTTTTAATTCCGTTACTAATGGATCTAAAAAACTATGGAAATTTTTGAGTTTAGCGTATCCATGGTAGATTCCAATAACAAATATTTTTTTGTATTCGATATTAGACAATCTACCCAGAATAGGCCAAAAACAACTACTGCTGCTTTTTGCAATAGGTAATCCATCTATATTTAAATCCAAAATAACTTCGTCGTGTTGAAATTCCGGAATACTGCGAATAATTGCATCAATATTAAATTTAACACCTATATGGACATATTTTCCTGGACTTATTGGCAAAACTGTGCGTTCTATTGGGGTGTCTATTAATGTTCTACTGTCTTTCGGCAAATATGGAAATCCCTGAGATTTTAAAAAATGCAATAGAGCATTCAAAGCGTTGAATTTAATTTTAAATTGTGTAGCCCAGTTTTTAAGAAAATGTTTGACAACATTCTCATTTTTATTAATATTAATTACATCATCACCTTCAATACCTTCAAAATCATTGCCCTGTACGATTTCACAATTGTTCGATGTATTATTTTCGGAGAAGTGTGTATTTTGTGCACCTCTCAAATCTAATGTGATGGGGCTTTGAGTTTTAATCTCTCCATTAAACAAACGTTTATGCTGACGTCGTGATAGATTAATTATATTTTTATAACGATGCATTACGGTTGGTGTATTGCGTGATCAGCAAACTAAATTATTATCAAATAGCAGAATTATGGTTATGGTGAAATTATGGTGAAATTGATGGTTAAAAACAAGGAGAGTCGCAATTACGACCAAGTCAAAGGGAAATTCACACCCAAGCAATACATGGGAAACAGGAATGACTAACGAAAGAAACAACAAATCGGGAAATTTAATGGGAAATCCGATCTATCCAACTTGAATAAGAAGGTGAATCAAGTGAATGGAATGCATACTCATGTGGTCACAACAGGAGATGTATTAATGTCACAACACATTCAAATCACACATTTATATAATTTAATCATCGTTCGCAAAAAAAGAAACAAAAAACTAAAAGATTCCACGAAATTTACCAATGCATGTATATAAATTATAAATTCCACGAAATTTATTGTTGTTTTTTACCGAATGTGTTTGCAAGGGTTCATGTTGTGTCCACGCCGCTATTATATATGTCCATATATGTAAATTATAAATTCCACGAAACTAATTTTTTTACCGATTTTTAATTCACTGATTTTTTAAAATTTTATATAATAATATTGAAAATCATAAATAACTTACCAATAGCTAATTAATTTGTTAATTTTTAACTTTTTAATATGTAAATTATTAATTATAACTTTAATTATAATTTTTATAATTTGTTTTTTATTTTTTTTTATAAAACAAAATAAAATTTTAAGTTTATAACCACACACGATCACAGTAACACAGTTTGTAACATACTATTACCATTGTTGAAAAATTTGATCTATATACATATCTATTATGCTATGTTTTGTTATATATGAATATAAAAAAATAAACCCTTTGACGCTCTCTTACACTCGCAATATATTTTTTTTGATAATAATTTTTGTCGCGACATGTGTTCAACATAAGGTGACACAATTAAATAAAACAATATCTCGAAGGCCTTACAGAAAATTTAAGATTTTTTTAGAGTAAATAACGAAATTATTTTCTAATATATGTGCCCGGGTCATATATGCTTAGGTACAAATTGTTTATGGGGTATGTTACTTTATTTTTTCTTTTTTTTTTTTTTTTTTTTTATTTCTTTAAGTAATCCTTGAATCTATACGGCTGTTGTCGTCTTCTGCCTGGTCGGTTGTCCAATTCGTTCATTTCCGGATTTAGATTGTTATGTTCATTGTTATGTTCTGCGTTCCTGCTTGACCGATGATGTATATTATCTCCAACCGTACCTTCTTGATGTTTTCCTTCTATTAACGACCTATACATGATACCACTCTCGTTCTTGTTTTGCTTTAGCCTATCTATATCCGGAATACCTATTCCTTCCATTGATGTTTGTTTCATTTGTATGTTACCCGGTATAGAAATACTTGCTGCCTGATTGCTTATTGGATTTGGTTTAATGTGCTGTCGGTTTCTTCTATATAACCGGTTACCAACATTAAGTACATATGATCTTGATGATAATTGTTTTGTAACTTTACCATCCACGTATCCCGATTGCGGATACAATTTTACGAATACTTCCTGACCCACCTTTAATTCCGGCAAATCCTTAGAGCCCACGTCATATTTTCTTTTAATTGTTTCCTTCCTTTCTATATATTTTTCCGTGACCCCCTCCTGTATGCATGCCTTTAATCCCCCTTCCGCGATTGGAATAATGCCCCGTGTACGTCGTGACATTATTCGCTGTACCGGACTGGAACCCATCATGTTCGGCGTATTCCTCATTCCCAACATCGATAACCAAAAATCCCGGCCATCGTTTTCAGCGCGCTGGTATATTCTCTTCACAATTTTAACCGCTGATTCACATTTTCCATTACCTAAGTGGTGGTATGGTGAACACGTGTTATGTTCAAATTGCCACTCACTTGCGAATTTTACAAACTCCTTATTCTGAAATTGCGGACCGTTGTCGGAAATCACTACCTTTGGTATGCCGTGTCTCGCAAAATTTCTTTTGCAGCATTCAATTATCATATTCGCCGTCGTCGTTGTTAATTTATCCACCTCTATATAATCGGAATAGTAATCAACCGTTACCAACAAATCTATCTTTGCACCATTCTTTGTTTTCACTTCGCATAGATCCATGCCTATTCTTTCAAATGGTAGTCTTGGCGGTTCATGTGATTGCATTGGTAATCGTTGTTGATCCTCGCTATATTGCGTACATACTACACATCGTTCTACAGCTCGCTTGATATCCTCGAACATTCCGGGCCAATACATTGTATCTTTCGCATTTCTAATGCACGACTGTATGCCCTGGTGAGCATAATGCACATGATCTACCGCCAACCCTCTCAATTTTGCTGGTATCACCAATCTATCCCCTTTCACTATCAAATCATCATCGATAGATAACTCCTCTCTAAAATCGAAATATTTCCTTACCCCTTCTTCATGTTCCTTTTTGTTTGGTTTCCACCCGTTGCATATCGTGGTGTATAATTTGGACATTTCCTTATCCGCCTTTGTATGCGTTTTAATGGTTTCTATCCAATCTCCACTGAAGTTTTCTAAATTTATCATATTAATGTTTTCAATTACCTTAAATATATTTACACCATATATTTCATATTCACCCTGGTCCAGGCCATTCACATACGCCCTTGATAGCGTATCAGCCAATATCATATCCACTCCTCGTTTATACTGCAACTCAAATCTATATCGTTGTAACGCCAACATCATCCGTTGAAGTCGCTTTGGAGCTTTACAAATTTCTTTCTTAAAAATGCTTACCAATGGCTGGTGATCCGTTTCTATTGTTAAACCACCACCACCACATACATACATATCAAATCTTGTACACGCAAATAACATTGCTAAACATTCTTTTTCTATCTGTGAATATTTGGTTTCCGTTGTCGTCATTGCCCTGGATGCATAACATACTGGCTTACCCTCTTGCATCAATGCCGCTCCCAAGCCCATTGAACTTGCATCGCATTGTATAATTATTGGTTTGCCAATATCAAAATATTTTAATGCTGGTGCCTTTGAAATACGTTGTTTAATTTCCTTGAACGCCATGTCATGTACCTTTGACCATATAAAATTCTTATCATATATAAGTTTTCTTATTGGCGCAGCAATTTGCGTCAAATTCGGCAAAAACTTCGCCAAAAAGTTTGCCATTCCTATTAATCTTTGCGCAGCTGCCGCGTCTTTTGGTTCTGGCATTTCCGTAATTGCAGTCACTTTATTCGGATCAATTTTTAATCCGTCTGCCGATAATATGTGTCCATAGAACACAACTTCCTTGCTTCCCAAAATGATCTTGGTTTTGTTTAATTGTATTAAATACATACCTCTCATATATAACGTGTTCCGGCTTAATTTTTTTATCTATTGCCTCTATTACGGCATCCACGTGAGCCTTGTCTTCCTCTGTTAACGTGCCGTCCATGTATATTTTAAAACATTCCGGTCCAGCCACAGCCAAAAATTTACACACCCGGATCGCATCCTCTTTGTCTTCCATGCCCGTCGCCACTTCCCAATTTTTATACGCTACCTTGAAATATGCCCAGTTATCCCCAGCATTTTTTTCACGTAAAGAAGGAGCCGATGGCGGCGGTATGACAAAACTCATTTTCTTTAATTTGATTTAATTTAATTGATTTTCGATTAAATTTCATACACACACGTGTTCTTTTTTTTTTTTTTTTTTTATATATATCGCATTACACTTTAGAAATACACACCTGACACCATGTTGCTTGTTCGATATACTATGAACGACTGGTCTTTATTTAATAATTTTACATGCTTAACCTATACATTCTTAACCTATTTATAGGGTGTCACTGCACCAACACCACATAGCACCGATGTCCATGGGATATCCCAAACATATCCCATTTAAGTCAGCGATACAGCAACATCCCTGGGATATCCCTGGAAAATAAAAAAAGATTTGATTTCGTCTATTTTTTATCTTTGAAATTGGTATATCCTAACGATATCCCGTATTATTCAATAAAATCGGTAATATCCATTTTTTGTCCGGGATATCACAACATCTCTAGGGTATCACAGGGACAACCTTATTGTGATGTTACATAAACATTCAGTTTAAAATCGCTGCTGCGGACAACACCTGAAAGAGGATTCACGTATACCAGGCTAGGGTAAAATGGGGGTGAAAAAGGAAATATGGGATGGGATGGGGTCAGAAAAATCCAAAATACAAATCTATTAATTGTTTGAATGACACTATAGTCATTAATTGTAACAGATTTATTTATTAATTATTAATTATTATACATTAATTATATTTCACCCTTATATATATTATCTCCATGAGATCTGCCGTACCGTATGAAAGAGTATTTATTACTGACGCTGAAAAAACATTTTTCTTCTTTTTTACATCGTTGCCGGTTTGGTTTTAATATTCACCTCAACGCTCCCCCTATTCACCTCAACACTCCCCCTCGATTACAACCTACCTTATTTATTTGTTTTTTTTTTTTTTTTTTTTTTTTTTTACAACAGTTGAAATCGATTATTCCTTAACTCCTTAACTTACTTCATTATTACATCGCAAAATCTTTGCACATAAATCCGTCCCAATGCCTTGGTCATGATGTCTGCCAAGTTGTCGGATGATTTTATATAAGAGATCCCAATTTCCCCCTTGTTTATCAAATCCTTAATAAAATGTTGCCGTATGTCGATGTGCTTTGTCCTTTTAGAATTTTCATATGATTTACACATGCCGATTGTACCCACATTGTCGACCAATAATAAATTTTCTCCGTCCATGTTCAAATGTTGTCTTATACCCTTTAAATTAATTATTTCCTGAGCTGTTGATGCCGCAGCTATATATTCTGCTTCAGCCGTTGACAATGCCACGCAATTTTGTTTTTTAGATTGCCACGCCACAGCATTTTCACCACATAATACAATAAAACCGCTGGTACTTTTTCTGTCGCTTTTATCTCCAGCCCAATCCGCATCGGAATGACCCCTAATATTATTATCCGCTGATCTTTTAAAATGTAAACCAACATTAATGGTTTGCTTTAAGTATCTTAAAATTCTTTTAGCCGCTCCCCATGCTTCATAACTAGTTTTTTCCACAAAACGACTTAGGTATGAAACTGAATACATTATATCCGGCCTTGTGGAAATCGCAATATACATCAAACCTCCTATTAATTCCCGATAAGGCACATTTATACCCCCTCCATTATTATTATTTATTTGCAAATTTGTTTCCATCGGTGTTGTTGCCCCCGAACAGTCCAACATATTAAATCTTTCCAATAATTTTTCGATCAATTTTTCTTGTATTAATTTTAATTGACCAACCTCTCTATGTATTTGCATTCCCAAAAACGTCTTGATTTCTCCCATATCACATGCGTTAAATTTTGCCTTTAATTTATTTACGAAGTCATCAAAGTTTCCAATAATTATAATATCATCAACATATAATACCATCCAACAATCATTTTTGTAGTACAAGCAATAATCATAATCCGACCTTTTAAATCCGTTTTCCATAATGAATTGATTTACTTGAGTGTTCCAACATTTCGGCGATTCCTTCAAACCGTACAGTGATTTGTTCAATTTTAAAACATGCAACTAACCTTGCCTTTTTGGTTCCATTTTCTTTTGTTCTAAACACCCATCTCGTATCAATCACAATTATATCCGACGGTTTCCTTACTTCATTCCAAGCCTCCAATTTTTTTAATGCACTTATCTCATTATTAATTGCATTTCTCCATTCGATATCCCGTACAGCCTCCTTAAAATCCGCAGGATCATTTTCCCCACTGAATAAACAAAAGTATACCTCATAATCGTTCCATTTTTCTGGTAACCTAACAACCCGCCCGGATTTCGTTTTTGTTTCTCCCGTTGTTGTGTCATTTATGATTTTATTTCCCGCATCTACCGAATCTTTTCCATTTAAATTTTCATCAATGGATACCGTCTCTCTTAACATGCGTTGTCCGTTTTCAATTTCATGTTCAATTTTATCAACATTTAATATATTCATATTGTCCGATTTTATAACCTCTATATTTTGACCGTTTTCATACTTAAAACAATTTTCATTAAATATCACATCCCTTGATGTCATTACTTTATTTAATATTGGACACCACAATCTGTATCCGTTTTCACAATAACCAATCATTCTTACCTCTCTCCCTCTTGGTTCCAGTTTACCCTGTCTTGGTAAAATGCTCATCCAAGCCTGACAACCGAATATCCTTAATTTTGTAATGTTGTTCGATCCGAACCATCTAACTGCAGGGATCTCCCCCTGGTTTGCGTAAGTAGGTGATCGATTTAATTCGTACGCTGAAGTTCGAATCGCATCACCCCATAAATACTTCGGCAAACCCGTTTCCGCAAACTTTGTTCTAACCTTATCCATCAACGTCCGATTCATACTCTCCGATTTGCCATTTTGTTGTGGTGTGTATGGCATTGTGTATTGAACCCTTATACCCCTTTGTTCACAATAATTTTTAAAATGATTTGATATAAATTCACCCCCATTATCCAACCTTATTCTTTTTGCTCTAACACCATATTGAGTCTTTATTTCTTGAATATACTTTATTAAATTTGATTCTGCCTCATTTTTACATTTTAACAATTCGACGATGGTAAAATTTGAATAATCATCAATAACGACCTGGAAGTATTTATAACCCTCCATCGTTGGTGGGTTCATTGGACCAGCAATATCTGAGTGAATGAGGTCGCCTATCATTTTCGTATTGCTTGTATACTTTATAAATGGTCCCCTGGTGAACCTTCCTTCCATACATTTTGAGCATTTCTCGTTTCCAGTTGGTAGACCCAACCTTTTCATACCGTTTACATTTAGATGCCCCAGTCTTCGGTGCCATAACATTGCGCTGTCCATTGTTTCACCCAATCCTCCAAAATATTCCATCGAATCCGCTTCCAATATATATAAATTTCCGAATCTTTCGACCCTTATCTCAAATCCATTATTGTTTGATATTTCAGCCATATGTTCCATAAATTTAACTTGCATTTTCATTTTTGTGATCTTTCCCACGGAAAGCAAATTATATTGTAAGCCATTAACAATCAGTGCCGGTATTTTAATATCTTTACCCCGATATTGAATCCATAAATCCCCTCTTTTCCTCGCTGTCATTGACCCATTATTGGCCGTATTAATTGTAATTTCATCATCTAATGTTTCTATATTTTTCATATATGCTTCCAACTTACCACTGATGATGTGGTGTGTTGCACCGGAATCCAGAATGAACCTAGTTAAATTTGGCTGCAATTTCGAACAGTTGAGGGCACTGAATGATGTCCCATTAGAAAATTTGTTGCTATAATGTGCACGGCCCTTATTCAACATGTTGGCATTATTGCCGTTACTTGATCCCCGACCATTATTATATCGCTGTCCACCTCGGCTTTGCGTCGGTCCCCTTGTATACTTGGGCTGATAATTTTGTTGATAATTTGATTGATAGTTTTGCTGATAATTTGGTTGATAATTTTGTTGATAATTTTGTTGATAATTTTTTTCTCTACAATTTACCCGCTTATGCCCCGATTTTCCACATTTAAAACATGTGATTGTACGAACCGCCTTGAATGATATTGATGGATCCGCACGATTTCTATTATATTCTTCTTTATTTTTTATTTTCATTTCTTCATCCAGTAGTCTTGATTTTACGAACGAAACAGACAAATTTTTGTCGCCCATTGTCTCTATGGCTGTTATTACGGTACTAAATTTATCTGGAATCGTTAATAGCAGGTGACATATTACGTCCGCCTCTTGCAGTTTTGATTCCGCCGCTTCTAATTCTCTAATGATCAAATCGAATTTCAAAAAATGATCTTCCAACTTAACATCGTTACCGCATTTTAACGTCATTAATTTTTTACGGATATGCAGTCGTGTAAACACACTTTTTCTTTCAAAGAAATTTTCTAGATTCGTCATCATTTCCCTCGCTGTTTTTGCATCTTTTACTAAATCAATGTGTTTGTCTGATATACATTGGATTATAATTGCCTGGCCTTTGCATCATTTTTAAAAAAGGTCTCTTGATTTTCTTGATCTTGTTCTTCTTCTTCATTTTCATCCAATGTTGTGTGCACTTGCCTCCAATAAACATTTTACTCTAAATTTCCACGTGCTAAAATTGCCCGGTTGCAATATTGGCAGATTTACCAACTGTTGATGCGACATGTTTTTTTTATTATTATTATTTTTTTTATGTTAACACATATACATATAAGTTAACAATTTTTTTCCTTATTAGGGTAAAAAAAATGTTGAGGACTATGTCCTATTTATTTGAGCTCAAGTTAAGAACTGATTTTTACATTTTACTTAATATTATAATTCATACATTTTATATTTTATATTATACATATATTTTCTTATAACATATACAATTGTGTATGCGAATATATCGCATGATATTTTGGTATACACTTAACATATATATTGGTATGTTGCATATATCATATGTTTATTGATTTTGAATAAAAGCATTGTTTTAATTTCCTGCCTTGGTTTTACTATATAAATTTATATAAGATAAAATATGCAAAATTGACAATATGTTATATAAATGTATATTACATTGTATGCTTATAATACCAAAAACATTCATATGATGTGAAATATTATGAATGTTTTTTAAATAAAAGAATATATAAATGATATTTAATAATATAATATAATAATATAATAAGGATGTGATTATTATAACACATTTGATAAAATAAACACATTCCATAATAAAATATATAAATGCTTATATGCCAATAACTATGAATTCGAATGTAAGTAAAATGTATATATTGAAATGTAAAATTATTATATGAAAAATGCATGGAAAATATGTAAAACGTATAATTCTAAGTATTAGCCAAAAGGATAATCTTAACTCCTCTCCCTTAAAAAATCCGCGTCCCGTGGATCAGAAATCCAATGTAATTGGGCGTGGTACCGTAGGTTCAGAAGTATCCGGTTGTCTTTGTTCCGAAATAACAACTATTTTTTCCAATTTTTTCCTATGTCTTATGAACAAAGTGTAACCGATTATAATTATAATAATTAACACAATAGCAATGTCCATTATTGTCGTGACTGTGTGATTAACGTGTAATTTTTCCAATTTTGAAACATTATCCAAATGCAAATCGTGTAAATAATGCAAATCCATTTTAATCCCCCTTTCGGTTATATTTGATTGCAATATGGGTGGTAAAATTCGTGAAAATGTTACCTCTGTATTTTCGAATATTTTATTTCCAATTGTAAGTGTTTCGTTATTTAACTGTATCAAGAAACTTCCAATCAAGTGTTTTTTTTAATTATTGAAACGTATATTTCCATTGAAACCGCTCAGGAATATAGTATTTTCAGTCAAGGCCTCAACTATTTCATTTTTATTGATCTGGTATTGACATTCGGCATTTTGTCCTTCAATCAGTCGTGTTATACAATCGTCTTTACCCAATTTTTTCAACTGACCATTCTTGCATATAATGGTGTTTCTAAACGAATTGCACTTTTCTATGATGCCATAAATACTATCTTGATGTATTAATAATTCCTCATATTTTAAATGTACTTGTTTATTATTCTTGATCGTAGATCTTATTATCACATGATTATATTTTCGTTTACCGGTTTTTGGCATGGATATCACGTATAAGATAATGTGAGATTTGGTAAATAAAAAATAATACAATATTAGTTTTTTATGATTTAATTTGATAAACGTTTGATATGGGTTTTATGAACTCGTCTTCCCGATGCCGTATTTACGGTTACTTTGTTATTTTTGGATACAATCTCCTTTTTAAATTTGGGTTTGGTTTTGCCCTGAATTTGCTTTACAGCAACATATATTTGTTCACCAGGTTCATAATCCTTTGGCCTACTTCTTTTTGTATTTTCCCTGTGTATTTTTTGTTTTTGATTTTTACTTATTCGCTCAATCATATCCTCATTTATTTTGCTTTTGAAATCATTTAAATTTTGATAATTGATCCTATGAGTTCTCCCGAAGAAGATGTCATTAGGTTTTAATTTGGTTACTGAATGTATGGTTTCGTTATATCGATCAACCGCTATGTTTACCACTTCTTTTATACGAAGGTCTTTAAATTCACTCTGAATGCATCGTACAATTTCAATCACCGTTGAATGTACCCTTTCGATCGTGCCGTTCACTTCGCTTCTTTGAGATGGCGTGAGGTAAACTACTATACCCAGTGTTTTAAGGTAATCTGTTATGATTGGGCTAACGAAGCTTTTTTCATTGTCCATAACCAATATTTTCGGTGCAGTAAAGTAATGTAATATTTTTATGATTTTGTCTCGCAAATGTAAAACTGATTTGTCTTTAATATGAAAGAATTTTGTAAATTTCGAAAATTTATCAACACACGTTATGAATTTCTCATTTTTAATTTCGATTATGTCCATGTGTAATATTTCCGTGGGATATGTTGGTAAAGGTGTTTCTTGTAATTGAATTTTATTTGGATGCCGGTCGTATTTATTAATATTACAAATTTCACATGTCAAAGTATATTTTCTGATTAAATGAGCCATTTTTGGGAAATAGTACCTTTCAAGGATTTGTTCTCCATTTTCCTTACAGTTTCTATGTGCCCTTTTATGTTCATTACTTATAATCCTGAAAATCGCTTCTTCATCCGTCACATCCCTGACCAATCTTTGCGTGATTCGAATTTTATAACATGCAAAGTGTTCCTTATAAATGTCATGTGCCATTTGTATATACTCCTCTGGAATTTTCAAACCATTTACTATTGTTGGTTGTAATCGTGATTTAAACGTCTCATATAAATCTTTCCAAGTTACACTCGGTAAACTTATTTGATGTCTATGGTAACCCTTATGTGGTTCAACGTAGGTATAACCCGCTTCCCCGCATGTTATGATTAATTGATTCCTGAATACGTTTAATGGTGAATTACAATACGGTATAAGATCTCTATTATCCCCCTCAGCACTATGGACAGTTGCCGATTCCGATGATGTTAGCGTATTAACCTCCAACTGCAGCCTTGATAATGCATCAGCTACCTTGTTGGTACACCCAGGACGATACATTAACTCGTAGTTGTATTCTTCAATCCTAGCTTTCCATCTTTTCAATTTAGCATTATTGTTTGAATTGCTAAATGTGTATGTTAATGGTTGATGGTCTGTTAGAATTCTTACCAATTTGGCACCATAAAGATAATTTCTAAGGTTATCCAATGCCCATACTATTGCCAGCATTTCTTTTTCGTTGGTTGCATAATTTTCCTCGGATTTGTTCAACGTCCGCGAAATATACGTAATTGGTCGATCCCTTCCGATATCACCCTGCGATAACACAGCTCCGAGCGCGTAATTTGAAGCGTCGGTGGTGAGAATAAACGGTTTTGTAAAGTCAGGATAGATCAAAACTTCCGTCGATGATAATAAATCCCTTAATTGTTTGAATGATCGTAATCCAGATTCGTCCAATTTGATTTTAACTTTCCTGGATTGGTTAGCCTTAATTTGTGCGTGTTCACCCCTCGTGAGATTGGTTAATGGTTTGGCCACTTTTGCGAAATCCCTAATGAAACGCCTATAATATGATGTTAATCCAAGAAAACTCTTCAACTCCCTCAGATTTTCCGGTGGTTTCAATTTTTGGATCTGGTTTAATTCCACGATTAGTGATTACATAACCCAAGAATTCGGTTTCCGTTTTCAAGAATTCCGTTTTTTCCAGATTAACGCGCAAATTTGCCTTATGTAATTTCGAGAATATTCGTTCCACATTTTCTAAATGTTCCATGTCGTTGCTTCCTCCAAATATGATAATGTCATCGATGTAAACATAACATATCTTCCCAATATATTCCCTCAGCACGTCGTCTATCATTCGCTGGAAGATAGCCGGCGCATTTTACAATCCGAATGGTAATCGCATAAATTCGTATTTTCCATTCATGGTGGAAAATGCCGTTTTAGGAATATCGGACTCCTTCATTTTTATTTGGTGAAACCCCGATGTTAGGTCTATGGTGGTAAAGTATTTCGAGTTGCCAAGACTTGCTAACGTATTCGATATATCCGGTATGGGATACGTGTCCGATTCCGTTACCGCGTTTAATCGCTTGAAGTCAATGACCATTCTATATTGCTTTACACCCGTAGAGTCAGCTTTTTTATCTACAATCCAGATTGGAGAGTTATACGGACTACGTGATGGTCGTATGATTCCGCTTTCCAATAGTTTTGCAATTTGCTGATCAACCTCGGTCCTCATGTTGATAGGATATGAATACGATTTAGTGTAAATAGGTTCGTCCGTTTTTGTCTTGATTTCAGCACGCACACTTGTGTCAACCAATTCTTGATCGTCTAATGGCCCAAAGAGTGTTTTGTATCTTCTAACCATTTCCGACAATGCCCTTTTTGAGTTGTTACCCATATGTGCATCCTTATTCTCAATGTTATTTACTTGTACGGATAATCGTTGCTTTAATGGTATTTTATTTGGTCCAATTTTCAAGATGTTATTTTTTCGGTCTATTATTGCTTCTAATCGCCTTAGCGTATCGTCGCCAATTATGCCATCAAATGATTTTAGTCCGGGTAATATAAAAAAATCCAATGTTGTGTTATTGCCAATGCTTTCAAAGAATTTACCCGTGATTTTTTTAGTAATTTCGATATCTCCTGCGGCGGATTTAATTTTGAATGGCTTTTGGGTTGGGATTGCGTTTACTCCCAATTCAGGCTTAACGAAATTTTTATTCGCACCCGTGTCGATTAGAAAATTTAACGCGTTGCCGCATTTTGTATTTAATACTATGTATGGTATGCTAGAGAGGCCCTTGTCATAAAATTTAACTCAGGATTTTCTTCATCTAACACATCCTCGTTATCAATGACATATTTGTCATCAACATGATCCTCATCGTCACAGTATTGGTTTTCCTGTTCTTCATAGGCATGGTCATCCGTTTCCAGATGGTGCATTCCCTGTTTGAATGGATGTCTATGATGCGGTAAATATTTGTTTAGAACGTTTGGTCTGTTCATGTAATTTATTTGTTTTGTCTGTAAAGAGCTATCAACCTCCATCGGCGTTGGTGGCTTGGGTTGGACAGGTCTCTGTGGTAATGGTTGTGGTTTATTATAGTTATGATGTTGATTATTATAATGTTGGTATTGATTGTTGTGATGTTGGAATTGGTTATTACGTAAATTACCGCCATGATTATAAATCATGTTTCTCTTATAAGGTGGTAATGGCTGTGGTAATGGATATGCCGGTTTCCTATATTGAGGTTCGTGTTTAGTCCCATAAATTTGATTTACGGGAGCCGTTACGGTATTACTAACGTTTCCCTTGTGTATTGACATGTTCCTAAAGTTTAGATTTTGTATCTCTAGACAAGAAGAATATGCCTCCGGTAACGTTTGTGGTCTTTGGATCATTAACATTTTCGATAGATCCCCGTTTAATCCTCTAATAAACACATCCAGTGCCCTATTTCGATATGTTTCTACGAGCACCCCGACAGTTTCCGCGTTATACTCTTCTGATTTAATCTTGTTAACTATCAATGAAAACTGATGATTAACATTGGCATAAAATTCGTCCAAACTGGAACCCTTTTGTGTCAAGTTACCCATCTGGTGTTCCAACGTTCTCAGATCGCGTTTATCCGCGTAGTGTAAAGATAAACATTGCCTTATAACCTTCCAATCGTGATCAAATATGTTGTATGATATTAGTGCCGAATCTGCACCTCCCCTGATTTTCTGTCTTATGGCCTGTAATATGGCACGATATATTGGCTTATTACGAACAATTTCATAATCCGATAGGATGTTCTCGACTGCGTGAATCCATGATATATACTGCACTGGATTACCGTCAAAGATTTGTAAGTCCCTAACACAGTCAGGTAATTTGCCTATATCTTTTAAGTCTTGTTCACTTTTGGGAGTTGGTGGAAGAGATTCGGAAAGCTTATTTTCCGGTATGGCCCGATTTTCTAGCCTTGTGATTCGTTGTTCCAACCTTGCTGTCAATTCAATTTGTAAATTAACAGCCCCGGTCAATTGTTTAATTGCGTCCTGAATTTGTTCGAATTGAGACATGATTATGTGGTGTATGTGTATGTGTTAATGTTTGTTATATGATATTAATATAATAAAAATGATTAAGTAAATATTTTATAAAATAGAAATAATACTAATAATTGAATGTTACTAAAGAAAATAATAATGTTAAGAAATTATTACTTCTGAAAATGATTTAAATATTTATAATTATGTATTTCACAACTATAAGTTCAAATTTAATAATTATTTAGATAAAGAAATTATTAATCAAATTTAAATTATTCTTTTTCTCGCCAAGTAAAAAATTAATTTTTCAAACGAAATTATAAACTAGAATTAAAATTATTATTATTATATTATTATTATTCACTAAATAGTAGAAATCCCTATTATAATAGGATTTATAATAATTATAATATTTCGAATTATAATCAATTTTCATAATAGTTCAATATTAATTTTTTCTTTTAACTTTTATTATGTAAATTCATAAATTCCATATACCCGTTTAGTATAATGAAATTTTTTCACTTAATAATTAAATTAGTATATTTATTTCTTCAATTTTTTAATTTTTATTATGCAAATTCATAAATTTCATATACCCGTTTAGTATAATGAAATTTTTTCACTTAATTAAATTAGTATATTTATTTCTTTAATTTTTTATAATAGAATTTTTTCAATTATTCATTCTCTTTTGGAATGCTTATAATACCTTTATCGGTAATTTTAAATAATATATTCACTTTATAATATTTCATTTATTTATATTTTTTCAATTTTTCATTCTCTTTTGGAATGCTTATAATACCTTTTTTCGGTAATTTTAATTAATATATCCTCTTTGGGATTTTTCATAAAAATAAAAAAAAAAATAATAACAATCTCTAAACTTACGTTAGTAGAATTGTTGGGACGATCATCATGCTACCGTTGAAGTGGTTTCTGCAACAGGATGTATTTTTCCTCTTTAGCCGCAAACGTTTATACTTGTAAGCGGCCTACTAATGGTACTCTCCGTGTCGCCTTCAAATGTGGTTTAAGTTACTTCCAGTGACTTTCTGTTGTGGGATCCAAGTCCTCTAAGCAATCCTTTTATGGTACTGCTTCAACAAACAATATTCAGCTTATTTATTCTAACTGATCTTTGTTATGATTTTTTTGCTCATTAACTTTTTGTGACACTTTTTTAAGGTTAATCACACAGTAAAAACTTTTTTAGGGTTAATTACTTTATTATAAACTTTTTTAGGGTTTATATGTGGTGTAAAGCTTTGTTAGGCTTAATTACACAGTAAAAACTTTTTTAGGGTTAATTACTTTATTATAAACTTTTTTAAGGTTTATTTAACATGTAAAAACTTCTTTAGGGTTAATTACAATGTTAGTTAATGACACTGGTTCACAAGCACTTTATATAATGATCTACCGGGTCCCTGCTCGGGCGCCAGTTAACAATTTTTTTCCTTATTAGGGTAAAAAAAAATGTTGAGGACTATGTCCTATTTATTTGAGCTCAAGTTAAGAACTGATTTTTACATTTTACTTAATATTATAATTCATACATTTTATATTTTATATTATACATATATTTTCTTATAACATATACAATTGTGTATGCGAATATATCGCATGATATTTTGGTATACACTTATATATTGGTATGTTGCATATATCATATGTTTATTGATTTTGAATAAAAGCATTGTTTTAATTTCCTGCCTTGGTTTTACTATATAAATTTATATAAGATAAAATATGCAAAATTGACAATATATAAATGTATATTACATTGTATGCTTATAATACCAAAAACATTCATATGATGTGAAATATTATGAATGTTTTTTAAATAAAAGAATATATAAATGATATTTAATAATATAATATAATAATATAATAAGGATGTGATTATTATAACACATTTGATAAAATAAACACATTCCATAATAAAATATATAAATGCTTATATGCCAATAACTATGAATTCGAATGTAAGTAAAATGTATATATTGAAATGTAAAATTATTATATGAAAAATGCATGGAAAATATGTAAAACGTATAATTCTAAGTATTAGCCAAAAGGATAATCTTAACTTATATATGAATCCAAAATTTTTTATAACATATATATATAATTCTTTTTTTTTATTAACAGGGCACATTTAATTGTTCTTTTAGTGTTCGTTTTTTTTTTATAAATTTAACCGCACTTTTTTTATTTTATATCATTACATCAACCACGTTTTTTTTTTTATTTGTCATATAACGTAACCTACACTTTTTTTTGTGTCCACACTTTATATATATCCCGCACGTCTTTTTTCTTTCTTTATTACTTTTTTTGAAACTATTGCAATCACAACTATATTATATTATTATCCAATAATGGCCCATAACCTGTTTGAATGAATAACACTATAGTCATTAATTGTAACAGATTTATTTATTAATTATTAATTATTATACATTAATTATATTTCACCCTTATATATATTATATCCATGAGATCTGCCGTACCGTATGAAAGAGTATTTATTACTGACGCTGAAAAAAACATTTTTCTTCTTTTTTACATCGTTGCCGGTTTGGTTTTAATATTCACCTCAACGCTCCCCCTATTCACCTCAACAGTTTTGGCTTAAGCTTATCTTTAAATACCAAGGCATAATTATAATGATGTTTATGAATAATACTTTGCAGCCTTTCAATGTCCTCAGAAGTATAGGATTTCAAAAATATTACTTCTACAAGTGCATCCAACAATAATATGTATTTCCAAACAGGATCCGATTCTGGCACAAGATCACCTACTAAAATTGTAAAATAATGTAATAGATTTAGACTTTCTCTAGCTGAAATATGTAATTTTTTATTCTTTAAATGATTAGATCTAATAGGTTGAGGTTTATTTCGAGAATCTATTCCATAACTGAAATTTTGCATTCGTTCATTTAAGCGACTCAATGAAAAAAATTTGCTATCTACAAAACATTGTATTGCATTTATAAGACCATATTTAATAACACCTTCACAAACATCATGCATGATGTTGACCGAATAGTTTTTAGTAACGTGGTAAGATGGTATAGAATTTAAGGGAGAATTTCCAGTAATGCCTGTTTCTGCATAATTTAAAATTAATGATGAATTAAAATTGTCCTCATTTCGGAGAAAATTAAATTTTTCACTAATACAAGTTTGTGTGTCCCTTTTGTACATAGTACAAAATCTGCAAAAATAATTGTGCGAGAAACTCCTTGAAAAGCCTAGCAAGTTATTTAATGCAAGGTTATCACCTAATACTGTGCCAAGAACAAAATGCACAGTAACATTTTCTGAAGGTGTTTTAATTTAAACACCTTCTATTTCTAATTTCTTCAGAACGTCAATGAGTTGGTAAATAATGTTATTACCTCCATAAGTCTTCATGTATTGGGATTTGACAAACATTGCAATAAAAATATTGTCTAGTTTTGAGAAATTTTCTTCTTTAATTACAGGGAAGTTATAATAAAAGCTTGAAATGGATTGTGTGCCTGTGTGATTTCCAATGGGGTTATTCGTTTCGAAGTCATCATTGTATAAAAAATATGGAATTACAATTTTTCCTGGAAACATTTTCAATTTATCTTTCCATAGTTCACCTTGCATGAAATTAGAGAGTATATTTGATCGAGAAAGTTCATCCATGTATGAAACTGCGTTTGCCAACATATTAGGCATTTCAAAATATTTTTTCATCTGAAATCTGATATCCATAATAAAACCGTAGTGTTTAACAGTATCTGCTTGTGCTACACCATTTTTTGTAACATAATCAACTGTATCTGATAATAAACACTTATCAATGGAGCTTATAAGGTCATTTTCACGTAAAGTTTTTACTAATCTGTTTTCCGTATTAATAGTTTCGAATGCATTTAAATAAGATTCAAATAAGTTTTTGATTTCAGATTTTTTCTCCTCTTTTATGGAGGGGGTAATATCGTTTTCTAAAACTGATATTAATGCATACTGCTGTTCGGAAAATGCATGCACTATGTTTTCAATGTTTGAACTTGTCATATGACTATCTGCGTAAAGATTTAATACAACTCTAAGGCAGTTACTTTTGATGGAATTTTCATTATTTCTTTGGCTACATATTTCAATATTATTATATAAATTTAATGTATGTGAATTAATAATTAGGCAATCTGTTTCTGAAACTGGTAATGTGATTAAATCTTTTGTTCGTCCATTTTTATCTTTCGAAATATCAATTGGTTTCATATAATGTGAACGCTTCAAGTGTCTTTTAAAAGATTGAAAATTGGAGAATTGTTGAGCACATTTTAATTCAGCACATTTGAAAGTTTGGATATTTTTCAAAATATGCAAAAACTTATAATGATTTAATATATCATCGATAGTGGAAAATTCTTTTTGACATATACAACATATATACATTTTTACTTATGATAAGCGACACAAAACCTTTAAATATTTAAAGTTAAACGTTTTAAAATTAAGACTTACGGTTTATATCATTTTCAATCACATTTGATAAATGATTCAAGCATATTATATTTTTTGTATAATCAATTAAATTTACTATCGCGGATTACATACATTAAATTAATAAATTACTATTTTGATACGCTGTGCTGTGCTGTGATACCTACGTAATATCAGTAATATTTATTTTTAATGGAATAGCTGCTTTCCCGGTATGTCGCACGCTCATTGTCTCTTCTATTTATTTCTTCCACTTCGTGCGCCTCCACCGTGCCTGCGCCATTTTTAACTGCCATTATTTTCACTTGCTTATCCGTTTGTTCGTATACTCTGCATACGTCTACTGCGCTGGTAAATGTCAAATTCTCCTTACTTAATAACTGCTTTCTTACAGCGTTATTTTTTATTCCCGCCACCAGCTTATCCCGTAAAAATTCTTCCTCCGATTCTCCATACTCACATGTGCTGATTAATTCCCTTAGTCTTGCCACAAAAACTTCCAACATTTCCCCCTCTCTTTGCTGTACGGTGTTGAAAACATATCTTTCATATATGATATTCTTTTTTGGCTCTAAATGCCCCTCTAAAGCCGCCAATATATTCGTTGTTGTGCTTTTTTGTTCTGCCGTCAATCCGGCGCCGTTGTATAGCTTAAACCCCTCTGTGCCTATCACCGATAACAATGTCGCCACCCTGATGTCCTGCTCCTTCGTCAACAACCCCGTCGCTTTTTCCTACAATTCATATTTTTGTCTGAATATTTTGAATTATTGAATCCCATCTTTCTCACTTAACCTTGGTTGATTTGGTGGTGGTATGTTCATCTTGTCGTTATTTTTTTTAATTTTTTTTTTTTTTTTTTTTTCACACGTTTCTTTTTATTTTTCTCTTTTTCTTTTTTTTTTTTACCGCGTCCGTCACTTAACCTCACTTTTTTTTTTTTTTTTTTTTTTTTTTTTTACTTTTAACGTTTCTCCAATGCTTTTCTTTCTTTTTTTTCGTTCTTAATTTCCCAGTTTTTTTTTTCACTTTTTCACTCCTTTGATTTTATTTAATTTATTTTATCTCTATTTTTCTTTTTCTTTTTTCATTCACTTCTTTGATTTTATTTATTTTTTCTATATTTTTTATTTTATTTTTTCTTTTACACGTTCCTTTCTTTTTTTTTTTTTTTTTTTATTTAACATTATTCACTTCTGACACCATGTTTATTTACTATGCGTGTATTTCTACTGGAGTACATTTTGTGACTGGCTATGTGTTGTGGTGTGTGTATTACAATAAATATGACTATTGTCATTATTGGTACTTATTCTATTGTGTACTAAAATGGTGTTTCTTTTGTTGGGTTATATTCTATTTATGTTTAACTTATATTATTATTATTCTATACTGCAACATCATGCACTTGTCTTTTCTCAACAGGTCAACCTCGATTATACATTTCAATAAGCATTTTCAACCCCTCATCATTTGAGGTCTCCTTTACCAACATTTCACAAACCGCGCCCGAGACATTGATTGAATGCACCACATCCAGATACTCCTCAAAATCATCGGCTATTTCCCCTTTTAAAAATTCCCTGCATAATTGATCAGCTATTAACATCTTTTTTCCCGGCCTATATACTATCTCCAAATCATATATGTTATAGTCTTTTAAGTTATCAAAATGAATAGTATTTTATTTAATACTTTAAACTATAATAATACTTATATATAATATAGAATATAATAAATTATGAATGTTAAATATATATTAGTTATTGGGAAATGTAGATACGTGTTCACTGGCTCGCAGTTCATAGCAGACCGCTTTAAATGCGCATGATGTTACGCTCACGATGACACTCGTTCAACACATACATCCATAACATCCCCTTTACTTTAAATTTTAATAGCTTATTACTGCCACCGTTTCATTGAATCTGAGTGGTCACCTTATATTACCCCTTGGTCTCAGATTGTATCTATTAACTAATGATGGCGATGGCGAAAGATTTATATTCGCATTTGCCGGAAATTCTGGATCCGTGGTTTGTACTACCGATGGATCTCCAATGTCGTCCCCATTGATGCAATGGTTGGTAATCACATCATAATTCGGCAGTGGTTTTAAATGTATTGTATTTCGGCGATAATTCGTGTCTCCCTGCCTAATTTCGTAGGATCGGTCACTGTTCTCTAATGGCCCCACTATTGATGCCCTGGACCAATTATCATCATTTCCCTTTAACTTTACATAAACCGGTTGACCGATTTCTAAATTTGGTAAATTCCTTGTTCTACCCTTCCTGTCGTAATGGTACTTCGCCTCGTGGACCGGACTGCTTCCAATATGATTCGGAGTATTTCTCCATACCAATAACGCCTTCCACAGATCCTCTCCATTTTTGTCTATTTTTTTTATAATGTTCTTTGCAATTTTTACCGATGATTCCGCCTTACCGTGTCATAATATGCCAAAATTGGCGTTTCCGAAATCAATTCTTTGAGCTTTTGGAATACCTCCTCATGGCATTGTTGCCATTCAAATTCAACGTCTTCGTGGGTTAATTGCCTTAATGGTTTTGCCGCGTCCGATAAATTTGGCAAAAATCTACTCAATTCTGTGATCATTCCCACAAATCGCAAAATCGCCTTCTTATCATTCAGCGTTGGCATTTTCATTATCGCCTCACTCTTCTGTGGATCCGCTGCCAAACCATCCCCCGACGATACGTGCCCGTAAAATGAAAGTGATTTTTTACATAGTTTCATTTTGTCGCGATTCAACTTTAAGTTCGCCCGTCTTAATCTTTTCATCAACTTCTCCAAATTTCGATTATGATCGACCATTGCCTCGTCATCCGTGTCGCCCGATCCATAAATCAATATATCGTCTGCGACCGCCTCCACACCTTTTAATCCCTCAATAATTTGGTGCACTCGCTGTTGGAATTGTTCTGGTGCTGGCGATATTCCAAAAGGACACCTTAACCATCTGTATCTTCCCGCTGGTCCCCAAAATGTCGTTAAATAGCTACTGGCCACATCCAATTCCATTTGCCAGAACCCTTTTCGTGTACCGTTTCTATTCACAAGCAAAGCGTTACTCACCCATTTTGTATGTTCTTCCACCTTTTCGATTATTCCTTGTTGACATAATTCTTCTATTTTCTTTTGGAATGCCTCTCTCAATGAGATCGGTATTCTTCGTGGTGGTTGTATTGATGGCTTTATGCTCTCCTCAATTTCCAAAATCATTTTGTCTTTTAACTTACCAATGCCACTAAATACATCCTCATAATCCCGTATTATATTTTCAGCAGTTTGCACATTCACCTGATAACATAGTTTGATTAATTGCAATTTACTGCATGTTTCTGCCGACAATAGTGGTCTTAATTCGCCTGGTATTATGTGAAATATTAATTTGTTCATATTATTTTTGTGAATACATCCTATTTCAACTTTCCCTTTTGGGTTAATACATGTACCGCCTAATCCTCTTAATTTAATGTCGGATTTTCTTAAAATGTTTAGCGGATTTTTATTTAATAATTTTTGTAAGTTTTCAATTCCCATCACATTGCACGATGCCCCGGTATCCAACTGACATGTAGTCATTTTAATATTACCAGCAATTTCCAATGGTAAATCTATAATCAATGCCTTATTATTCATTTCGATTGAATATATGTATTCGTTCTGGGTATCTACCCCTGTTATTCCATGATTTGTATCGGCGTATTTTGTATTGTGGTGAATTTCATTATTTGTTGCTTTATATATTTTATGGTCTGCATCCGCGTATTTTATATCTCGATGTGAAGCACGTGTATCGTTATTAGATTTTTGATATCCCCATGCTTTTCCATTTTTACACATCTTCTCAAAATGGTGCAACTTTTTACATTTTTTACATTCGTGGCGATATGCCGTACACTGCCCTCACTTGTGGCTATCTCCACAATAATTACAATTGTTTACATACCTGGCAGTGCTTCTATTCACCGATGAAATTGAATTTGATCTGCGGCCAATGTCACGATTTCTTTTATAATTTCTTGAAGTTGATCTTCCGTTTGACATGTTTATACCCCGAATGTTTGTTGGAGTAATTTCGTCTAGTTGTTTTTCAGCCTGCTCACTAGCTCGTATTTGTTCGATTGCCTGGTTTAAAGTTAAATTTTATTCCCGTAACATAATTGTTGAGGATTTGCAACTGTTGTCGCATCTCGTCCATTTCAAAATGTCGATTATTATTTTCGGCTTCCTCCGTCATTATTATATTCTCTTTTTTTTTTTTATTTATATCAAATTTAACTTAATTTTATTTTTTATTTTTTTTTTATCAAATTTAACTTTTTTTTTATATTTTCACTCTTAAACTTCTGACACCATGTTATAGCCTTGTAAGTTATCAAAATGAATAGTGTTTTATTTAATACTTTAAACTATAATAATACTTATATATAATATAGAATATAATAAATTATGAATGTTAAATATATATTAGTTATTGTGAAATGTAGACACGTAGGAAATCGAAATCGTGGACCCTGTTTTGATTTAAAAAAAGAATTTTCGGTGCGATTATTGTCCTTACCACATACCTTACATTTATTTAAATTTAGCATTGACCTGCAATCCCTTTTATAATGCCCATGCCTTCCGCACTGGAAACATTTTCTTTCGCTGGAGACAAACGCTGTTTTCTCCTCCTGATTTTCAACACAACCATATTCTTGTAATCTAGCGATTAAATTTGGCAACGTTTTCCTTGCCTGCTCGGTCGACTCCCAAGCCATTACAAACGTTTTGAAAACATCCGGCCATGTTGTTAAAAACTTTGTGATGATCGTGGTTTCGTCGATTACATTCTTTTGTAATTGATTTATTTGATGTACAATATTTTGTAGTTTCCCGATATTTGATAATATATCAATAGTCTTTTCATATTTAAAATTATAAAAACTTGATAATAATTTACAGCGCTGTTGTTCCGTATCCCTTTCAAAAATGTTTTTCAAAACCCCCATCATTTTGTGAGATGTATCTGCGTGCATAATGTGAATCAACATTGTTTTATCAATTGATGAAATAATTAACTTACGTGCTTTTGCATCCTTTAACTTCCAATCAGATATATCCTTTGTAGTATTCAAATCATCAAGAACCCATGTACCATCCACCACATGTGCCAAATTCCCAGCCTCAAAGTGTGTGTTTATTTGAAATTTCCATATTGCATATGATGCAACGTGTTTCAATTTTTCTATTTTGTATTCCATGTCTGTCATTTTGTAACCGCCGTAGTTTTTTTTTTTATATTTATAACGTTATGTTCTTACTTTTTTTTTTTTTATACTTTTCCACGTTGCCTTTACCGGCACTTCTTTTTCTTTTTTTTTATAGGTTATGTTATAAATTTTTTTTTTTACTTTTACCCTTCTTTTTTATGTTTTTTGTTTTAAATTATTTGTTTTTTATTTTATTTAATTAATCCAGCCTTTTAGTGACTGGGCCCATAACCTGTTGAGATTTGCTTTTCAGGCCAATTAATTAGATAAAACAAATATGAGCTATTTGATTTAATAACAAATACAATTAATGATTTCTTTGAAACACGTTTTATTTTTACGACTCTATTCATTGAGATACATTTTCGTACTACTTAATATTATACATATACAGAGAAAGGTGAAAAAGAATACATAATAATAATAAAGGATAAGGTAGATTGAATGTAAATTCAACAGCCTTATCAACAACCGTTCGATTCATCCGCTCTGATACACCATTTTGCTGAGGATTATATGGAATCGTTGTCTGATGTTGAATACCGCATTTTCGTAGATGTTGTTCCAATTCCTTGTTTCAAAATTCACCACCATTGTCTGTTCTAAAAATTTTTATTTTATGTCCGCTTTCATTTTCAACACGTTGCTTAAAAACTTTGAATGTATCCGCAACCTCGGACTTCCGCTTTAAGAAATAAACAAACGTTTTATGTGTGTGATCATCAATAAAAATTAGAAAATATAATGATCCCGCTAAGGAACCCGTTTCCATTGGTCCACACAAATCGGCATGTACCAATTCCAATTTAACCGATGAGTTTGTTGATGAAGATTTGATTTTGTCCTTTGTCTGCTTTCCCCGCATACAAATCGTACACTTTTCGCCACCGTCTACGATGGGCAAATGCATACCGACAATATTTCCCAATTCTTTCATTTTGGCATCACTAATATGACCTAACCGCCTATGCCATAAAGTTTTGTCGTGCGCCGTCATATACGAACATTCACCAAATATATCTAATTTATACATATTGTCTTGTAACGTTGCAGTCGCCAACAAATTATTGTTTTCTTCATATATGTTGCATTTATCCAGATGAAAAATTACTTTCTTTCCACCCTTAATCAGCTGACTTACCGATATTAGGTTCGCCGATAACTCGGGCACATATAAAACATTTTTAACGGTTACTAAATTTTTCTCATTGTTAACCCGCAATGACAATTTAAAATCGCCCGAATTTTTAACATCGATTTTGTGAGTATTCGCCATGTTAACAAATTTTGTATTCACCGTACTAATTAAATTTGATAATCCATCAATGTCGTTGGTCATATGTGCTGTTGTACCTGAATCAATATACCACTGATTTGTTGAACGACCACTCGCCGACAAGGTTAAATACATGGTTTTCTCATTTGCTTTAAATTTGTTCTTCGGCTTTGTACATTTATTGGCATAATGACAAATTTGATTACAGTTATAACATTTAACCTTTTTATGTGTAGCATTGCGCGTGTTCGCTTAATTGTTGTTATGAGCCTGCGGTTTTGCATAGTTACCTTTGGTATCAAATCTTTTATCTTGTACGTGCGAAATCATGGCATCACTCGAATTTTGATCACGAACGTTATATTTAACCTCTTGCAGTAATTTGGTTTTCACAAAATTTGCGCTAATTTGAGCACCCGAACTTTCAATAGCCATAATCATGGGTCTAAAATGTTCCGGCAAACCGGCCAATAAAAACGTGCCCAACCACTCCTCTGATATTTCGAACTGAATACCATTTAACATTTGTGCCGTTGATAGGATGGTTTGAACATACTCCTCCATACTTGCACAATTTTCCAATTTCGTGGTTATCAATTTTTTAATTAGACTCACCTTTCTGGATAAACCATTGTCCTGAAACGCGGCCTGCAATCGATTCCAAACATCTGCAGCCGTTATTGTACCATTTATGTGTACGAAATTCGATGATTCAACAAGCATCATCAATTTTGAACGCGCCTTAACTTCACGCCAGCATTTTCTGTTTCATCATTCCGCAAAATACATGACCATAAATCCTCATGTTATAAATACTCCTGTACAGCGAATGCCCATGTGCTGTAGTTCTCACTGCCTTTCAACTTCTCGATTGCGGGTAAAATGGATGTCATGTTAACCACATGAAACTTCACACCACAAAATATTAATGATTTATTAACTTGATTTAATAAATGTTATTGTTGAAATGTAAAAATACTAATATTCATTAAAACGCAGCTTGGTCCATAACCTGATGAGTTTGGAAGAACGATATTAAAAGGGATTTAAATAAATGTATTTGGAAAGAAATAAATGTGACACCGGTGAAGGTTGATCCAACTATCAATACGTTTATTATTTTTCTATAACAAAATGACAATTGTGACTGAGAACAATTTGTTGTAATAGATTACAATGTAAACCTTAAAACTAAGTAATAGAATTGAATTCGCCTTAATCCAACAATTACCACCAAAACCGGTTAATTTACAACACGATTCAGCAATCACACCCGCATCATTGCCCATAAGCGCATAATAATTTGTATACCCAATTATGCACACGTTAGCACCTGTATCTAATTCACATAATATATTTAATCAATTTTTAAATTTCAGCATTAATTCTGCCAAAACACCACCACCCTTTGTAGAATTATCGATGATTTTACCAATTGTAACGTAAGGCCCTATATATTTTCGTCGGCATTAATATTAATTTCTTTAACATTTAGCTGTTTATCATCATTCTTTTTTCTACATACTACATCAAAATGGTTTTTTCCTTTACAATAATTACACGTTTTGCCCCATGCAGGACAAACACCTTTTTTGAAAACGTGTAATCCAGCATAAAATTTACATTTACGTTTTATATTATTGTTGTTGCTGTAATTATTTGTAATGTCTTTTTTACCCGCATTTTTATTGTATACTTTATTAACATTTTTTGTTGATTCTTCTGATATATTTTTAAATCTATCTTCAGTAGCTTCGCCGATTTTACATTCACCTATAATTTTTTCCAGCGATAATGATTCCGGATCCTCCGATAAAAATTTTTTCTTTAATGACGTATCTTTTATTCCAAAAACGATACGATCTCGTAACATTGAAACAGCATTAACATCGTTATCATATTTGCAAACTTCGACAATTTAACACGTAACCTCAATAAATAATTTTCAAACGTTTCTTGTGGCAATTGATATGAAGTACATACCTATCATATAAAACGTTTCTTGTTGATGTTAGACGTTCACCGGTGATCTTTAAAACATCTTCAGTTGTTGTTTTTTTAGCATCCGTCAATGAAAAATAATTATATCTGACCTTTGCATCATCACCAATTAATGTCCGCAACAAATTAATTTTCTTTTGCTCATCGGCTACCATTGCCATTGATTAACACCGGTAGCAATAACATATTCATTCCAATTACTTTTGAACATTTGAAAATTTTCCGTAATATCACCCTTCTCCACTTCCAATGGTTTAGGAAAAGGAACACGATGATTTGATGATTTCACTGCATTTCTATCTGGATTATGGTTTCTAATCTCGTCCATTTGTCTTTGCATGGTCACCATATTGTTTGTTATCATATAGTTTATATATTTTTAAATTAATTGTTATGTAACTTAGCCACCACTTCTGACACCATGTTAGGATTATCGGGTTCGATAAATATATTCTTGATAATAATGATTTTTAACTTTTTTTTTTTTTTTTTTAATCACTAATGGTATTTTTTTTTTTTTTTAATTTTGAATGTTTTTTTTTTTTACATTGATATAATTTTTTATATTTTTAGTATTTCTTTTTTTTTTGAAAAGGCGTCGTTACGTCTTGAAAGTTAAAAGGAAACTCGACACTTTGTGTTTGATTTTGTATTTTCATTTCTTTTAATTGTTTTGTTGTTTGTTCGTGTGTTTTACATATATGTTGGTTGCCTCTAATAATGTTAGGCCTTGTTTTTCCAGCAACCTTCTTCTAACATCATCATTTTTTATACCCATTAATATTTTATCTCTGACCATATCGTTGGCCATATTTCCGTAGTCGCATGTTAAAATTAACGTTTTTATTCGGTTTATATACTGTTCTACTCATTTCTCCTCATTTTCTTCCTGTTTTGCACTGTTGAAGATAAAACGTTCGTAGATTATATTGGTTTGCGACAGCACGTGGTTTTTTAGTGCATTCAGAATGTTAGCCGTTGATGTCCGTTGCCGTCTACCGTAAATGCCAGTGATTCGTATAATCTGAATCCATTTGTTCCCATCAGCGTCAATAACGCTGCCACTTGTACGTCTGCCTCCTTACCAGCTAAGCCGTAGCTTGTTATTGTCTTTGCAATAATCTTCTTTCTTGATAAAATGTATCCCGGATGGGTCTGTTTTACTCGGATATTTTGTTTGTTCCTTTTGATATGTTTTACTGAGATGTACGCCACGTGTGACGTGAACGCTGTTGATGAAATGCCTTTCTATATATATAATTAAAATTTGATTTTTATTGTTTTAAATTTTAATATATGAACTTTTGATTATTATTTATTGTATTATTATATTATTGTTTCTTTTTTGATGTCTGGTGTCCAACTGTTGATTTATATTCTCGATATTTATTTCATACTTATTAGTTATTATATTCTTATACACAGAGAGAAAAATACAATAGACTCAATTAAATTTGTAAGTTATTTTTATTAAACTTGTAATTGATTTGGAGCTTATTACATCGTAATAAAAAAGATTGCAACGTTTATTACTCTGTAATAAACCACGGGCGTGAGGTTTATTAAAAACAATACATGTTATTGCAATAATTCTATAATTGTAATAACATCGACATTGATTCTATTGTAAAAATATTGCAATTAGCAATAGAATTATTATACATTGTAATAGTTATTATTACAATTATTCAGAATTTTTATAAATATAACTAAACGTTGAAATAAAATCAGTAATAATATTGTTTAAATCATTGTAATACTTTCCATAAGAACTGTTATAAATATAATTACATGTTTATGTATTGTATTACGAGACGTAGCAGTATTTATTGTTTGATCGTAGTAGTTTGCATCGCAAATTGATATAAATATCATTACATACTCAAATAACATTAATTACCCACTCTAATAGTTTCTCAGAATGCTTGCGGAGGAAGTAATAAATTATCTTTTAAAAATAAATCATTCAAATACTTATTTGAAAAATAATATTTATTCAGTTTATTAAAAATAAAAATAAAATTCACTTCGTAATATAAAATTAAAATAATTCTTATTACAGATTATTACATATTAAAATTTAGTATTTCGATAACGATTATATATAGTACTACCTGACAAATGCGAATTTTCTACTAAATTTGATTTTAATATTTTTGACAAAATACTACCCTCAATTCCGTGTCGTCTTCTCTTTGCCGGTTCATTATTATAGCGTGTATATGGGGGATCTTTTGCGCGATTGTCTTTGTCAGCTGCCATAAAATAACTTTCCTAATGCATAGAATTTGTATCTAATTAGTATATATGTATGTTGTTTTTATAAAACAAATTTTAAAAAAACTTATTTTTTTACCATTTTTTCATTCGGGAATCTAGTTTTTTCATTCGGGAAAAATTTTGGGTATTTAAACACTTTGCATGAAGTATATGAAAATCAATTTTGCAATATATAATTATCCGTGGATAATATTTATTAAAAATATTTTTTTTTATCTTATAATATTTAATGGCCTCCATTTGAAGTTGATAGCAATATACTATCGATATCCTATGAATTAAAGTACTAACATTAATTAGGTTACAATATATAGATAAAAAATGTAAATTTACTAACCAAATCTGTTGATGGTGGGATAGATGCCGGTGCTAATGTCGACCCAACCGTACTGGTTGTCTGGTCACTGCCACTGTTACTCAACCATGCGTTCATGTCCACCATGAATGACGGTGTTATAGAAAAGGTATCAGCTTAAGATTGCGGCCGTATACCCTAAAACGAAATACTTAAATAATAATATTTATTTATGAACATAAATAAAAACAAACTTACGTCCCGAATCCGCCACTACGCTAACTTTTTTTTGAACATTATTCTGGATGGCAAATTAGTTATATAGGTAAAATTATATCTATATCACTGATTGTGATATATTTCAAGCACTCTAGGGTCAATTGAAATGCTGTAAAAACACATAAGTATAGATAAATTTTACTGGTAACTGGTAATGGAATAAAAACACAAAAATAATTACAAGTACAAGTGTCATACGAACAAGTTTACATGCATTAATAACCTAGCGTTGATAGCCCTAGACGAAGATTTTTTTATTATAATATTTTATTGTTACGAGTACGATATTGATTAAGAAATCAAATCGTAAATAAAACAATTAATTATAACACGTGATATAATTTTACTGTTCCGATTCAAATTTTTAAGTAATTTACATATATACTTACATGAAAATATGTTTTTTAATTCCGGCATTTCAAACTCATCAAGTAGCTGAGCTACATCTTTATCACAATTTTCTTCAGAGTTATTATCATGAATTACAACCCATTGTAAATTATGATCGGCAATAGTTAAGGCCTCGCTCTCATTCATATTTTTAATATTTTATTAAATTATTTTTTATTAATAAATTTTAATATTGTTTATAAAACCACAAATGTTTAACATATTTGATATATATTAATTAATAATTATGCACTTTTCACTTTTGGTCACATTTGGTCTAATAAATTTAAAAAATATCACCAATAAATGAACACGTGCCGATAAATGCAGAGATTTAAAAATAATTTATTGGTGCGTATACTTCAATAGAATAATAATGAATAGTTGCTGCGTATATCCACATACAGGGTGTCCCAGTACAGGCTGCCAACCCGAAACAGGCAGGTTCTACACCTCATTTCCAATCAAAAAATGTATGACGACCCCATGTCTATCTGCCTTGGTTTTCGAGCTAGCCCGAAAAAACGATTTCGTTGAAGTTCAAGGTAGTACGTAGATGTTATTTACCATATCTCAGCAACCACTTATCGGAATCCAATAATTATAACCTTGTTGGAAAGGTATTTTAACTATCTATAACTGTTTCTAATAACACAAACATCGGCGACAACCCGTTTTCATGCTATAGCTGGTCAAACACAAGAAATTTCAACGGCCTCAAATATTTTTGTTACTTTGCAAGCCGAGAACTATAGAACTTTTATGTTTATCAGCTGTCGGTTTTTAGAAAAACTTCTTTGATGTTTTAGCTTTAATTTGATGTACAAATTTTTAAAATATGTCAACTCGTCTTAGAGATATGATGAAAATAATATTGAAATATGACGAAAATAATGCAAATTTTTCAAAAATTTAAAACACATTTATTACATTGCAAAGTTCAATGTTCTGTTGTTATCGCGTTATCTGGGTAACATAACTTCAAGGGATTGCAATTAATTTAATGGTTACTTAGAAATAAAAACATTTAAATCTATTACCGTCATAAATTCATTCAATTCTTTTGTTTTTTGTGCTACATCTCTTCGGCATTTATATGTTACATTGTTTTACGTTTAATGTTCATTAGAAAATTAAGTTTGTTTTATAAAGAATAATTAGGAAGTTTGAAACGGTAAAAAACAGTAAAAAACAAATTTCAAAAGCAGCCATCCAAATTGGTGTAAGTAAAAACTATGCTTGGCGTGCAATGAAGGCTGCTGGTTTACATCATTATCATTTGCAAAAAATTCAAGCACTTAAAGAAATAAACTACGTCCCCCGAATAACTTTTTGTGATTGGGTGATTCGTTGTTATGAACAAGATCCCAGGATATTAAATCAAATTTTATATACGGATGAAGCAATGTTCACACGTGAAGGGATATTTAATACTAAAAGTAATCATCATTGGTTAAAGGAAAACCGACATTCAGTTCGGCAACACGCATTTCAGGAACGAATAGCAGTCAATGTATGGGCAGGAAAGATTGGAAATCAATTAATTGGTCCATAGTTTCTACCTGGGCGACTGGATTCAGATTCATATTTAGTTTTTTTGCGAAATAGGTTATTCGATTAACTCGATGATGTTAATTTAACTGATTTGCGATTCATTGATTTTCAACATGACGGTGCACCCCCACATTTTGCACGAAGTGTAAGAGAACACTTAAATGACACATTCGGTCAAAGATGGATTGGAAGAAATGGCCCATTAAATTGCCACCACGGTCGAAAGACCACACACCATTAGATTTTTATCTATGGGGGGTTTGTAACGATATGGTTTATAAAACACCAGTTCATACCAGGGAAGATTTAATGAATGGCATTAATAATGCGTTTGAAGTTTTAAAAAATAATCCGAATCAAATGCGATCGGCTACTAGGGCAGTATTAAAACGGTGTAGAATATGTCGATCACATAATGGACACCATTTTGAACAATTTTTGTAGTAAAATTTAATTTAATAAATGTGTTTAAAATTTTTGAAAAATTTGCATTATTTTCGTCATATTTCAATATTATTTTCATCATATCTCTAAGACGAGTTGACATATTTTAAAAATTTGTACATCAAATTAAAGCTAAAACATCAAAGAAGTTTTTCTAAAAACCGACAGCTGATAAACATAAAAGTTCTATAGTTCTCGACTTGCAAAGTAACAAAAATATTTGAGGCCGTTGAAATTTCTTGTGTTTGACCAGCTATAGCATGAAAACGGGTTGTCACCGATGTTTGTGTTATTAGAAACAGTTATAGATAGTTAAAATACCTTTCCAACAAGGTTATAATTATTGGATTCCGATAAGTGGTTGCTGAGATATGGTAAATAACATCTACGTACTACCTTGAACTTCAACGAAATCGTTTTTTCGGGCTAGCTCGAAAACCAAGGCAGATAGACATGGGGTCGCCATACATTTTTTGATTGGAAATGAGGTGTAGAACCTGCCTGTTTCGGGTTGGCACCCTGTACTGGGACACCCTGTATAATGTATATCTCAATAGAATAATAATTTATAGAATATGTAAATGGATTTATAACATTTGTAATAGTTTTTATTACCAATTATAAAACCTATAACCCTAACAATAGAATATAGAAACGTTTTCATAAAATGTATTACAGAGATGAATAGAAAAATTATAAAATTTTGCAATTCTGATATTCATGATCTAACACGATTCGGCTTGATACGATTTAAAGCCAAGACATGAATTATTCTAAAAAACAACTGCAATTAATTTTATAACAGAATGCTATTACGAATCATAAATACCATAGTATATGTAATAACATTTTTTGTAATAAAATTTATTGTAAAACAAATAAAATTCATTCGTATTCTTATGGGCACTATTGGTGAATACTTCAGTTTATTATATTTGCAATAGATTGAAGTAAATATGATAGTTTATTACAATTGTTGTAGCTTATTACACTCCGTAATAAGATTTATAACAGTTAATTTTCTCTGTGTATTGTTATATTAGTTATATGTTATATAACGGTTATATGTTATATTAGTTATCTTAATTCTTATATTGGTATATTAGTTATATGTTATATTGGTATATGGTCTATATGCTTATTGCTTAATTCGCACTTTTACTTTGTATAATAATATTATAATAATGTCTTTAATAAATGATTCTTATAATATCGCGGATGTTTATAATAAACATCCGTTGGATTAAACAATTCTGATGGTGGGTGATGATGAAGATATAACTATATATATATATTACACTGTTGCCAACCCATTGATTTATGTATTATGTGAGATTGACATATCACTACCCGAATAACCATTTTTAAATGTGCTATAAAGAATATTTAAATGCATTTCCTCATCTTTATAGATTTGACAATCTCTCCTTTACAAGAAAGTTGTCTTATGTATAAAGAACCGCTGGGGTAGTGTATAAAGCTAAGATAAAGCTAAATGTTAAATTAAGTTTAAATTTTATATATAGATATTCATACATAGTATATATAAAAATAATTTAAATATACTTTATAGATCCTATATAGAGGACATTTAAAGCAAGTTCATCTCATAGATATCTGTAATATTTAAAGATATTCTTTATCTTTTCTTTAAATATGTATTAAATTCAAGATAACTAATTTATCGTAAATCGATAAAATATCTATATATAGTATATATATAATTATAATAGTTTCTATAAATGATAGATATAAGCCCTTTAAATGGTCGTTATGGATTAGTTACAGATATTTAACCCTCAATAGTTGGTATGGCAAATTTAATTACAATAACCAAATATGTCATACATATCTATATGATATATTCGAATCTATATAATTAAATTTGTTGAATTTGAAACGTTGATATATATTTTAACAATAAACTAATAAATCCTCATACTTAATAGAATATTTCGACCTATTTATACTATTCATGTAAACCGGTTATTCACTTTATAAGTATAATTACAATAAATTTAAAACATGTATTTAGTGGAAAATTAAACATATACGTCGTATATTATATTTTAAGCAACAAAATATATATATATTTATAAGTAATGTCGTGAACTTTTTTTTAAAAGAAAAATAACGAATTTTTAAAAAATAATAAAAAAAAACGATATAAAAGTATGATCAATTCATTAATCTTTAATATAATTTTTAAATTAAACATTCTCACGTAAGAAAAAATTGTTTAAAAATGTCTAAAAAACCACGAATATTAACATTAATTAATAATTTTTATTCAAAATATAATATTTTATAAAAACACATTAATATTTTTTAAAGATAATTTCACTTTAAAAATGTTTTCACGTATATATTAAAAAATGGTTAAAGTGAAGTTGTTTAAAAAAAATGCTAAAAATGTTAATGCATTATTATAAAATGTTATATTTTGAGTATAAATTATTAATTAAAAGATATTCATCGTTTTTTAAGAGATTAAACAATTTTTTATTTTAAAAATATAAAATTTGTAAAGCAAAATTAATAGGTGGCCATCATACGTGAGGACGTTTAATTTATAAATTATATTAGCATACATATACGGTCTAAGTTCACGACTTTACTTATTTATTGCATTATTATTCATGTCAGCTTCAGTATTGGATGTAATAGCGTTGGATGAGCTTGTTGATGGTTGTGAGTCTATAACATTTGTTGGTGAAGATGATACAATACTTGAAGTGCGACTTTCTACAACAAAGTAAATCGAAACAACTTATTTACTATCTTTCTACAATAATAAATGGTAATATAAATTTTACTTTACCTGTAGGTGGTTTAGGATATTCAGTCATATTAGGCAACTCAGGCATAATTGGCAAATCATCATCATTTTTGGAATCAGAACTTGTTCCATATTTGAATACCGTATCTTGATTTACAATTACTTTTCTTTTTTGTGTTGTATTTATATCGGTGTCCACCCCAGACGAGCATACAATGACTGCATCCTCAATCATTTTTGCTTCCATGTATGTACCTATAATAAATTGTGTGTACATATAATAAACCACATTTTTTACACGTAATATATATTTCTAAATAACCTTCAGGTATAATTTTATACGTACTGTACTCTTTTCCTTTAACTTTTACTGGATACATTTTCCAATTACTTTCCGGATATTTGTTTTTTTTTTGCATATTTATTGCCATGTATGTGATGCCATGGAACCTTATGATTACAAAACAATTGAATTATATAAATATAAAAATTTTTAAAATACAAAAATCCTTTGCATTTTTATAAGAAAGCAACAACAACAAGAAATGACGCACTCAATCTTTCGCGAAGAAACTGCCGCCGGTATTCACAATTTTTTTATTATATGCATGTTGCATGTGATAACAACTTAATTAAAAAATTAACACTTTTTATTAAAATGGATCAAAATATGGATTGATATTTGATTGAATAAATAAAATGGCTTTATATTATCATTAATTTTATTTAATTAAATACTAGAAAATTGTTCAATATAATTCAACAACGCGTGGCATTTTTGTATCATATCGGCGACAAAAAAATGCAATACAAAAAGGATTAAATGAATAAATATAACTTTACTTACCTTATTCCTTATGATTTAAAATTTCCAATAGACAATATACCAAATTATTTAATATGAGCACTTTAATTAAATAAAAAAAACACCACCCGAATAAAACCAACGCTGGACTTTTATGTAAATTATTAGTCACGACACTACTCAATCACAACACAATAGACAAAGACAATGTAAAAATGAATAATGATGATGAGAGCATTATATAAATTATACAGACAATTAATATTTTGGTATTTTTCGCTTTACAGATTTTTTAGCATATGGATTTTTATGCATACACACACACCACACATACATATACCACCACACTCCGCTTCTTTATTTAAAATATAGTTATAGTTTCGTTATATACTATTTATAGAGAATAGTGATATTTTAGTTAAAATATATTTAAATATTCATCACATAAATATATGTACATAAGTTAACATTTCTATATCGGAACTTTAAATAATATGCATACAAAATTTAAATATTATCATCGGTGATCTATATAAATATTCTTTAATAATGAATTCAAATAATATTTAAATATTTATTATCATACAATAGATAAAGTCAACATTTAAATATTCTTTAATATATTTTAAGATCATCTGCATTGTTTGGGCACACCCTTATATCAAATAAAACCAAAATAAAAACACTTTAACTAAACTGAACTTTTACTTTTAATTAGAACTTTATTGTTTAACAGACGTACATTGAATGAATAATAATGAATCTTTTAATTTTCCTTTTTTTATCGTATTAATAAAAAAGGTATATAATAATAATAAAAAATATATAATATAAAAAACATTAAAAAAAATATATATTAAAATAATAAAAAAAAAAGATTAATAATTGCTGAATATTTATTATTAAATATTCAGCTAGAATTTTAGTATATAATAAACCATGAATTACAAATTTCCCATAGTTGACAAATATGTATAATGTATATTATGAATTATAAGTTGCCGGATATCGGCTTTTGTTACACTTTATATTTAAGTTAATAATAAAAAATGAAAAAAAAATAGATATTGTAAAATTGCTGAATGCAATTTTACATGTGAAAATTATAAAATTATGATAAAATTAAAATTATGTTATATTAAATAACAACATAATTTACATATATAAAAAAAACCATACATAAAATATATATTCGGCTTTATATATTTTATGGGAATCTGTATTCATACATGCATAGTTTAAAGACTGGTAATACGGGTATGTTATTAATACTATGTTATTAATGTTATTAATATTTTACAAAATAAAAGGAACTAGAACTAAAAGGCGATATTTTCAAAATAAATTAGTAATTTATACATTTTCCTTAAATGCTATGATTTATCATTACTTATCTTACGTACTATGTGTACATATTAAATATTGTAATTCTTATACATAATCCTTTAGGTACCTTGGTTTTCGGATTATTCTACCAGTCCTGGATACATTATTGTTAGTGTCCCTTCTACAAATTTCAATATTACTACTATTATTATTATTGTTAGTACTGTGATTATTATTGTTAATATTATCAATATTAATATTATTATTATTACAACTATTATTGTAATTATTATTCTTATAATTATTCTTATAATTATTGTAAGGTACTTGGATTTGGTTGTCATCATTTATATTATTATTAATACTGATAGCCTTGCCATTATTATTTTTGTTTTGTTTGTTATTCAAATTATAATCAATATTTTGCATTTCCACCTCGTTATTTCGAATTATGCCATTACCTGAATTCGCGCCTACCGAATCGCGTATTAAATGATTTCGATTTCTGTTTAAGATTCGACCGTTTTCCGTTAATATATTTTATGACCTCTGTCCTTCTTTACTCGTTACCGTACCGGTTTTGTTATAGCAGTGGTCGATATTATTCCATATTCTTACTTTTGTTCCATTGTAAAATTCTGATAGGTTCCTTGAACCCCTATCATAGTAATATTTTTGTTTTACTCTTGTTGTAGGTCTTGTTATTTTTCTTTGGGTTTTATATATATATATATTTTTTACAAAAAAAACAACAACATATTATTTTATTTAATTTCGAAACACAATTATTTTTATTTTATTTTATTTAACTTAATTCTATTGAACTTAAACTTATTTTATTTTATACTTATACTTATTTTCATATTCATTTAAAACTAATTTAAATTTAACTTTGATATTTTCTTAAAACTAACTATTGGAAGCTAGAACTAATAACTTGCCGCTTTGCTTGGGTAGGGGCTGACACAAGTTATTGCTTTCGCTTGTAAGTCTATTTTGTGAATCTTTTTTATCCTGTTGAATTTGTTCTATTTATACTATTTTTCTGAAAGGATAAGGTATGTTTTTTATGACTTATGAGTCATATACTATATAGGAATATTGTACTTTAGTCTACCTTACTTTATATAATATATCATATGATATTTATCTCATATAATATACTATATAGGCTGATTCATCATATATATATGATTCACAACATATTATAAGTAATCTAGTAACTAAGGATGTTGGAATACGAATCCTTATCATATAAAGATTAATTCATAATATGTATATGATTCACAATATATGTTGAGAAATAATGAAGGGACATTGTATGATGAGTAATATAGTTACAATTCACAACACATTATAGGTATTTTAGTAGATAAGGATGTTGAAATAGGATACCTTATCATACAATGATTAATTCATAATATCTATATGATTCATATAATATATCATGAGAAATATAGAAAGGACATTGTATAATGATGAGTAATATGGTTATACAACATTCCTCCGCCCTTTAAAAAAAAAAAAATGTATAAACATCGTTTAGACATTTTTTTGAAGAAAACAAAATTTTTTGGGGCTTAAAAAACAAATTAATGACTGTTTTTAAGTTGAAATTAAAATATTAGAAAAGATAAATAAAAACTTCGAATTTTGGTTTTTAAATAATACAATTTTTTAAAATGGAATTGTGTAGATAAAATGATACTTGAAATCGTTAGACTGACAATTTATAAACTTACATGTTCTGTTCACGCTTATCTTTAAATACTACTTTTATAATAATTATTTTTAATTAATAATATTAGTGCAAAAAGAAATAAAAATAGATTATTAATATCTTATGAATAAATAAATCGGTTGATATAAATGTTGTTATACGTGAAGATGTTTAATGTCACGTTTTGGCCGATTGTTGTTTTTCTGGATTTCGTCGCTAGTGGAAGGATGATTCTCGATTTTCAAATCAATCTTTGATTTGTTTGCAGAACTGGTTGCTCCTTTCCGCATTATGATGTACGCTGCGATGATGATTAAAATCAACGTCACACTACCAAAGGTATACCCTTGAATTTGTGTAACGTTTAATATACTTTTTCTGAAGCCGCGTTCATCTCGTTCGTGTGTAATTTGACCCATTAAATCTTCGATAGGTCGTTTTCCTTCTGCAAGCAGGTTGTTAAAATACCTATGATCTGTTAATATCAGCCTAGGAATCGGTTGGATTACACTGTCATCATGTTGTTGTAGTTGTTCCAAATTTATATATGGTAACTTCGGCAAAATTGAAGTTGTTGCATATTTGGTGACCGCCGTTGTGTTAAATGTAGACGTGAATGGTAATTCAAATTCGGCATTACCAATAAAACATGGTCGTAGAAATTGAATAATTCCAAGACCGAATAAATTAATTGTATAATGATCGCTGCCACAATTTAAGTATAGTTCAATGTTGGTCTGCATTCTAAATAACCAACTGTTGTCCGAGATCATTTTAACCAGTAAACGATGTATAGCAGGTATAATCATGTATTCACACGTCGTGGTATTTGTGTGACTAATAAGATTTACCATACAATTAGTGGTGGTGCCAAAATAAACCGGTTGTTCTAATCTACAAATCAGCGCATGCGATGTTTTTGTACATTGAGAGTGTTGTTCCCCTGTTAAAATCACGTATTTTTTCTGCATAACATTTTCTGCGATGTATTCACCTCCATGCCTGAGTATTTTATCAAATTGGGTGTTCATAGTGGTTGGTATCAGGTACACTTTTTGGAGTTGATAGGTCATGTCTTCTGGCAGAGGTATATTGATGGATATGATAATACTGTTCATTGCGCTGTCTGGTAGAACGGTGATACTATATAATTCATGTAATGATTCCAAATTTCTAAACATTTTGTTTACGGAAACTTGACGTATAATGTCGAAATGAATTTTTGTTAATGTTTCGTGATCCAATATTAACGGATGCAATTTATTCTGGTATAGATCATCAATTATTAATATATCGTTGACCTGTCGATCATGCACATCCGTTAGTTTTTCGTTTAAACTATTCATCAGTGCGTTCAACTCTACCTTTATCCTTTGAACGTTAAATCGAATTTGTGACTCCGATATAAAATTGCTTAACTCCGACTGCAATTTATTGGTAAAATTCTTAATTTTATCCTCGTTGGCCATTAATGATTTTATTGGTTGACATAGTTTGTCGTAAGTGGATTTGATGACGGTAACCTGTTTTTCCAACAGATTTAGAGTGTTATTTTCATTAAGTTCGTTGTTTTTTAATGTTGCATAAATAGTATTTGCGTCTTCACTATCCATCACTCCGAATGCCCATTTTTGAAAATTACCTATGAAATTCAAAGCACGTTTCGCTTTATGTCGCATAAATACTTGTTTCAACTCCAAGCTACGTCTTTGTATGCGACTAATAAAGATCCTTACATTTTTCGTAAAATCTTCGCATGTTGGTTTAAAATTCTGTTCTGTTTCGTTGGCTAGTGCACTACACACCTGATGTATAAACTGTGTGCAGTTATCAGCGTAATTAAGTATTTGATCGTACATTAGATGACAATTTGGTAATAATCCTCCACGTATTTTTATAAAATAAAACTGAATCCGTATTTTCGAATAAAACATGAGTGTCTTCAATGAAACTGATGTTATATGGTTGTACATTATGACCATTAGTTGATGATAATAATAATAATATCACGATCAGTTGCATATTTCCCATGATTATGTTTTATTTAATGTTGTAATAATTTAATTTAATTAAATTTTTATTAATAATTTTAACACTTTAATATTTTTTTTTTATATTAATCGCACTTTAAAATTCACTTTTGATTTGTTTTGTTAATTTTATTATTTTTGTCTGTATAATTTTAAATGTTTTTTCACTTTTTCTTTTTTTATATATTAGTCATTCTTTAGATATCTTTAATGTAACGGTTCTTTTATTTTATGTTAAATTTAACTAAATTAAATACTCTGTTAAAAATTACTTATATAAAAAAAAAATTAGTTATACTTATAAATAATAGCTTATAATTAATTATCGTTACAAATTGATATTTTTGCTAACCAATCATAGATACGGTTAACTATTTTTTTTTTAAATAACAAAAAATAAAAATTCAAACGTTTTTCTTTTTTTTTTTTTTCTTTTTTTTTTTTAATTAAATTAACGCTAAATTGTTTTATGATCATTCCACACATTTTTTAAACGATTATTATGAATCCTGCATTGTAAACTTGATGCGTTTCTCTCCCGACTAATTTATACTTAAAAACTAGAAATTGAATAAAGATCCTCAACTTTATTTTAATATAGTTTATTAAAGAATATATGTATCCAATAATAGAATACAAATTATAATTATAGTGCGAAGGTAAGATTAGCTTCCAGCGTTTGTTAATTGATTTTTTGGGTTTGCTTAATGCTAAGTAATTGAAATTGTATAGGGAAGATATGATTAGCTTCCATTGTTTGATAATTGATTTCTTAGGTTTTCTTAATGCTAAGTAATTGAAATTGTATAGGGAAGATATGATTAGCTTCCATTGTTTGATAATTGATTTTGTAGTTTTTCTTAATTCTAAATAACCCTTTTTTCGTAAATCCATTCCTACATAATTATCCGCAAAAGCCCTGTTAATGTGATGATCATGTGTACTGGCTGACCGTTTGGGTCGTGTATTATATCGTTTACGTGATTTTGCTACAAAGTCACGGGGATTGTATGCATTAATCAATGTTTGTCCGAAACCCACGAAATTTTTCCCTACCGCTAGCAGGGAACACTTCAGTTTCTTAAAGACCATTGACGACAATGCTTCCCAATATTTAGTTATACATACCAGATAATACACCATGATAATCATTAACGTCCACAACATGGATGGTTCTTTTGCCTGATGTTTAACAGGATTAGATTTATTGCGTTTTACTTTATGATTTTTGAATTTTAATATTTTATACGTTACTATCTTATATCTAGGCTTTTCTTCTAACATTGTAGTGGTTACCGTATTTGAATGCGGTAACTCCTCTTGCGGTTTAATTAATGTAGTTATTTTACTTAGTTGTTCTGAATCGCAGCCCGGGTTGCTTGGCTGGATTCGTTTGCGTTTCCCGACGTTTGTCGCATATATTGTTTCTTACTATAACATTGATCCTCTTGATGACCCAATCGCATGCACCATTTGCATTTATTGGTGTTATTGGACTGTCCGTTATTATTCCTGGTGTACGCGACGAATCTCTGCTTTGGACACATCTCCTTATTATGTCCATAACAACGACAATCGCTGCAATATGGTGTTGCGAGACGTTGTCTACAATTAGCATATGAGTGGTTAAATTGACCACAGAATCCGCATTTTTTTGGTCCGTCAACAAATGCATTGTTGGGACTTCGTACTACTGGACGCGAACGCTGCATATTGTGTTGCTCGTTGTTTGATTGATTCGGTAGAAATTGTGGCTGATGAAACATTGTATTTATAGGCTTTTCATAACTTGATTGGTGTGGTTGTAAAATGTGATATGTTGAAGTGATGGCCCTAATAAACGCATCCAACGTTACGATGTTTCTACCGCGAATTAGCTCGAAAGCACCCCGGGTTAAACGCGTGGTTAACATTTTAACTAATATAATGTCATCCTCCCGCTCAACGCATGTACCTGCTAATGAACACGCATTAACAAATTCATGCACCTCTGACGCTAAGTTAGGATTGGGGTCACCGGAGAATTGTGGCACTAAGGTAGCCACCAATCGACTAATTTTTTCGTACGACATATTATCTGATTTTTGTGATGTTTCAGATGATGTTGGGCTTATATTAGGGGCAAACTAGGTTTATTATGCATTACATTGGTATATTATATATTACGCCCGCCATAAATAATAATTTTAATTCCTTATAGTGAATGATCATTTTTAAAAAAAATAAAAAAAAATATATGTTGTTAAAAAAAAATAATTACGTATCTATAATTTTAATTAGTTTACACTTTTACAATATCACTATCCAAACAAAAAAAATACTAACATTTTATATATATTACACATTCGTTTATTTTTTTTTTTTAAAACTATGTTATTGATGTCCATAATTTTATGGATGAATGCTAAGAGAAACTTTAAAAAATTTACTTTATTATGATTATTATTATTATTATTAATATCTAAAATTAGAATTATTATTATTGTAAATTATAACATTATTTCCTAAAATTATTTTAATTAATATTTTAATTAATATTTATATTAATATTTTGACATTATTAATAAAAAAAAAAAATGTTATCATTATTATTATATCCTAAAATTAAATTTAAAATACCAAATATAAAATATATATTTGATTTATTATTATTTTTAAAATCTAAAGGTATTACAATGATTATAATTATATCAATTATTATTATTATTAATATAAATTTTCTTATTATTTCTGGTCCTTCTTACATTTTCATCCATAATCATGAACATCCTACCGGCTGCGCCAAATGTTGTAGGTCTTGTTATTTTTCTTTGGGTTTTATATATATATATATTTTTTACAAAAAAAACAACAACATATTATTTTATTTAATTTCGAAACACAATTATTTTTATTTTATTTTATTTAACTTAATTCTATTGAACTTAAACTTATTTTATTTTATACTTATACTTATTTTCATATTCATTTAAAACTAATTTAAATTTAACTTTGATATTTTCTTAAAACTAACTATTGGAAGCTAGAACTAATAACTTGCCGCTTTGCTTGGGTAGGGGCTGACACAAGTTATTGCTTTCGCTTGTAAGTCTATTTTGTGAATCTTTTTTATCCTGTTGAATTTGTTCTATTTATACTATTTTTCTTTAAGGATAAGATATGTTTTTACTATATGTTATGACTTATGAGTCATATACTATATAGGAATATTGTACTTTAGTCTACCTTACTTTATATAATATATCATATGATATTTATCTCATATAATATACTATATAGGCTGATTCATCATATATATATGATTCACAACATATTATAAATAATCTAGTAACTAAGGATGTTGGAATACGAATCCTTATCATATAAAGATTAATTCATAATATGTATATGATTCACAATATATGTTGAGAAATAATGAAGGGACATTGTATGATGAGTAATATAGTTACAATTCACAACACATTATAGGTATTTTAGTAGATAAGGATGTTGAAATAGGATACCTTATCATACAATGATTAATTCATAATATCTATATGATTCATATAATATATCATGAGAAATATAGAAAGGACATTGTATAATGATGAGTAATATGGTTATACAACACTCTCTTCTGTACTCTTGAGTCACCTACATAGTTATTCTCATTTCGGCCTTCTACCTCATTTGCAAAATTCGGAACTATTCCGTTCGTTAATCTGCCCATCATTATTTTATTAAGTGATTCTGACGTATCGTCCGTTGGCGTGTTCCTGTATTCTAAAATAGCCAAATCAATATCCCTATTATCCATTTTACATTTTCGCATTATGTTCTTAATAACCTGGATGTGCCATTCAACCATCCCGTTGCTTCTTGGATAATGTGGTGATGACATAATGTGATTAAATTTCCATTCCCGTGAAAATGTTCTAAATAAACCACTAGAGAACTGTGGTCCTCCATCCGATATAACCGTTTCGGGAATTCCGAACCTTGAGAAACTCGTTTTTAGTGTTTTTATAATTGTTTCCGAATCCGGAAATTTGCCACCATTTCCACATCCACATATTTTGAATAATAGTCCACCGTCAGTATATAATTTTTTCCTCCAAAATGAAATAAATCAGTACCTACCTTATTCCAAACTCTTTCTGGTATTTCGTGTTGAATAAGCGGTTCTCTCATGTTTTTTTCTTTTAAACTGCAGACACGGTACGCAGTTTGCTATAACATTTTCAATGTGCTGATTCATACCCGGCCAGTATAATATGCCTCTCGCCCTGTTTTTTGTTTTATCCAATCCCATATGATGGTAATGTAGCCTCTTTATCATCTTCTTTCTTAATACCTTTGGCAACACCACGCAATTTCCTTTAAATAATAATCCATTATGTTCATTTAGCTCCCAATTAAATGCATAATATTGTTTCGCTTCATCCGCTATCCGTTCTTTTGTATTCGGCCAACCTGCCCTAACATATTTTATTACCGCTTGTAATTCTCCATCCTTCGATGTTTCCCTTCTGAACTCATCTTCCCTACTAATGGATTTTGTGCTTTGTAAAGCTTGTAATAAATAAGTACGCATGGTTCGATGGTTGTAGGAAGAATGATCATTCCATTTATTGTATTGTAATATGTGTATGTGTGTATGTGTTACAATCCAGTGTAGTGTAAGGGTGTAGTGTATGTACTTAATACTAATGTGAGAGAGAGGTGAGCTGTTGGCATGTCGATGTTGTGCATGCCCTTTTGGCATAACATCGACTGATGTATCTGCATATCCAACAGCGGGGCATTTTCTTTTTTCATGAGTATAACCGCAAAAATTACATTTTCTGTTGTAGTTTCTTTTCTCGTCATGCGAGGTCGCTATTCTCTCTCTCGGTGTTTTTACCACCATGATTTCCCCTGTTTGACCATAACCCAACATTTTCATTTGGGCCTCTGTCTGCTCTTGTATCTTGCATATATCTATTGCCTTTTTTAGATCGAGGTCTTTTTGTGCCAACAACCTTTTTCTTAAAGTGTTGTCCCACACTCCCACAACCAATCTGTCCCGTATGAACTCATCTTCTAATTTCTTGTATTCACATGTCTTTGCGGCATTTGTTAATGCGCCTACAAAGATGTCCATTGTTTCGTTTTGGTTTTGTTTAATTGTATTAAATACATACCTCTCATATATAACGTTGTGTTCCGGCTTAATTTTTTTATCTATTGCCTCTATTAAGGCATCCACGTGAGGCTTGTCTTCCTCTGTTAACGTGCCGTCCATGTATATTTTAAAACATTCCGGTCCAGCCACAGCCAAAAATATAGACACCCGGATCGCATCCTCTTTGTCTTCCATGCCCGTCGCCACTTCCCAATTTTTATACGCTGCCTTGAAATATGCCCAGTTATCCCCAGCATTTTTTTCACGTAAAGAAGGAGCCGATGGCGGCGGTATGACAAAACTCATCTTTAATTTGATTTAATTTAATTGATTTTCGATTAAATTTCATACACACACGTGTTCTTTTTTTTTCTTTCTTTTTTTTTTTTTTTTTTTTATATATATATCGCATTACACTTTAGAAATACACACCTGACACCATGTTGCTTGTTCGATATACTATGAACGACTGGACTTTATTTAATAATTTTACATGCTTAACCTATACATTCTTAACCTATTTATAGGGTGTCACTGCACCAACAGTTATCACTTACGTTGTCATCCTCACTTAATAATTTCGTCTCAATTTCATCATCTGATATAGAATCAATTAATTCTCGTAACCGTGCTTGCAAATTGGCTTTAGTACCGTATGTACCTACACCAAATTTTAATAGCCTATTTTTCAAAATTTGCACCGTAGCATTGGCAAAAAAATCTTCTATTTTTTTATCCATTTAAACGTTCCGTATTACCACACAAAAGATCGTATATCTTTTCAACAAAAAAAAATTATTTTTTCACACTTTTTTTTCCCTATTCTTTATCTCACTTCTGATTTTGTTGCACTTCTTTATGCATTGAATATTTATTAAATACTAATTTCTATTTTATAATTTTGTTAACATATTTACCTTAAATTTAAATAAAACCAGATTATTATAACTAATTAAAACAAATACTAATATACATTATTCTATTGTAGCGTTTCTTTCCAGTCAATATTCAGGGTTGCCTACAGCGGCAATGGCTGTAGGAATGCACCTATACCTAATACCTATATTTTTACACGAGTAATCTGAAACATTTATAGACATTAAATATTAGATTATGTGGGGGTCTTTGGATGGTCTCCACAATATTCATATGGAGTCACCCATTTCCCCGTCTCCGTCAGGACCATAAAAGCACAAAACCATAAATCATTAAAACACGTCTGTTCCTTTCAATTGATTTATTAACACTGAATCTTAACCTATAACCTATAGCCTACGTTGTATGTCTGTCTGTGTATGTGCGTGTGCGTATGATGTGTGTGTGTGTATGTCAGTGGCAGGGTCCGCTACTACAATTAATAAATTTTTTATTGCGTTCATTGATGATTGACGATTGAAATATTTTGTTAACAGTCACCGAAAATAGTATAATGTATGATTACATTCACACATTACACGTTATTGTACGCACACTTTATATTATATACGGGAGTTCTAAATATTATTGTTTATTACCAAATCAATACATAGGAACATTTTTTGTTTGAAAATGAGGGTTCCATTGAGCGCGATATAGCTTCAGCAAATGCGGGTTCTTTTAAATGATGCTACATGAATAATCACATTTTTAAGAACGTGTGCATAGTGTGGAGTATAAGAAATCAGATGTTGGAAACATACGGTTGAATTTGATTTTTTAATCTCAGACTTTAATTTATAGGCATCACGTTACACACACGTAAACACACAGATTGTGATCCTGTCCCAATTAACATATATTCAGAATTATTGTATAATAAATATACAATTATTTATTGCATTATATAATAAAATATTGCGATTTTATTGTATTATTATTATGGAATAACGAGACAAATACCATAATTTATTGGTATAGAATTATTATATACTTAATGCATAATAAATACATAATAAGTTGTTCGCATATTATTATGTAATTATTATACAATAATTTGATTTGTAATTATTATACAATAAATTGTTCTGTAATTATTGTACAATAATTTGATATGAAATTATTTTGAGCGGATTAAAAATACATTCCCAATTTTATCGTATATTCTCATACGAATGTTAACTTATATACACTATATATACAATAATTATACACCATTTTATTATGATTTAAATATGATTTTTTTTTTATTTTAAATCAAACAGCAAATACAATAAAAAATGAAAAAACTTATTAACTACTAAAAAAAGCTATGGTTTCTTAAACCTATTGCTGCAGTGTTGGAAATAGGATTTTGTAATTGCTATAATCCTATACTCCAACAACGCCGGGAATACTAACAGCACAGATTCTGGAAGAAATAACAATATTTTTATCTATTGAAATTGTAATATTGCGATGTGAATGCCAATTTACCCTTTACTAATAAAAATAGGGATGAATTGCTGAGGGATTTTTTCTGATGTAGTCCTGACCAATTATATAATATTTGGATTTCTGGTACCAACAATTGTTTTCCAAATTTTTCTAATTGAGGAGTCGGCATTGTTGTCGCAATGTTGTTTTAAAATAAGTTTCTATAAAACAATAAAAACGGCATTTTATTCTAATTAGTCGTATCGTTAGTTTTGAAAAATATTGAATTTTATAGCGTAGGGCAAACATGATTTGATTACACTAATGATAAATGACATTACTTACTAGGTTAGACAAATAATCAGCATTTTCACTACGTTCAATATATTCAATAAATTGATCCAATGTTGACTCATCCTTTAAAGGGAATTTGAATACCTCTTCACTGATATCCAGAGGTCGGTGGACCACGGACTTTTGGTGCATTTCTTCCTTCATTTTTTCCAATTCCTTTGTATTAATTATTTGTTGTATTTTAATTTCTTTTAATTCCGATAAGATTTGTTTCAACAGCATTGTACTTTCAACATTATTTGTATTCATAAGAGTTGCCTACAAATATCAAAACAAAAAAAAATAAAATGATTTGAAGGAATCCAAAAGCTTAAAGTACTATGAATATATACCTTAAGATATTATCTAGTAAATGCAGTTTGAACTTAATTAATATTAAATAAATATGGTCTTACAAATTCCTTAATCCCAAATAGGTCATAATTTTTTGTTACATCAGGTATCGCACTTGAATGACCTGAATCCAGATGTACACTATCTACCGGAAATGTATGACTATCTTCCACTACTACGGGTACGTCAAAGGGATTTATCGGATTTGATAGAATAATAACATCGTCAGGAAATGAGGGCCAATCTAAATAATTGAAATAAAGTAAAACAGATTTTTTTTAATAGGTGATCACTCTAACGGTATATAATTACGTTGAAATCGACAGAAATCGAAATTTATATAAAAACATTCTCTGATATCTTCAACTTAGGCTATGCGTTAGGACCTAGGCTAAAAAAAATGTCATATTTTTTTTTCGCTTTCGCATTGAAAATCAATTACTCGATTGAAACTTTGGAACATCCACGAAACTAGTTAGATGCTTTGGAGGGCGTGATGTCCGTTTTTGTTGTACGCTATCCGGTATATGGAATCATCGCTGGACAAATTGGATGTGTTTTCCGCATTTGCAAGATTTTTTAACGCTGCAGCATAGTTCTCTGTTATTAATTAAAATTCAAGAAAGACAATAAGTATATTGTACCTGTGATGTTTACCGAAGCACAAAATATCCTGGTCTTCCGATGGATCAGAATGTTTAGGGTAAATAACAAACCACGTTTAATTGTTTTTACTACCTTATTTAATTATACGTCTTTATACTTTATGAGCTAACAATGGAATGAATATTGCATGTACTAAAAATATGACATTTACGTCTCTAATTCTATCTTATATTATGTGTGACAACGCAGGTCAAATATACCTGGTACTGTCACTTGTTGCTTATATTCTATGTTAATTTATATATGTATGCAACCATACATCACAATACTCTCCCCAAAGATTTTACAAATTTAATCTCTCGGGAGGTTTAGTGTTTCTTTTTGGTCGCGCTTTGATTCCCGCGGTTCGGTCCATGCCAAAGCCATTATTACGGTGTGCATCGCGTGAAGCACTTGCATCTCCCAATTTAACCGAATAGTCATGTGCGACACCCTCGTCATTACGCACAAGATCCTTAACACTGCCGGCCTCGACCGGGACAATGTCATTATGTATTACATTTCCAATATAATTACCCGTATTATCAATATCATCAAATTCCCGCGTTACATTTTCAAGTGGCGAAACATTTCCACACCCATCATCAACTACCGCATTATTGCCCTTCTTTATTATTTGATCCATGTGTCTTTTTACTATACTGCCACCGTCCAATTCACATAAGAACAATCGCCGCCCTTAAACCAGCCGCCCTTAAACCAGCCTTGAATGAACCCACAGAATTTTCAGCCGCCCCATTTGTGGCCGGATGTGCCACCGCCGTGGTAATATGTTTAATTCCATTTTCCCTTACAAAGCCTTGAAAATGTTCCGCGGTGAACTGCGTACCATTATCCGTCACAATCATGTCCGGAAGACCAAATCGCGCAAACACTTCCTTTAGCCTTGCTACGGTGAACTCTGACGTTATCGTTCGGGTCGCGAACACCTCCGGCCATTTACTGAACGCGTCGGTTATTACCAAGTAATACGTTGCGCCAATCGGCCCCGCAAAGTCCATATGTATTCGCGACCAAACCCTACCTGCATCCTGCCATGGTATCAACACCGCCCTGGGTGGGCTTGCTCGCACAGATAAACATCCTGTGCAACCCTTTATCATACTTTCAATTTCGGCATCCATCCCGGGCCACCATACGTAAGATCTTGCAATGGCCCTTGTTTTTACAATTCCAAAATGCGATGCATGCAGACTATTTAGCACACCACTACGCAACCTCTTCGGAATTACAACTCGGTAACCCCACATAATCGCTCCAGACTCAGTTACCAGCTCCAAATTTTTTGCCAGATATGGACGAAATTCCTCCCCAACCAAATCTGCCATTCTCCCACATTCTATTGCCCTGAACACCCTAGCCAATATTGGATCCCTAGCGGTTTCCATTTTAATTACCCTATGGTCAACCTTTGCCAACGTATCACTCATGTAATTTAAATAATTTTTCAATTCCTCCTCAATTAGATCGCCTCCTGCATCCCCGCTTAACGGCAATCGCGACAACGCATCCGCAATGTTCTCCGAACCCCTGGTGTATTCAATCGTATACTTAAAACCAGACAAAAATAAAGCCCATCTCTGCATGCGGCCCGCCGCCATTTGAGGCAACCCGACGTTTTCACCAAACAACCCCAACAAGGGCCGATGATCAGTCCTGATTATGAACTCATAACCTATCAAGTACTGATAGAATTTTTTACAAGCGAACACAATTGCTAATGCTTCCAATTGGATCACACTGTATTTTGCCTCCGCCACGTTTAACGTCCTTGAACCAAAAGCCACTGGCCTTTCTTCACCACTTGGCAAAACTTGAGATAATACTGCCCCCAGCCCCCGGTTCGACGCATCCGTTGTCAATATGATTTTTAACCGCGGATCAAAATGGGATAACACAATATCACCCGCCACATCCCATTTGATGTCATCGAATGCCGCCTGGCATTCCGCATTCCATTCAAAACGACATTCCTTCTTTAAAAGTCCGTATAACGGCGCCATTTTACCCGACAAGTTCCTTATGAACTTACCATAGTAATTGACCAATCCGGCAAAAGCCCTTACTTCCGTTATATTGGTTGGTCTGGGAGCGTCCACAATTGATGCCACCCTTTCGCCGGTCTTTGACAACCCCTCGCGATCCAGCCGGTGCCCCAAATATGCAATCTCCTTTTGGAAAAACACGCATTTATCGCGGCGCAATTTTAAACCCGCATTCGCCAGGCGTCCGAACACGGTTTCCAGATTTCCCAGATGTTCCTGCGTCGTTGCACCTGTAACAACAATATCGTCCAGAAAACTGACTACCCCCGGAATGCCCTGGAGTAATTTTTCCATTTCCCTCTGAAAGATGGAAGTCGCCGGTTTGATTCCAAATGGCAACCGATTCATAACGAAGACTCCCCGGTGCGTACTTAATGCAACCAGTTTACGAGATTCCTCGTCCAGCTCCAACTGATGGTATGCACCCTCCATATCCAATTTTGAGTACTGTGCACCCCCCTTAAGGAATTAAATACCTCATCCACACGCGGCAATGGATGTCTGACGTCTATTAAATGCTTGTTTATTGTTATTTTATAATCCGCACATATGCGTACGCCACCGTCAGATTTCAATATTGGAACCAGCGGGGTTCCCCATTCACATGCTTCAACACGCTCAATTACTCCCCGTCGTTCCAACCTTTCTAGCTCAGCCTCCACCTGCCCCCTGAAGGCAAACGGTATTGGCCTTGGCTTGTAAAATATTGGAGTGGTGTTCTGTCCCACCTCCAAATGTATCCTCCTGTATTTGTAACGCCCCAGAGATCCGTCAAACACCTCCGCGTGCCTGTTCAATAACCCCTGAAGTCCCGAATACCCTTCGATCGAATTGACGAATCCGAAAGTGATTCCGAAAATGGCTAAAAAATCGCGTCCCAAAACTGGTGGACCTTCCCCACTCACTATTACCATTCTAATCATACGCATCTTCCCACGGTATTTGATGTTCGCCTTGAAAATGCCCACAATGGGAATTTGATGACCCGAGTACGAAAAAATTTTTGCATCGGTGTCATTTAATTTAACACCATTAAAATGTTTTATAAATAATGCCCTGGGCATGGCCGAAACACCCGCACCGCTATCAATTACAAACTTAAAATTTATGTTATTTAATATTATATCTGCATAAATGCAGTTATCACTACTATTGCTAATGCTAAATAAATTATTATCGTTATTATTTTTAAAACTAATTACCCGATCTGCGTCTTTCGCCCCATTATTTACCGTCTTCTCCATGTAGTTTATTCTTCCGCTGCGTTCGCTTTTCTTGCTTCGGCATACCGATGCCAAATGCCCCGTCGTCTTGCAATTAAAGCATGTCGCATTCTTATATTTGCAGCTGGCGCTTGTGTGGGTTTTATATCCACAATGAATGCATTTCGAAATTTGCCGGTTTTCTTCCCACCCGGTGCGTTGCTGTTGATACATATTATTTTTCTTCAGCTGTTGATTCTGCCTAAAATTTGACTGTATAACGTTGGACCCCTTTTTGTGTGTCGCTTTATCGATTGCGTTGATTGTGACCGGTGCTTGTACCTCGTATTTACATGCTAATTCCAACGCTCTTTCTAATGTTAACACCACGTGGTCCTCCTCACACAGCCGATCAAACGCCCTACCGGACAGCGCGGTGACGAATTTGTCTAATATAACTGCAGTTATAGATTGTCCATAATTACAGTTTCCCGCTGCATTTTTTATTCGCGCCATCCACACTCAAAAAAATACATCGGTTCTCTCGACAAAATTCAATACTTATACAACAAAGTATTAATCCCTATTCGTCCGAAAAAGTCTGTTTATAATACGACAAAATCAATTTTGTAAAATATCAAAAAATTTTAATTTTTAATATTTTACTATAGCGTTGTACTCATAACAAAATGTTGTTGAATATACATTTGTTTCTTATTCATGCTAAACGAACGCAAGTAAACGAATTTCGTTACCATTACAAAACTGTGATCTCTTTACAAAAACGTTGTATGTTTTTCCCACGTATTCACAAAATGCCATTCATCAATACAACCATATTTTGTTATAGCGGCATACATATTTCTGTTTCAATAACAAAATACTATTGAAATTTGTTAAAATGACAAAACGTAATTTGTTGTGGCAAACAAACATATGTTTAAAAACAAAATCACTTATTTTCAGATAAAAACTTTATTTTGTATTTTGTCACAATAACTGAATATGATCAATGAGATTGGTTACAGCAACAATAACACTGTGTATTTAAAGAACCAATATTTGTTTATTGGACAACATTTTGTTGGCCCTACAACACAATATGTGAATTTCAGAAAAAGCCATTTTGTCAAGAGAAACAAATCCGTAATTGGGACAACTATATTAGTTTCGTATAAACTACAAAAAGTTTTAGTCCGTATAGCAAATTATAAAATTATATTTAGTGGATATGATAAATATAATAATTGAGAAATTGAAATTTGAATTATACTCCATTTAAAATATCAATTTAAATAAAAAGCAGATTTAATGCAATACACAAACAATATTTTGTGCAATACACTAAATGTTCTTATTTATTAGGATAATTAAATGCAGCGCTATCCAAAATCTAATTCTCAACATATATATTTATAGTAGCATTTTGGAACTGGTTTAGTATATAAAAAGAAATAAAATCAACACCGTTTATTACGATGTGATAATTTTACTGAACACCCATAACTCCGCTATATATTTAAAGGCTTATACAAGAAAAATGAATTAAAAATTAAAAATTAAAATTAAATTAAATACATTTCGCTTTATGTCTTTTAAGAAATATTTTAATAATAATTTTTAATAGTTAAGTATAAAATAAATCAAATTTAGTAATAACTTTAATTTTGGCTACATAAGTTAATGTAGTAATATGATTATTTAGAATGTATTAAATACGATTTAAATTAACATTTTAATATTTAAATATTCAAATGATATTACTGGTTTAATAATTATTATTTATATGTTATATTTAAAAAATATTAATAATTAATTCAATATGCATTTAATACATTCTAAATAATCATATTACTACATTTGTAATAATTCGCTTTTACGATGAAATTTGATCCAACCACGATAAACAATGGTTCAACCAAACCCAAATATAAAAGAGATTATTTAGAATAAAATTATATTCCTGACCCACGATAATCAGTAGTTCAGATTGAATATTATTTTATTCGGAAATTAAACTTAAATTAAATTAAATTACAACCGCACTTGTTTGTTTAACCATTTATTTTCAACTCCATTATAATAATAATTTCCAACCCCTTTTATATCTAAATTTATGATTAGCCCATCAAAATATTACAATATAAAACATTATGTTATATAAAAATATTATATAAAACATTTATATAAAAAATATTATATAAATAAAAACTACATAAATCAACAAAAATTATATTAATTAAATCATATAAGTCGACAAAAATGTATTTTGTATCTACTTATATAAATATATATATAAATAACATATAAATCAATACAATATTTATATGTATCAAAAATGCACATACAACAATTATTTTATATATATAAATACAAAAAACAAATGAATTTTTACAATTTGATTTATTTTCGCACGAAAATTGCATATTTTCATATTTGCATCAATATTTATGTTTTTTGACGGAAATTGATTTCCGTTTATAAACATCTTCCCGCCTGAAAGATATTTACACGGATGATATCGCCCGTGGTGCCGCTTTTGGCGTCCTACGGCACTGATACCTTTTCCTGATGATTAGCACTCCAATACCTGCACCTAACACCAGCAATATGACCAGTGACATCGTGCCGTATGTAATTACCCTATGGTGAACATTATATCTGCCTTGCAGGTTTATCATCTCGTGTTGCTTCTGCAGGCTCTCTTCTAATCGTCTTATGTCCTCAGCTGGCTCATCGTTGATCATGATGTCATTCTGATGGTTGCTTAACGTGGATCCATTTCCTTCCCCAATCCAGCTACTAATGTTAATGTTCGGAAGGAAAAATGAATATTCCGCGCTGGTCGACCGCTCTGCCTGAATATGAATGGTTGTAGTGTTAATATTTTGTCAAAGGTTTTTATTATAGTTATGATAACGTCTTTGCACGACGACGCATATAAGAGAACTGACTTACTTATACTATATATAGAAGGTAAAACAGTGGCGTTTGACAAACCGATATGTATATAATTGCAATTACTTCAACACCTTCTCTTAATTGCAAATCTTTAACATTTTACAAAAACAAAAATAGATCATTAATTCGAACAACAATTAAATTTCATTACATAAATTATTTGTCAATTACCAGTATTTTTCCTTCTTTACAAATACCATATAAATTAATATTTCAATACATTTTTTTTAATAATAGTTTTAAACAAAATCCTTATGACATAATTATATTTCTAAATTTTTCAAATTTGTTCACTCCCAATGACTTAGTAAAGATGTCAGCTACCTGCTCCTCCGTTGAACAGTATTCTATGTTTATTAGTCCTTCCTTTACCTTTTCGTTAATAAAATGATATTTTACGTCAATATGTTTACTTCTGCGATTGAACGAGCTTAACTTGATCAACTTTATTGCACTCTGGTTATCCACCTTTAAATTTACCGTTACCGATTTACCAGTAATTTCTTCAACCAATCTCTTTAAATATATCAACTCCCTACAACATTCAGCCGCCGCTATGTATTCTGCCTCTGTGCTTGATAGTGAAACCGTTTGTTGTTTTCTGGAACACCAACTAATCGCCCCGTTACAAAACATTATAATGTAACCAGTTGTGCTCCTTCTTGTTTCCCTATCACCAGCAAAATCCGAGTCACAGTACGCGTTTATTTCATAACCCTCCGTCCTTGTATATGAAATACCCATTTCGGCCGTACACTTCAAATACCTTATCATATCCTTTACATTCTTGATGTCACATCCCGTCGGACGCTCTACAAATCTACTAGCAAAATTCACCGCATATGATATATCCGGACGAGTTTTAGTTGTTAGATATAGTAACTTCCCACAGCTTCCCTATATGGAAATTTATACATTGCTTCACCCGGATCATCAATCGCATTATCAACTTGCATCGGTACCCTTGTCACCTTCGCATCTTCCATTCTAAAACTACTTATTATATTTCTTGCACACCCCCTTTGGTGAAGTTTAATTGTGTTGTGTGATCTTTCAATTTCCACACCAACAAAAGCGCTCACATCCTCATTGTATGTGATTTCAAATTCTTTGTTTAGTTGCGCCAATAATTCTATTAAATCCCTTTTATTGTTTCCAATTATAAGACCATCGTCAACATATATGGCCAAAATTATTGTATTATCTTTATTTCTAAACATGCACCTATCGGATTCCAACGACACCAATCCTTGTCCCTTCAAAAAACCCGAAAAAGTTTCATTCCATTTCAATGGAGCTTGTTTTAAGCCATATAACGCCCGATTTAATTTGCATATTATACCATTATCAGCGTCATAACCCTCCGGTAACTTCATAAAAATATTTTCCTCCAACTTACCGTATAAAAATGCCGCCTTGATATCAAATTTCATCATAAGTTTATTTTCTTTTGCCGCTAGTGCAAACATTATTCTTAATGCAGCATTGTCAACCACTGGACTATACGTCTCACTGAAATCTATCCCATATCTCTGTTCACATCCGCGTATGACCAATCTGACTTTGTACCGTCCATCATCTTTAATTTTAAACACCCATCTGCTGCTAATCAATTTTTCATTAGGCACTTCATGCCCATTCATATATTCCCAAATATTGTTTTTCTTTAATGATGCCTTCTCTTCTTCTATGGCCGTTTTCCACTTTTCTTTATCATTGCCCGTTATGGCCTCTTGATATGTTAGCATTACGTAATCATCAAATTTCTGTGGCATTTTAACCACCCTTTTACCATTTTCTCGATTATTAATTTTTCTTACCATCACACTTGGGTTCGCGTTAACTACATCATTGTCCATCACATCTTCTATAATGCCGTTGTTATCATCTTTTTCCTTTTCATCGTCATATTCACCTTTATCATGTTCCCCGTTGTTGTAGACACTGATCATTTTTATATTCCCCTTGGAATTATTTACGTTGTTTTGAGCATTCTCAAATACTACATTATTCACGCCGTTTTGAACATTCTCAAATACCACATCTCTCGCTACACTTATTTTCCTTTTTACCGGATCCCATAGTCTATAACCATTTAATGTATATCCAATGAATATTAACTTTTTGCTCCTTTCATCAAGCTTACCAATTTCACCCTGGCATAGGCGCCACATCCAAAATGCGCAAGATTTTCAAGATTTGGAATTTTTCCAAACCACCTTTCATATGGCGTTTCTGGTTGCACCGTTGTTGGACTTCGGTTATGCAGATATGCCGATGTTTCGATCGCCTCACCCCACATCTGCTTTTGCACATCTGCATCAAACATTAACGCCCTTGCCTTATTTAACAGCGTTCGGTTCAATCTCTCCGCCTTGCCGTTTAATTGTGGTGAATGCGGTATACTGTAGTCAATAATAATTCCTCTACGTCTGCATCTTTCTTTAAAAACCCCTGCAATATACTCACCTCCATTATCACACCTAATTTTGGATATCTTCATATTCCATTTAGCCTCTGCTTCATTTATATAGTTTTCTATCACATCCGCCACTTCATATTTCCCCGTTATCGGAAAAACCATCGCGAAGTGTGTGTAATCATCCAGTAACGTAACGTAGTACCTTTTTCCGTTCCATGTTTCAGCTTCCATCGGACCACCAACATCCGTATGCACCAATTCCAATGGCCTTGTTGCCCTTGTTCTAATAGTGCCAAACGGTGCCCTAGTTTGTCCAGCCTTTAGGCAGATCTCACATACCCTATTAATATTTTTAAAATTTTCTTCATTTAAATTCATACCTTTGGATTGTTCAAGCAATCCCTTCATGTTTTCATAACTTAAATGGCCCAATTTCCGGTGCCATTCATTAATATTGTCTTCTACTTTTGTTGTCGATATCAATACCTCATTTTTAATTTCATTTTTAATTTTTACCGCATACAAACCATTTTGCTGCTTTTCACCGTGCAATACAATTTTATTATTGTCTATGATTTCTACCTTTTCATTTTTAAATCTTACTATCCCATCGTGTTTTGTTATTGCATGAACCGATAACAAATTCTTGCTTAATGCTGGAACATATAATACTTCTTTTAATGTCAAGTCATGTGATTTAAATGTTCCTATCGCTTCGCATGTCATAGATTCATTTTTCTTGGCTACTCCTATATTTTCATTGACCGTTCGAATTCCTTGTAATAGTTTCACATTATTCACCATATGTGAAGTAGATCCCGAATCAACTATCCATTCATCGTAGTTATTGTTGTGGTTGTTATTATTATCATTATTATTACCGCCGATGTTTTTATTATCTCCCATGCTTAAAAATGACGATCTCGTATTATACGATCCCGTATTACTGTTCTTATTCTTTCGGAAAAAACAGTCTCTTTCCTGATGTCCTCTTTTCTTGCAAATATTGCAATAATTGGTGGCATTTAACTGATTATTATCACGAAAATTATTTTTACAGAATTTAGCCATGTGTCCCACTCTATTGCATTTGAAACACTTGATATTATTTCTGTACTGCTCACCTTTATTTTTTTTAAAAGCTTTAGAGGCAACTACTTCTTCTTTGTTTCCCCTTTGTCTTCCCTTTTCTGAAATCAATCGTCCAGTCAAGTTCGCCAATGTTTTGTCAGCTGCCGCGGTTGACTCCCATGCGCTCATAAAATACCCGTAACTTTCAGGTAGTGTTGCCAGCAACTTGGACATCAGCATTGCCTCTTCTATCTGCATCCCCTGTGCTCTTAATTTGAAAACTATATTTTCCAATTTACTTACGTGCGTTGCCATGTCATTTGCCATATCATGAGCATAATTAAAAAACTGCTGCATCAGTGACCATTTTTTCTGATCACCATCACGATCATAAATCGTGCATAACTTATCAAACATTTCCTTTGAACTCTGTGCATTTAATATGTGCTGAAGCGGACCTCGTTCCATTGTTGATATGATTATCCTTTGTGCTTTAGCATCTTTTAATATAAATTCCGGCTTTCGTATATCCTCTTCAGGCATTACAACCTCGCCCGTAACGATGTCATTTAAATTTGTTGCCTTAAATAAAATGGTTATCTGGAATTTCCACATATTAAAATTTTCGCCGTCTTTTAGTTTTTCAATGTGGTTGTTGTCCTCACTATTTGCCATTTTCGATGTTTTTTTTTTTTTTTTTTATGTTTTTACAATAGAGGTACTAGATTGTCTTTACACGTTTTATAATATTTTTAGGTTATTATTTTTTTAAAAACGTTTTAGGTTAAATTATTTCTTCTTTTCCCTTTTTCCGTTTTTAGGTTATTTTTTAATTTTTTTTTTTTTAATACACGTTTTGATATATGTTTTAATAGTTTTCACGTTCTGATTTTAAATGTTTTAATTTCTTTCCTTTAAATTTTTAATTTAATTTATTTTTTTTATATTGTTTCACACTCATAAGTCTTTTCTTTTTTTTAATTTTTTAAACGTTTTTAGGTTGATTATTTCTTCTTTTTTTTCGTTTGATTTTATTCTTCACATTCCGCGCGCGTATGATGCCTTTTATTTAACTTTTTACTTTGAGTTCTTTTTACTTTTTAATTTTACTTTTACCCTTTTTTAATTTTACTTTTTAATTTTATTTTTTTAATTTTCCTTTTTAATTTTACATTTTTAATTTTACTTTTTAATTGTCTGGGCACATAACCTGTTAATATTTTGTCAAAGGTTTTTATTATAGTTATGATAACGTCTTTGCACGACGACGCATATAAGAGAACTGACTTACTTATACTATATATAGAAGGTAAAACAGTGGCGTTTGACAAACCGATATGTATATAATTGCAATTACTTCAACATGTAGTTCTAAAACTGCAACCTTCTTTAATTCGCAGAATTCCTTCCCCGGACAATGCGTGTACCACCGGTTGATCATTGCAAACGGCGTTTATAATGTACTCCTTATCCAATATATAAATGTACTGATTAGCTTTTGACAGTTTTATCCAGTACGGTTTCATCCTAGTTGTACGGATTTTACAACTGGATGGTATTTCATTGCCCCCCTTAAGCATCGATATCTCACATTTTCCTACATCTGATGTGATTGTGTGCACAACCGCCGAAGAACGGCAAAAATACGTCCTGGCAACTTCGTCACATTTATTTAATTCGCCGAACCCAATCAAATAATATTGAGTCCGATCCAACGTCGCTGCAATGTACTCTGCGTCCGATTGGATGAAGATCAATTGCTTCCTGTAATATGTGGGTACTCCAATGATGTTATACAATTGAAACTTGTCATTCTTCTGCAACGGTATATAAACTTCAAAAATGATTGCATTATCCGTAACTGCCGCTTTTGCTGACATCAAATGATACAATATCATGAAATTGTGTTGGTCATCATAACCGCTAATAATTGATGTCCCCGAAATTTTTCTTTGAATGACGCTCAATTGCCCACTTAACTGTTTTGGTGTGATTACCAGGGGACTTACCTTCCCATGGTTTGTGCCTATCAACATCTCACAAATTTTGGTTTGTAATGCTTGAATATCAATTATTGCCATAAATGTGTGAATGGCCAGCTCGTTTAATGTGATCCTTTCATCCTGTTCATTTAATATTTTGTTATTCTCCCTTCCATTGTCATTGATATATTTCGCAATCTGCGCAAATTGATTCTCTACGGACACCTTATTTTTCTTAAAAATATTTATCGTTGATTCCTCGATGCTCATCTGCTTTTTAACCAATTCTATTATATGATCATCATTTTCTTTTAATTTTACAATCTGTTCCTCGTACTGCGTTGCGAATTCCTGGTCGAGAACCCCAAACAATTTATTGCCAATGTTTCCCACAATGTTCAACAAACCCCTTTTTGATCTTCTTCGATAACCTGTTTGATGTATTATTCGATTGCCATCATGTATTTGTAACATATAATGATTAAACTGCCCAACTATAGACATACACATTATTTTATTTTGCTCGAAATTATGTGTTTCGCAGCTGTTATTTAACTTCCTGATACAATTTTGTATTCCCCTAATTTGAAGCCAATACGTCTCTAGCTCAAAATATGTTATAATTTTCCAGTTATCATTTATGATGTTGATCTGTCCTACCTCTTCGAAATATATTCCTGGTTTATGTGCGAACGGCGTAATCGAAAACGATTGATTTGTCTCATACGTCACACAATTAGTTAACATCATGCATATTGTTAATGTTGTTAACCAAATATCCGGTCTACCTATTTTTGAGCGATTTAAAATTCGTGCAAGCTGTTCTTTTCCGACTGGATGAACCTTTCGTTTCCTATTGTTTACTACCACCGTTTCCGCATTAATCCGTATATTTTCCATACCCGCCACGGCGCCTATATTATTATTTTCTCCCACGTCACGCGTAGTTTTTGCCAACCCCTTAATCTCATCATTAATTTCTTCAATTGGCAATTTACAAATTTTGACTATCGGTCTTTTAATTATGCTCGTTTTTGTTTTTATCTCCACAACCCGTATACCGCCATCGTCGCCCTTATGCGCGTTTATTATTCTGCCCAACGCCCATTTGGCTGGCGGCTGATTGTCGTCCTTTATTACCACTATATTTCCAATCTCAATGTTTGGATTCTTGGTTGTCCACTTATATCTCTGTTGTAACCCCGTTAAATATTCAGTCTGCCATTTACGCCAGAAATGTTGCGATACTTATTGAAGCAATTGCCATCGCTTCAAGCAATTCGGATTCGTTTCCAAAAAATTTTCCTCTGCTGGAGCCGTAATTCCCCTACCAATCAAAAAATGTCCAGGCGTTAATATTTCCAATTCATCCGGATTATCACTTATTGCACACAATGGCCGTGAGTTCAGATATGCTTCGACCTGAGTTAACACCGTTGTAAACTCCTCAAATGTTAATTTTAATTCCCCAATCACCCTTCTCAGGTGATACTTCATTGATTTCACCGCCGCCTCCCATAGACCACCAAAAGGTGGAGCCGATGGTGGAATGAACTTCCAGTCAATTTCCTTTGACGTCACATAACCAATTATCTTACTATTCTCACCCTGTCGATGTTGTAGACTACCGTTTAATAGCTTATTTGCAAGCACGAAATTCGTGCCATTATCGCTATATATACAATTTACCTCCCCCCTTCTGGCGACAAACCGCTTGAACGCCGCAATAAATGCTTCTCCCGTAAGGTCTCCCACCAATTCTAAGTGTACAGCCTTTGTTGCCATACACACAAATACCGCTACATAACCCTTTACCGTTTTTGATCCTCTTCCATTGCCTACCTTTATTGCATATGGACCGGCATAATCTATCCCACATTGGGAAAACACTGCTGATGGAGTAATCCTTGCCTCTGGTAAATTTCCCATCAGTTGTTCCATTGTTTTTGCCCGATGCCGATGACATGTTACGCACTTATTTATGATCGCCCGGACTGTGTTCCCCCCGTTTAGGATCCAATATTTATTCCTTATATTGGCCAATGTTAAACTATTTGCCCCATGTCCAGTTATGTAATGAATGTTTTGTATAATCAGCCTTGCCAAACTACCATTACCAGGAAGAACCATTGGATGTTTCTGATTATATGTTAACACCGATGACTTTTCCAATCTTCCACCAACGCGTATGATCCCATTTGCATCCAAAAATGGGTTTAAACTTTTTAACCTGCTTTCCCTATCAATTTGACCCCTTCGTTTTAAAACATCGATTTCTCTCTGAAATCCTATCCGCTGTTCCATCTTGATCAACGCAATTTCGGCCTCCCTGAGCTCCACTCCAGTAATACTTCCAATTATCCTATTCTTCGAACACCGTACATTATGTACAAACCTTAAGATTACTGCCACGACCCTTTTTAACCGATTTAAGCTGGAATACCTCTGTAATATATTATCCCCGTCTGTCTGTATGCTCGCTACATGCACCTTCACAATATTTTTTCTCTCTAAATCCGTATTATATTTTATGTTGTTCTTAACGTCAATTGTCCTACTAAATAACCATAAAGGCCCGTTCCACCAAAGCAAATATGTTTTTAACTGCCTTGGATTCAATCCCCTTGTTGCACAATCAGCCGGATTTTCGTTAGATTGGACATCCAATCCATCGTGGTATACACAATTCACTCAACTGGTGTATTTGGGACCTGTATCTATCCCATTCCCCTGCAATGTCGTTTGGCAATTTTTCATCCCATCCTATTTTCGTTAACCAAATCCGTTGCATCAGTATTTTCGCAGTAATTATTATTGGCGATAAAAATCCAAGCGGATCGAATAACTGAGCAATTTCTGATAACACCTGCCTTTTTGTTGGCACACCGTCTTGACCACCGATTCTTACTTTTATTGCCAAATTATCTTTTGATGGATTCCATTCCACACCCAATGTTTTTATAATTTCACTCGATTCAATATCCAAAGGATAACCCACCTCTCTGTCCTCCGGACTTATCGTATTTAACAACCTCTGACTATTGCTCACCCACTTCGTAAGATGAAAACCTCCCCGTTTATGCATATTGATGAGCTCATCCTTCAATTTTATGGCCTCATCAATTGTATCAGCCCCCGTCAATATATCATCGACATAAAAATCTTTTAATGTCTTTTCTGAGGCCAGCGGATAATGGCTTGCCTCATCAATTGCCAATTGCTGTAACGTTCTGACTGCCAAATGCGGCGCACACGATGTCCCGTATGTTACCGTTAGTAGTTGATACTCCCTGATTGGCCGTGTTGAATCTGGTCGCCACACGATTCTTTGACAATTTGCGTCATCAGGATGAACCAATATTTGACGGTACATTTTATTTATATCTGCCACCATTGCAACCTTATATTTTCTCCACCGCATAAGTATGCAAAGCAAATCCCCCTGTATCTTGGGACCCACCATCAACGTACTATTTAATGTCTTCCCATTACCCGTTGCCCGAGCCGCGTCAAACACCACTCTTAATTTTGTCGTCGACGAATCTAATTTCGACACAGCATGATGCGGTAGATAATTACATCCCACCTCATTTTGCCATCGTTTTACTCGTTGCATGTGTCCTTGTTTTTCATATTCACACATAAACGCTACATATTGTTCTTTGAGCCCTGGTTCCCTTATAAAACGTTTCTCCAACTGAAAAAACGACGCCATAGCCATTTTCCGTGATTCTCCAAGATCCGCCACTCCATTACCCTTAAATGGTAATTTAACAATATATCTTCCCTCCATCGTTCTTTGAACGCCTTTTTCATACAGTCGTTCGCACTCCTCCTCTTCCGTTGTCAATGTTTTTGCCTTCGGTAATTGTTCAATTTTCCAGAATCGTTTTAATTGTTCATCCAAGTCCGCCTGCACCACCATGCTAACAATTCTGTCCTGATCCAACTTTGACTGTTTTATTCCACCTGATAAAATCCAGCCGATTTTTGAATTCTGGGCCAATGGGCCCCCGCCCTCTCCTTTCATAATATCTCCTAATATTATATTTGCATAAACATCTGCCCCCAAAATTAAATCAACCCGTCCCGGCACGTTATAACCTGGATCAGCCAATACAATATTTTCCATTGCCACTGGTATCTTTTCCATAATTAAAGAATTTGGAATTATTTGCGTCAACTTTCTCATCACATATACATCTACGTTCTCCGAATAATCCGACTTATACCTTGGACCCACATTAATATTTATCTTCTGTTTACACACCTCATTCCTATCACCTAAACCTGACACCCTTGCATATATTTTCGATCGCGGCAACATCAATAATTGAGCCGCATTTTCTGTTATAAATGAGCCTTGTGATCCCTGATCCACCAATGCTCGTAATAAATGAATTTCATTATTTACTCCTTTAACCTTAACCAACGCAGTTGGAATCAATGCCGTCGACCCTCCGCCGTCCGTCTTCAACGCGTTCACCCCAAACGACTTTCCTTCATGCCCACCTACTGCCGACTTTTTGTATCCATCATCATGCAATAAAACATGATGATCTCTTTTACACTTATAGCATTTAATTTTGCTTTGACATCTTTGCACCAAATGATGCCCCAAACATCTAATACACCTCCTCTCATTGCTTATGAGATCACTCCTCTTTGAAATATTCATACCAATAAATCTCCTGCAATTATAAACGTTGTGTGGTTCTCCACAATACAAACACCCACCTTTAATACCTTCTTTATGATTTACTCCTTTAATGCCCTGATGACCTACCTTAGCCGCTTCCAACACTTCCAATGACTGAAACCTCCCCTCCAAAAATTTCAAAAAATCATCGAGTTTTTGAGGCTCCTTTGATGATTTTAGCGATAATTCATATTGTTTTTGTCCTTCAATATCCAATTTCTCAAGCATTATAAAAATTATGATTGGATCCCATGATCCGGTGTCCACGCCAAGATTTCCCAACGACATTAAACCTTCTTTGGTTCTATCCAACATTTGTCTAACTCCTCTGGCACTCTCATGAATAATTTTCTGTTGGCCCAGCAGCATCCGCACTTGATTATTAATCAGCAATCGCTTATTGTTGTATCTCGACTTCAACAATTCCCATGCCGTAACATAATTCTCATCCGTTATGGACATGTGACGGATTATACCCTCAGCCTCACCGCCGATACTTGTCCTCAAAAAATGCATCTTTTCGACATTACTGATTGATGCGTTTTTATTTACAATTTCTTGAAACAAATCATGAAACGTTGTCCAATCGTTGTAATTTCCACTAAATTTTGGTATACTAATTTGAGGTAATCTCAATTCTTTTATTGCTGTTGATGCCCTGGGTATATGCAACTCATTTAACCGTTCCTGTAAATCTATCATAATCTCCTGATATTCTTCCGCCAAATCTTCGATCCCTAAATCCTTTGTGTTGCCCATCACTATTAATTCATCATGAGTTTTCATAATCGACTCCCACTGCGACTCCAATCGTTTTATCTTATACTGGTAATACGCCTTACCCTGTACCGTTTCATTCTCCCGTCTTGTAGCATCGAACGCCCGCCTTAAAATATCTTCCGTTTTCGAAAATAATCTTTGAAACTGTAACATCCTTCCTTCCATCTCACCTGTAGTAATTTTGTCAACCACCGACTTCGCCTCTACTTTACTGGGTCCAGCACTCGTATCTTCAAGCCTGCCCAAATATTCCTCTAACTTTGCCTCTACTTCTTCTCGTAACGTCTTCATTTTATCATACTCTTCATTAATAAAATATGGTAATGATTTATCCACCTGATTATCATTCCGTATTTCGTCGTCAATCCGATCAATTTCTGCCCATATACTCCGTACACTTTTCAACTTTGCCGCAACAGACTCTGCTGTTCTTTTACTGCCCTCCTTCCGTGCATTTTCCAGCACCTTCATCAACCCATCTCTATAACTCTTTAATTCATTCATTTGAATTGTTTCACGTCCCATTATGACCTCACCCAATCTGCTATAATTATAACACAACACTAATAAACTGTAACTTCGACTAATTCAATTCACTATCCGAAGGACCATGTAATAACTCGCTTTTACGATGAAGTTTGATCCAACCACGATAAACAATGGTTCAACCAAACCCAAATATAAAAGAGATTATTTAGAATAAAATTATATTCCTGACCCACGATAATCAGTAGTTCAGATTGAATATTACTTTATTCGGAAATTAAACTTAAATTAAATTAAATTACAACCGCACTTGTTTGTTTAACCATTTATTTTCAACTCGATTATAATAATAATTTCCAACCCCTTTTATATCTAAATTTATGATTAGCCCAACAAAATATTACAATATAAAACATTATGTTATATAAAAATATTATATAAAACATTTATATAAATAAAAACTACATAAATCAACAAAAATTATATTAATTAAATCATATAAGTCGACAAAAATGTATTTTGTATCTACTTATATAAATATATATATAAATAACATATAAATCAATACAATATTTATATGTATCAAAAATGCACATACAACAATTATTTTATATATATAAATACAAAAAAAAATGAATTTTTTACAATTTGATTTATTTTCGCACGAAAATTGCATATTTTCATATTTGCATCAATATTTATGTTTTTTGACGGAAATTGATTTCCGTTTATAAACAACATTAACTTATGTAGCTAAAATTAAAGTTATTACTTAATTCGATGTATTAGTACTTAAATTATATGAAACATTAATGCAATTAACGTTACTTATATATGCATTACATATGTTTAATGTGTAAAGTAATATTGTTGTAATAAAATAATGGCCAAAAAATTGTTTGTCCATTAAATACGATTTAAAATTAAAATTTAAATATTCAAATGATAGTACTGGTTTAATAATTATTGTTTATATTTTGCTATGCATAACGAATATAGTAATGTAATGATAATAAATTATTAATATCAGTTCAATATTGAATGCTTGAAATTTATTAAATCTTGTTAATGTATCATAAAATATTTTTTAGATTTAAAATTTTTGTTTCATTCATCATCTAGAGATCGCAATTGAGATATCAATAATTTGTTACTTATGAACTCTTGATCATACTTGGTTTTTATTTCATAAAAATACGTTTGAATAAAATGCCAAACCATTGACGATGCCTTTGGATACTCCAAATTGAATACATGGAACAATTTAAAGCATACATTCAGTGCACTAACAACCGAAAAAAATTTGTAACATATTTTGTCCACAAGTAAATATATTTCTTTTACGTTAAATTCTGATTGTTCTATTATACCGATTAGGGGTTGAACACATTTATCAATATTTCTTTTGTCATTCATCACCTCCTTCATTTGCGTTAATGTTTGGCATCTCAAAATGAATGAATTTCGCGAATCCTCTATAGTATACTTTTTAAAGGTGTTTTTACCATCCACCTTGCTAACCAATCGCGAAGTTGGTTTTAAAATACTGTGTAGCAGTAATAAAATGATCAAATGTTTGGTTTCTGAAAATATAATAGTATAAAAAAATAGTAAATAATTGGTATTTATATTTTGAAGTCGAAAATGCTTACCTTCTGAGTTATCTTGCCGTTCGATCAATTCATTTAAAATTATTTTAGACTTTGGTTCTTTAATTTGATTGGTAAATATTTTAATAATACTCGCACAAAAATCATCCCATTTTGTAAATAACAGTCCAGCTTTATCATTGTATTGGGTATCAAAATCGATGCCTATCTATAAATGTAACATATAATTTAGTTTTACTAAACATGTATAAAATTATTCTAAAATTTTAATTGTAATTTAAATATCACGTACCAATTGGTGACCTAATGGTAATTTGTATGATGGCCAAGTTAAAATTATTTTCCCAATGTCCGTGCTGAATCATTAGCTATCATATTTCTCCTATAATTGGTTGATTCAATCCATAATCTTTTGACGTCTTCCCAATTTTCGCTTTCCCGCATATATTTTAATTGTTGTTGGATCATTTCACCATTCTCCTCACTGTTACTATGCGCATTACCTAAATGTTAATATTTTGAGAAACTTTTATTTTTTGAGACTTATAAATAAATTAAAATTTTAATATTACCTGTTTGTTCGGATGAAATCAATTTAATTTTTTTGCTTTTTGTCGAAATTAGCCCGCTCTCTCTTAGTTTTCTCATACGGTTATGATATTTACAAAATAACATGCCCTTTGGTGTTTTTTTAAATTGACGTAGTAGATATACTTCCTGTGCATAAATGAAAAATTAATTTGATGTTAAATTTTACTTGTTTTTGGTATACGATAATTAAATATGTGAGCGTTAGAATTACCTTAATTTCTTTTGGAAACAATTTTACGATTTGTTCTGAAATATCTGCACATAGTGATACGGATAAGGGGATTTCTTTTTGAATAAAATAATTTGAAATTAGCTCTACTAAAATGTCTCTGTTCATGTTGGTTAAAATTACAGATTTATCTGGAAGGTTCAACAACCGTTTGCCTTCAAATGTCTCTGATAGTATTTGTTGTAGTACGATCTATAAAAAATTTAAGAATTATAGTTAATATTATTTAATAAAATATTAAAAATTAATTTACATTTGTAACAGCTTCATCTTCGGGGTAAATATTTTGTGATGAATGCGAGCTTGAATTCAAAATATTATTATTTATTGCATTTGCAGGAGATTGGATTACTAATTTGTTTTGATTATACAGTTTATTATTGTAATAGCCCTATAAATTGAAACGAATTTAGGAATTTATTTAACAAAATTGAATTAAAAATTTTTTTGATATTATTCATATTTTATTTACCTGTTTTTGTTACCACGCAATTAAACAATTTTCGAACTGTATCCTCTTACCAAAAGAAATATTTTTCAATAATTCAGGAAGGTGCTCGGTGTTTAAAGTTTTTAAAATTTGTATGGTAATTTCATTCTGTTTTAAAGTTGGTACAATTAATTCCAAATCCCATTCTTTCAATATATTATCAATTGATTCGTCGCTGTTAGAAAACGGTAATGTTTTTACAACTTCATGGTGATTAATTGTATTAGTTGTAGATTGTAAAGTATGCAATTTGTAGCTTTCTTGGATAAACGGCTGGGTTGTTTGTTCTGGTAACATTTAAATTTGTTGATGTGAGCTCGTCGTATTGGAATAGTTATTGTCTTGTGTATCAAATGTATTTTTTGTTATACCATGCACTTGCTCAAATTGAGCTGTTTGTAAAGGAAATTCTTCATTTAACAGAAGAAACCCCATTTGATCTTCATTTATATCGGATTCATTAAATTCCAGTAAATTGTTCGCCATTATTAATTAACGCTTGATTCAGGTTACATTTATTGGTGATTTTACATGATAACTTAAACTGTCTATTTTTATATTTTATCTTAAACTTATTTAATATTTTATATTATTTCTATGTGATTTTATTCTGAATTACACATAAGGTTACGCGTGCACATTTGTTAACGCCTTTTGTTTACGCAAAAATTAATATATATTTCCACTGAAAAATTTATAAAATTATTTACGAATTTGTTATTTCTTTGTAAATACAATTGCCTACAAATATTAAATCATGAAGGTTCAAGACAAAGTCGTAAATATATTTAGTAAGTCAATTTAAAAAAAAAAACACTACACGTGACAAATAAATTTCTATATGTAATAAGAATAACCGTAAAAGAAAATTAGATTAAATAAGAACGAGTGGGTTAATTTCGAAAAAAATAAAGGCCTATCATTATGTTCAGGAGAAGACTATAGCTTTTTGTTGATAATGATTTGGTTTATTTACCAAATTGTAACACATGTGACAAAAAATTCTACAAGTAATTAGGAATTTTGTTAAAAATGTTATACAATTTTGTCTGTGTAACAATATTCTCAACCTTTAACAAAATTTCGTACAAATAACAAAATTAATTTGTCGCGATACACAATTTTGTTCCAACAACAAAGAAATTTTGTCTACCTAAGAATTTTTTGTTTCTAATACAAAAATTAATTCATTTCTTTTTTAATTTTTGGCATCTTCCCGCATTTTTAAGATGAAATATGCAAACAAGCATTTACGTTTTGCATGTACGTGCTCTACTGGATTTTTTCAGTTTTTTTAGATTTTCGTACGTTTCGTTACGTTTCACATAATGCGACTTGAAATTGGTGATTTGATGTTAAAAGAAAAATGGAAAGTGTTCGATCAGGGAATTTTTTCTGATTCCACCGCTTCCACCTCCACGTAAACACATTTATAGGATTATTTTATTATTTTTTTATAGGATTAGTTTCTACCCAATCGACTTGAAGTATATGATCTGGAGGTTTTATGAAAAATGGAACCAAATGTATTTTGTTACACACCCTTGAGATTATGGCAGATATCTCGTTAAGTTTCCAACCATCTGACTTGAAATATTCATCAAAAGTTGAAAAAGTTTTGTATCAGGAATTTTATGCGATCTCGCTCGCTGCAATTTAATTGACAATTCTGTTAAATATATGGTGTGGCACATCATTTAAGATTTTATGAGGAGTTGCTTTTTGATTTTTTTAAATACCTTTTTTAACATAGCAATGTTTTTAAAATGTTTAAAACCCATAGCATAGCTTTCTGCAATGATCTAGTGCTGCATATTGAAGTCTTTCATCCAGTGCTGCCCTTGTACAAAATTCAGACATCGTTGCTTTCTTGCTCAAATGGTAGATTATTTTTGTTCATGTAATTATGGTGATAATATTGTAAACTATTCGTAAATCGATTCAATTTTGGAATTGCCTCGAACGAAGAACAACGAATATCTCATTTTTTTTCTTTTCATTATGGATGAGAAGAATATATTTCATATAAAAGATTTGAACAGATTTATTTTATGCGACATGATGGAAATTTAACAAAAATGTGCATTCCGAAACTTCCATGGGTTGTGTAAATGTATAACATAGTATAATCATATACATTCGATGCCATACAAAAATATGAGATAGTAGCATTTTTTTTAATTTATCGCTGAAAGTTTCCAGCTAAAAAAAAAATTAATATAATAATATAAATACTTTAATTTAAATATGTGTATAATTTAAATATATATGTATGTACGTACACACATTTTTTGGTTTTTAAACCCTCGCTCTGCTAATCATCATTATTTCATGGTAAGTTTTTTGCCTAGTTTTTTGTTTACAAAAAGCATATATGAAATTGTTCAATATCGTTCAACAAAACTAAAAGAAACCTATGACAAACATTTTATAATATAGTAGTAAACAAAAATTTTTTTCTACGAACAAAAGAAGTAAACAAATCTGTTCAAAATAAATTTGCTTCTCCAAACAAAATATTGTAAAAATTTAAAACATTTTAACGCATAATAACAATTTTTAATATGCTAACAAATTATTATAAACAAATTTTGTACAACTGACAAATTCCAGTAGTATTTTAAACAAAATGTTGTGCATCGCTAAAATTAATTTTTACAAAATACATTTTGTTGTATTACTAAAAATTTGTAGGAATTATAATTTGAAAATTTAGTAAATAAACAAACTTTTTGTTCTCTTGAAACATCTTGTGTGCAATTAACAAATACAAACGTGGTGATAAAGTATAAAATCGATTTTGTCGAGGAGCCCAAACCAATTTTTTGAGTGCATTCCACTGTTGTTTCCCCATCATTTTTTTTATTGAATAAAATGATTTACGTGCTTTGTAAATCACCACCGCAGGCGTATAATAATTTTTTAAAATATGACATATTTCGTCATATGTTTTTGCACTGGGTAAATCAGGTGTGCACAAATCCCGTAACAATTTGTACGGACCGGCACCTCTGCTGTTCAACAATACAGCTTTTTTTCTTTCTGCATCCACTATTTCGATTGCATTGAAATAATTTTCCAATCTTTCTTTGTACAATAACCATTCGTCCGAATTCGGATCGAATCTTGTCATCGTTGTTGCTGGCATCACTTGTGGCGCACGTGCCACGTTTGCCTCTTCTTGCATTATTTTAAAAAATATTATTTATTAACACAAAATTTTACTATTCACCTTTACCTCTCGTCGCCAATGTGATGTTTACCGAAGCACAAAATATCCTGGTCTTCCGATGGATCAGAATGTTTTGGATAAATAACAACCACGTTTAATTGTTTTTACTACCTTATTTAATTATACGTCTTTATACTTTATGAGCTAACAATGGAATGAATATTGCATGTACTAAAAATATGACATTTACGTCTCTAATTCTATCTTATATTATGTGTGACAACGCAGGTCAAATATACCTGGTACTGTCACTTGTTGCTTATATTCTATGTTAATTTATATATGTATGCAACCATACATCACAGTACCAATTATAGATTATGCAGAGTGTTACAGACAGCTCAACACTAACATAAGTGCAGTAAATTTAACTTAATCCCAAATAATATAAATACATTTAAAAGCCATCATAAAATTACATACCTGTTTCATATTTCCCAACTTGTTTGGCATCATAGCGTGTGTAGTTGATTGGTGGAGCAAAAAATTTCTTTATTAAATTATTGAAATGAGCGCCTTTTCCCCAAGGACATTTTCCATTGATTAACCAATGTTTTGGAACTACATCGATTTGCCCCTCTGGTAAAAATTCAACAATTATGAACATTTTATATCTAAAAAAATAAAAAGATACAAATTATTATTACAATATAAGTCGTCAAGTGCACTCAATCTAAGGATTTGAATTTTATGCGAATACTTTTAATGAAAATTGGGCATAAAATATTAGTAAATCCTTTTGTTAAAAGTTTGAAGTTTCGATGAATGAATAACAAACTGCAACCATATTGTTAGTACTATGTTTATTACAGTGGCGATTCCTTATCCTTAGATTAAGTCGTTCGGTTTTATCAGTTTTATATAACACATCAAATGTATATCTGGGGCCTAAAACAATATTGTAATATTTTCGGTAAAAAACGAATTTTGGTATTTTCTTTTACATGAATTTAACGAAAATGTTGACTGAAATAGTTACAATTATGTAAAAAAAAAAAAAATAAAACAACCGATTCGCAATGGTTGGCCATATTGTGTTTAAAAATATGAAATTTTAACAATATTGTAAATTCAATTTAGTCAAATACAATATCGTAAAAATACAATATTGTTTTAGAAAATACGGCTACTGGGGTCTAGAATGATTTATGATACCATATATCAGGAAGTTCTGGCATTGGCCTTCCTCAAAATTGACAATTTTATATAACCGCATATGTACAGTGTCCGCGTTATGAATTGCACGGTCGCGAAATTTTTTTAAAATCCAAAACTCCTTTTAGAAACTTATGGTATTTGTGCATATATAATAATGGATTAATTCTTCAAAGGAAAACATTAAAATTTCTTTTTAATGCATCTTTGAAGCAGTGTAGTCTTTAACTCGCCTGGATGATTTTGCGTGTATCTTGCACGAAACCAAGCATATTTTAAGGTGTTTTCCAAACACGATGCCTGCGGATTTATAATATATAGTATATCCAAAATCGTCAGGAAATTCTATCATTTTGTGTACCCTGCCCTGCAATTGTTGAAGCAGTAAACCATAAGGTTTACTGCTTCAACACACCCCCTCTGTCATTAACAATTTTCCACGCCAATGTCACTTCTTAAACTTATAAACCGCATCCTGGGGAGTGCCTTTGTAAACATATCAGCAAATTGATGATCCGTTTGCACATACTCGAAAATGATCTTTCCATTGTTGATATGCTCCCTGATAAAATGATGACGTATGTCGATGTGTTTTGTCCTTTTATGATGTTCCGGATTCCGTGCTATCTGCATACAACTTATGTTGTCCTCGAATATTATAATTGGTGCCACCTTATGTATACCCAAATCATGAAATAATTTTTCCAACCAAATGGCCTCACAAGTAGCCGAACTTAATGCCATGTATTCCGCTTCTGTTGATGATAATGCAGGAGTATGCTGCTTTTGCGTAGCCCACGATATCGTACTGCCAACAAATTTAAATACATATCCCGTTGTTGATTTACAATCTTCATCACCACCCCAATTTGCATCAGCATAGCCATGCAGCACATATTCCCCATCACATTTAAAAACCAATTTCATGCCGATGGTTCCCTTTACATAACGCAGAACACGTTTCAGATGCCCCCACATCGCTTCGTTTGGTTCATGTTGCGCCCTGCTCAAAAAACCGATTGCAACACACAAATCTGGCCTTGTTCCCAACATCGCATACATCAAACAACCCACCAAATTCCTATAAGGTTTGGAAAAGTTTTCTTCCCGCTCCTTGATCAACTTGAACTTTGATTCAAGAGGCGTATCTACCGGTTTGCATTCTGCCATATTGAAACGTTGCAACACAGCCTCCAAATAACTGCGCTGACTTAAGTGCATTATTTTGTTATCTAATATTCGTTCAATTTTTATTCCCAAGAAGAATTTTAGTTCCCCAAGGTCCTCCATGGCAAATTCGTCCATTAAAACTCGCTTCACATTGTTCATTTTCTCCCGATTCCCAGTGCCGACAATAATATCATCCACAAATATTACTACGATGATATGATCGGCCTGCCCCTCGGTCCTGGTATATAGGCAATAGTCGGTTTCACTTCTCACAAAATTATTTTGAACCATAACCTCATTGAACCTTGCGTTCCATAACCCTGGTGATTGCTTCAACCCGTATAATACCCTATTTAACTTACATACCAGGCCCGCCTGACACTGGAAACCACTTGGAGGTTCCAAATATATGTCACCCGTCACCCTTCCATTTAAAAATGCGGTTTTAACGTCCAAATGATCAAATAAATATCCATTTACGTTTCCAAAAGCCAATATGGCCCCTAATGTTGTTAACCTTGCAACCGGAGCAAACGTTTCAATGTCCACATCCGATTGAACAAACCCCCTTGCAACCAACCTTGCCTTATATCTGTCAACATCACCAAATTCATTTCTTTTAATTTTGAATATCCATTTACACGGTATCAACTTTTCCAGTTCCGGCAACTTCGCCATTGTCCACGTTTTATTTACTTTTAATGAATTTAGTTCGCTATTTACCGCTTCCAACCATTTACCTTCGTCTGGGCGACCGAAAATCCCTTCGTATGTTTCCGGTGTATCTTCCATGAATGCCATTGCATTTAACGCCATGTGTGTTTCATAATCACCCAACCATTTTGGTGACCTTCTAATTCGTTTTTCCGAAGTCCCAATCATTATGTCATCACTTTTCACATCATCCTTTTTTTCTTCCACATCGACTGCGGATTCCTCAATTTCCAACGCATTAGCATCCCTCGGAATTTGGTCATTTCTACTCAGTGGTACCTCCGAATACATTTTACCTGGTGCCCTTGGTTTCACGCCCTCATCGAAAACTACATTTCTACCGATAACGATTGTCTGCTTTTGAGGGTCCCATAATCGGTATCCATTTTGTACATATCCAACATGTATGCACTTGATCGTTTTTGGATCAAATTTTCGACGCAATTGCGCCGGGATATGCAAATATGCAGTTGAACCAAAAATCCGTAGTTTCGATACATCAGGCTTTCGCGAGTACCATAATTCCGCCGGAGTTGTATTTCCTAATGATGACGTCGGTCGTCTGTTTACCAAATACGTAGCCGTTAATACAGCCTCCGACCACATGTTTTTATTTAAATTCGCACCAAAAAGTAAACTTCTCGCCGTTTCCGTTAGTGTTCTATTCATGCGTTCGGCCACCCCGTTTTGTTCTGGCGTGTACGGCACAGTATATATCAATACAGTGCCCCTACTTTTGCAATACTTTTTCATTTGCGCCGAATCATATTCGCCACCATTGTCGCAACGGAGTTTTTTTATATTTGACCCAAACTTTGTGGACACCATGGCCGAATATTCCTTGAAACATTCCGTCACCTCCGACTTATTTACCAATAAATAAACGATTGTAAAATGAGTGTAGTCGTCGATGAACGTTAAAAAATACCTTTTACCATTCCATGATCCCGGTGTAATGGGACCACACACGTCCGTATGCACAACTTGCAGCGGCGCCGTCGTTGCTGGCCGATGCTGCGAATGCGGAAGTCTTACTTGTTTCCCTTCCACGCAAACGCTACAAATTCCCGATAACTTATCTATATTTCCATCCAAACCGTCAACGATGCCCAAACGCCTCATTTTATTTATTTTTTCGATTGGCATGTGACCCAAACGTTCATGCCATAATGTACCACTTAATTCCGCCGAGAGCATACCGGATGAACGACTCCTTTTATTTAATATTATCTCATACATCTTATTTTTTATTTTTGACCGTATGATTGACCTGTTTCCATTAAACACATTTACCGTTCCACCTTCAAAAATAATTTTCATCCCGGCCGATTCCATTTTTTGTACCGACAATAAATTTGCCTCCAGGCATAGCCAACAATACAATCAGCCATATACTTCATTCATTAACACACACTACTTTACATGTGAGGTGGCCTATGCATACATTATATCAGTATACTATAAATTTTTCATGAGATACTGCTTTGCCGTTTATTTAAAGAAATAATTATTATTTTACATATTTGATATTATTTTTATTAAATTAAACAATATAACTAACTGATTATATAAAAATTACATTATTAAAATTACATAAAAAATGGATTATATAAATATATAACATTTCTTAATAAAATAAAAAATATAATATTATTATCATTAAAATACATTTTGAAATCAAGTCATATATCTTCCATTAACATTTTGATTGTTTATCTGTTTGTTTTGAATAAGCAAAGCTTTGAATTTTACGTTTCGTCCCAGATTTATAGTTATCATTGTTTAACGTTGAGGATTTTGCAACGGAATACCTCTGGTCGTTGGCATCCTTAACAAAATTATTAAGCAAAACATTTGTAAATGGAGATGCGATCATTTGAAAAACGTTTCTAGGAGAATTTCCACATACACAATCTTCACTGAATACGTTAAAAAAATTATCATCGTCCAAACTTCTAAGCGTTAAACACGCCAAAATTTCTTTTTGATTGGACTGCGTGAAAAATGATTTCTTAGTTGTAGGATTACGGATAATATCTTGAAATATTGCTGACATTCGATAAAAAAACGAGCATACTTCATCGGTTGGAATAGATAAGCCACCTCTTTGCAAACAATTAAAATACGGATCATCAGTATTCGTACCTTTGCTGTTTACTAAAATATTTTGGCATGGTTGACAATTTAGCTTTTTCGAAATGGAATGAGAGCCATATCCGCATACGTATATTGGAGCAGATCTATCTACTTCACATTTTGTTAAATAATCCGAACTTGGCTCATAATCTAATAAACTCATAGTTTTTACTTCGTTTGAAGCAAACTTTTTTAATTCAGTATAACTGTCCGAGTAATGACAAAATAGATTTTTTATTCGTATTTTTTTCTCAGATTCAAGTAATTCAGTAACTGTAATATGATAAGACTTTATGATAAGACTTTCCGGACAGCGAACGATACATTCCGAATCGGTGTTCTAATTCATCGGTTTGCATCATCCCCGGAAGAAAATATTTATCAAAATGTTTTAAAGCAAACTTTGTAAATTTTAATAAAACAGATGTACTTTGATATAGTGCTTTATACGTATCTTTAGTGAACTTGCCATTTGAATTTGTGTTCTCATTCCATATCATTATCCATTCTAAAAATTTTTCCAAAAAGTCAAACCGAGGGTCATTTAAGTTTCGAAACGGAAGAACAGATTCATTCCGAGATCGAATTCCCTTAAATGCATTTTTTGTATTAACAATATCCCACCATTTTCTTATGATATGCAGAAAATCTACAGTATCAGAATATTTTTTTACTGTACTCAAACCAGCAATGGTTGAGTTATGGAAAATATTGTCAACCAAACTTACATTAAGGCGATCAAGGCTGGATGGATACAACGATTTGTAATTTAATTTATAGCATTTTTTTATCTGAAGATGGGATTCATCGTGATAAAAGTCACGCAAATGTTGAAAAGAGGCATGCTTTATTTCGTTTGTTTCCCAGTCACTGAAAACAAAAGTGGTGTTCTCATTTTTAAGATTTATTCAATTGTTGCGAATATTTTTAAAAACGTGTACTGTGTCAAACATTAAATATATTGGGGTATTTTGGAATAAAGGACTCGGATTTGGAAAAGAATAATCTTCTTTAGAAAACTTTTTAAACATATTCTGATTAATTCGGTTGTTATCGGTGACTATCGCAACAATTTGAAAACCTTGTTTTTGAACAAAATCAATAACTTCGACAGTTATATTAAATAACTAGTCACCCGAGGAGGAATTTACTGGAGTTAAGCGAATAATTTCTTTAAAGGAACCGAAAGCTGATTTTATCATGAAAGACTGAACCGTTGTTGCTATGGTTGATTCAGAGTTTTCGGCATACCCACGAACAAGTTTAGATTTGTATTGCAAACCAGGCTTGATATAAATTTCGTCTATTAATAGAAAAACTACTTTCTTACCTGGTTCAAGAGTTTTTCCAAGAATGCTTAAATAGTTTTCCGTATTATTTTCTGAATCTGCTGCAACATGTAGAGATGAAGTAATTCTACGTAAGTAGCTAATATGCGGCAACATTAAATAGGATTTCAGCAAAGTGTATGTGGAGGACGATTGAGAAAATATAATAAACGAGAGGATTATTGTTTGAACGGAATATTTGGGTATGTTCATATTAATTAAATTAACCTGGTCTATCAAAGTGTTTTTCGAACTTATTGTTAGTATCGTGCTCAGACGTAAAACGTAAATATTGTGATGCTTTTTTTATATAAAATGCAAACTTATTTTCCATAATATCATCGTTGTTTGGATTTCTAAATCTGGCAATAATATTAATGAGTTCGGACCACAACCGCAACTTCATATCACGATTAATTAAATAATTTAATAATTTGTGCTGTATTTCTTCACAGCCTTTAAACACTTTTAAGATCATACGTGAATCAATTATAATACGAACCGCAAAATTGATTTCGTTGTCGGTATCTTCACAAAGAATGTAAAACATTAATAAATTGTTCGAGCAATACATTTCGTAACCAGAGTAATCTACTTTACTTGACCCATTTTCTTTAAATAAAACAAAATTGCTTATCGAATCGCCTTCGAAGAATTCGCGTTGCATTTGTTCATTTTTTAAAAGCACTGTTTGTTTACGAATTGCAGGATCTTTTCTTATAGTTGCATTTGAAGATGCAGAAAGATACGCTGGACAACCAGAAAATATTGATGGTACAGCAAGTGGTTTGTGCGTAATACGTTTACCACTTTCTAAACCAGGAATTAATGTTGTTAAAAGATCGCATTCTTTAAAATGTTTTTCACAAACGTATGAATATGTGGTCGGTGTCCAATTTTTTCTTGGAATTGCGTTCGTCCATATCTGTTTTAATTTTTCATCTTTTGGAAATTTAAATGCAGCTACTATTCCTCCACTATTTTTTATTGTACTATCATAATTTGATTGACAATTTGGTACACAGCATCGTTTAGGCACTGCAAAGAAAAACAAACAAACACACGCTGTATTTCTTTTAAATGTAATTTTTTTGCAACATGCCAATACACAACACATACACTAATTAAAAAAACACTATATAAAGAATTATTATAATTTATATATATAATATATAAATTTTTATTTTATATACACATATATATTATATATTATTTATAGATATAAATATATATTAACCCTAGGATGCATAACCAAAAATTCTACACTTTTGCATAAACCGGGTATATTTATACCCAGAGATAAAATTTCAACTAACTTCCTTAATTCTTAAGATAATTAGACCGGACTAGTTACGTTTTATGGCTATTTCTTATATCTTTCAAGCACCGCACATTTGGTAATCCTATTCCAAACCGTTTTTAAGATATTCCCAAATAACACATTGTTGAATCACAAAAATATGTCAGCCAAGAGGTTTTTCATAGATAATCACTTTAAACCATACGCTTAGAACTTCCAAATGATAATAAATCGTTTGGTAATAAAATTTTACAATGATTCAAGTATCTGAACATAATTGGCCATCGTCTGGTTCTTGAGCATTACCTTAAAAAAATATTCAGATCCATTTTTTTAATAAAAAAAGAAATAAAATAAAATTTAAATGCAAATTGACCATTAAAAATGTTCTATATTTTTATTTAATCGTGAATAACTTCGAAAGTATTAGAAATATCACATGGAATTGTATGTCAAACGAAAGCTAAATAATGTAGCAAGTTTTTAAGCAAGTTGGACGGACATTTATAAAAGGTGTCTTTTCGAGATATGGTACCCTAAACTTTAGAGAACAAAAAATAAGATTTATTTTTTACACACATTTCTTTAAATATCTAGAGAACCGGTTGTCCGATCTACATGATTTTTAATGTAATTTATAGACGATTTAATGCTTATGCTAATAGTGTATCTGATCTTTCAATTACAATAACCAGTTGTGGTGATAAGTGCTCCAGAGTCGCGAAAAACATGAAAATCTCCAAAATCGGTTTGTTTTTCGCTTAATTCCCCAACGAACCCAAATGGAACAAAATTTTTGAGAATGTTTTCTACTCCAAATGAGCCACAGGACCTAAAAACGGCATATTGTTGTCGATCCCCGGCAAACCCTGTATAATACAATTATTTTTAATCATGGGCATAATTATACCTAGAATATGCAAATCCGCGATGTCTTTCCAAAACAAGAATGGCTATGATTCTGAACACTTTGTTTGTAAGTCCATTACAGAATTTTAGATAGAATTGAATATTCGAAGATGTCACCAAAGGACATAGGCAAAAGTAAAAAAATAAAGTTTTTACAGCACTTTTAAAATCTAATGGGTATTAAAATACCCATATATGCATCCTAGGGTTAAATTTAAAATATAAAAAAAAAATTGCACAAAAAAAACAAAAAAAAATTGTCAAAACGTAAACAAAAAAAAATAATAACACGATATATACTTACTATTTGCAAAACTATTTAGAACACACAATTGAAATAATTAATTAGATTTCAGTTTTTACTTTATTTTATTTAATAAACACCAATTTTTTAATTATATTTTTAAAATAATTAAACAAAATATTTATTAAATAAATATATAAATCTAACAAAAAATGTACGCGTGACAAACTCAATGTTTTTTTTTTCGATTTGATATTTATATGCAAACAAGTAATGCGTATTTAATATACCGGCCACCTCACACACACATATGAAATGTAGTATATGGCTGATTGTATTGTTGGCTATGCTCCAGGTCCCTAATATATAATACATCCCTTATTGTTCATGCGACTTCGTTTCCATCCACCACGGAGAATACCCTGATGCTACCCCGCTTTGTTGCCGATATAAATTGACCGGATTTTGCTATTTTAATTTTTATTTCCGGCGTAACATCGATTACATCACTCAACGCTTCCAACTGATTTGTCATATGTTCAGTTGCACCCGAGTCCAAATACCAATACATTTTATCAACTTCATTTTTTGATGAATAAGCACCATACGCCGAAAAATTTATCTCGTCCCTAGATGCATAACCCTTTTCATGTGGCACACCCTTAGAATTTCCATGAGCCACCTTCACTTTGCATTCCGATCTTTTGTGACCAATTTTTCAGCAGTTATAACATTTGTATTTAAATACCCTACCTGACTTAAACGCCATCTGTTGATCAGTACTTACATTTTTAATTATTATTTTTTTCAGTCTCTTTTTGATGCTTCAATTCCTCATCAAGCGAACAAATTCATTTGATAATTTTTCTGCCGATACCGTTTCCAATGCACATTTGTCATATTTCCGTGGCAATGTTAGGAAAAGATGACATATTGAATCCAGTTCCTCCATTTTCCCAACACATTCAATTAATTCACGCACAATTCTATCGAATTTCATCAAATGTTCGTCCATGCAATCGGTTTCACCCAATTTTAACGTTAATAGTTGTTTTCTTAATAAAATTTGTGACGATACACTTTTCCTTTCGAAAATGTCTTCCAACGCCTTCCACATTTCTGCTGGCGTCTCCTTGTCCTTTATCAACTCCAGATGGGTGTCGGCTATTTTTGATATTAGGATCAATTTTGATATTAGGATCAATTTAATACGATATTTCCAATTGCTGTAGTTTTTCCCATTGAAAATCGGTATGCGGCATTTCTCGTCTTCCATGTTTTTTTTTTTTTTTTTTTTTTTTTTTTTTTTTTTTTTTTTACTTTAATTTTTACAAAACAAAATTTATATTTACGTTAATTACTTAATTAAACCACGTTCTGCTACCATGAAGAAATCGAGATCGATAATTAAACAAAACATATAATTTAGGATGACAAAGATATTTATTGAATTAAATTATATAAGCACTATGATTATAAATTACGCGTGTTCTATTTAACAGTTTGTGTAAGAATGATGACTTAACCTATTTATATTAACTATGAAATGTCAGACGGACATTTCACCAAAATTGATGCAGTATGACATATAACTAAAACCCTGCAATTGTTAATGTGGAAACCATAAGGTTTACTGCTTCAACAAATACTACCCGTACAAAAAAAATATTTATATAAAACAAAATATGAACTACGAACTACTTATTCAATAATATATCAACGTGTTGTTTAAATTTTATCTTAGCCAATCCCTTTGTCAAGACATCGGCCAATTGTTCAGCAGTTGGTATATACTGGATTTTTATCTCGTTGTTCACAATCTTATATTGGATATATTTCAATTTTATATCAACATGTTTTATTCTTTTTACCTTACCAGGATCATTCAAAATTGAAATGCATGCCTGATTATCCTCATGAAAAATCAGTTGGCCGCTTACCCGTATTTCCATATCAAACAATAACCTTTTGATCCAAATTACGTCCTTTAGGCATTCACAAAATGCAATTACCTCCGCCTCTGTTGATGATAATGCAACACATTTTTGCTTCCTTGATGACCATGCAATTATATTTTCATTTAACATATAACAATATCCACTTATGGATTTTCGATCACGTTTATCCTGACCCCAGTCAGCATCTACATATGCATCAATTGTGAAATTATTGGGTTCTCTTCTATAGACCAAACCAATATTCTTTGTACCCTTTAAATATGGCAAAATTCTCGTCAAATATTTATACAATTGATCCGATGGATCTTGATATCTTCCGAAATAATTAATAGCGATTCTCTATGCGGCTTGTCACATGTCTGCTGCTCACAATCTCCAATCTCTAAATTCATCTCCATTGGTGTATCCACAATTTTGCAATTCTCAAAATTAAATTTTCTTAACAACTTATCAATGTACTTTTTTTAATTATAAAAACAACAGTGGATTGATTTTATTAAATAAGTATTGAAGATAAATACAAAACTAAATTAATATAATTATGTAAATCAAAATAAACGTGTTCTTCACATATTGAGTATTTATAAACGACTGACTAAAAACTACCATGATCAACATAGTGTTGTATCAAATATATACTACAACGATCAACATAGTGTTGTATCAAATATATGACAGTTCAATATAATAATATAATATAATAAATGTGCCCAAAACTATTCAACGTATTCATTGTACAATGTGGGCATCTGGTAATTTTGCCGTTTCAACGCCCTATTCAGCGGTATAGGGTCTATGCACAAACGCATCGCACCGTTTCTATTCACAAGCAAAGCGTTGCTCACCCATTTTGTATGTTCTTCCACCTTTTCGATTATTCCTTGTTGACATAATTCTTCTATTTTCTTTTGGAATGCCTCTCTTAATGAGATCGGTATTCTTCGTGGTGGTTGTATTGATGGCTTTATACTCTCCTCAATTTCCAAAATCATTTTGTCTTTTAACTTACCAATGCCACTAAATACATCCTCATAATCCCGTATTATTTCAGCAGTTTGCACATTCACCTGATAACATAGTTTGATTAATTTACTGCATGTTTCTGCCGACAATAGTGGTCTTAATTCGCCTGGTATTATGTGAAATATTAATTTGTTCATATTATTTTTCGGAACAGGTTCGGAGTTCCACGGGTTCGGAGTTCCACGCGTCTTTGCTAAACAGTTTTTTTATTTTGGTTTTTTTACGTGCTTAATACAAATTTGTTTAAAAGACTGTGGAATGTTTTCACTAGCAGGATAATTGACAGGAAGTATTATCCTTTTAATAATGATATTAAAAAAATTAAATAATGTAATATTTTTGTCGTAAAACCTAAAAAATGGGATAAATTCATTTCAATAATAGTATACATTTTGGCGTTTATCATACAAAAGAATATTTTTTAGCCAAGACGCGTGGAACTCCGAACCTGTACTCTTATTTTTGTGTATATATCCTATTTCAACTTTCCCTTTTGGGTTAATACATGTACCGCCTAATCATCTTAATTTAATGTCGGATTTTCTTAAAATGTTTAGCGGATTTTTATTTAATAATTTTTGTAAGTTTTCAATTCCCATCACATTGCACGATGTCCCGGTATCCAACTGACATGTAGTCATTTTAATATTACCAGCAATTTCCAATGGTAAATCTACAATCAATGCCTTATTATTCATTTCGATTGAATATATGTATTCGTTCTGGGTATCTACCCCTGTTATTCCATGATTTGTATCGGCGTATTTTGTATTGTGGTGAATTTCATTATTTGTTGCTTTATATATTTTATGGTCTGCATCCGCGTATTTTATATCTCCATGTGAAGCACGTGTATCGTTATTAGATTTTTGATATCCCCATGCTTTTCCATTTTTACACATCTTCTCAAAATGGTGCAACTTTTTACATTTTTTACATTCGTGGCGATATGCCGTACACTGCCCTCACTTGTGGCTATCTCCACAATAATTACAATTGTTTACATACCTGGCAGTGCTTCTATTCACCGATGAAATTGAATTTGATCTGCGGCCAATGTCACAATTTCTTTTATAATTTCTTGAAGTTGATCTTCCGTTTAACATGTTTATACCCCGAATGTTTGTTGGAGTAATTTCGTCTAGTTGTTTTTCAGCCTGCTCACTAGCTCGTATTTGTTCGATTGCCTGGTTTAAAGTTAAATTTTATTCCCGTAACATAATTGTTGAGGATTTGCAACTGTTGTCGCATCTCGTCCATTTCAAAATGTCGATTATTATTTTCGGCTTCCTCCGTCATTATTATATTCTCTTTTTTTTCTATTTATATCAAATTTAACTTTATTTTATTTTTTTTATTTTTTATATCAAATTTAACTTTTTTTTTCTTTTTTTTTTTTTATATTTTCCCTCTTAAACTTCTGACACCATGTTATAGTCTTTTAAGTTATCAAAATGAATAGTATTTTATTTAATACTTTAAACTATAATAATACTTATATATAATATAGAATATAATAAATTATGAATGTTAAATATATATTAGTTATTGCGAAATGTAGACACGTGTTCACTGGCTCGCAGTTCATAGCAGACTGCTTTAAATGCGCATGATGTTACGCTCACGATGACACTCGTTCAACACAGACATCCATAACACTGATGTTGATGCTGGCTGATGTTAATGTTGATGCTGGTGTTGATGTTGATGCTAATACCGGTCTTGTTTCCGGTAACGATGAATAAATGTTGAAGCATTGTTCACCTATGAAATGCAATAACATTGCCTTTTTTCTATTTTCGTCACCAATTCCAGATGCTTCTATGAAAATTTCAAATCGTTGAATCCACTTTTTCCATCTGGCTCCAATGTTTTGTTGGTCCCCGCCCACGTCGAAACTGGGAATTGCGTTGAAATCCTTGAACATCCTCGTCGCCAATTGTTTTGTAGTCTTTTCGTTTATTTATTAGTTAAGTATTGAAATGAATTAACAATGTGTTTGTTATTGATTAATAACTATTTAAGTTAATGATTAGAATATTTAGATTGCGGATCGTGGTTTTGTACGATGCGTGTTGCCTGCTGGCTCATCTAGAACTGTTCGGCCATGTTGCCGTGATGCTTGACATATTTGTTCTTTTGCTTTGTTGGCTTAATATGTGGTGACTGCATTACCACATACCATAACACCAATGTAGACTCTTAGAATATTATTAATGCAGTTTGTTTAGAATACCATGTACTTATTTAACATATATAACTTTTATTAATATAATGGATATAATGAATGTATCAAATGTAAGGTTAGTTAACATATATATTATCTATCTGGTTATGTGGTGTTGTTCTATTCACCGCTGTTTTCCGACTGCTTGCTATATTTCTATCCCCTGCTGTCATATTTTATAATCATGACATTTAGCAATGTTGTTTTCTAACAGGGTTGCCAATGTTTCGATACTACAACAATGTACGCAGTCGTTTCTTCATCCGCAAGACAGAGTCTGCGCGTAACATCCTTGAGAATTTAAATGGGGTATTTCATCAGTCGGATTCTTGGCATTAAATATCACTCTTTTTGGTTTTGTTTCGTTCTGATGCTAAAAATATGTTTTGTCAACTCATCAGGCGTGGTATAGCGATGTCGTCGTCGATATGTTTGTTTCGTTATCGTTATATGTTTCAGTTTGATTTTACAACTGATTCTTTATTCATATCATTATAAACTTAACCTATTAAATATATATACTTAAATCATCTAACATAAGTGAAATCTAATATAATTTATGTTCAACTTTATATTCAACATCTTCCTTTTTTATTTTTTTTTTGCAATTCCATAATTACTTAAAATCTAACATAATTCTACTTTATGTATTTAGGACATCTTATAGGTCTTCCACTGCGTGTTGTATTGGATTGATGATTTGGTTCGATTCTCGATTGTTGTGTTGCTTGTTGCTCATTTGTCACGTTCGTAGGTTTCCCGTTAATTTCATCCTTTATTATTATGTCCTCCTCATCATAACCTCTAAATTGTGGAATGTTTGATGATCTTTTTAAGTGGAATGTGTTTCTTCTTTGTTATATTGTTGTGTGTGGATAAAATAAAAGCAAAGACTTGTATTTCTTAAATGCGACTTTATTACATGAGCTTCATATGACGACTGTTCGACCGGCTTGACGGTTTTATAAAATACATAGTAATATTTAATACTAGACTTACGTAACTAAAAATGACATTCAATTTATCTTATATGTAGCTATGTTCATGTGATTGCGCATGTATAACATCCCCTTTTCTTAATTAATATTTCTATTACGACATTATGTAGTCGTTGAACCTTTGAGGCAGGTGAATACTACGCCTTGGTCTGATGTCCGAGTTGGCTTCTTGTTGAGTATTGTCTCCGTTACTGGATTCGTTTCCGAGCTCGCCTTCGTATTGCTGTGGCGTTTCTGGTATACTAAATTGTACATTGTTTCTTTCTTCGTTGTTTTGTTGCGTGTTTTGTATCTGTAGCGATTTGTCGTCATTTGCAGATATTGTATTAGGATGCCCATAACGATATCCCATATGTATCCGCTCCGAACGTGGTTTTATATGTGCTCTTGTTCTTATATATTCTCCCTCGTTTGTTGTCACCTTATACGAATCCCTTCCCGTTCGTTTTTCTATTATACCTTCTTGCCAAACACGATCTTTTGGCGTTTTCTTGTAATACACCTTATTACCCCTGAATATTTTTGGCAGCCGTCTCGCCTTTCTGTCATAGTAGCTCTTGGCACGCTGTCGTTGCCTGTTGATTGTATCATAAACATCTTTTTGTATTCTTGGTTTTAGATTTCCTTGTATCGTTGGAATATTGCTGCGTAAAACCTTACTGAATAATCTTTGTGATGGACTGATGTTCATCTTGTTTGGCGTATTTCGCCATTGTAGTAGTGACATGTAAATATCCTGATTTGATGCCATGCTCTTTAAAATCAAATTTTTTGCTATGTTTACGGCCGCTTCCGATTTCCCGTTTGCCTGTTGGTGATGTGGACTTGATGTGATGTGTTTAAATTCCCACTCTTGAGAAAATATCTGAAATTCCTTACTTTTGAAATTCGTACCACAATCTGTAATAAACTTCTCCGGAATACCGTATCTGCTGAATATCTTCTTACATGTTTTAATTGTATTTTTCGACGTTACTTTATTTAATTCATCAATTTCGAAGAAATCTGAGTAATGGTCAACGATAATTAGAAATGTATGCTTTTTACCCCCTATCGTCATTTCAAATACGTCAGCACTCGCTATCTGGAATGGGACGTTTGGTATTTCGTGTGTCTGCATTGGTGGGTTATGTTGATTTCTTGCGTATCTGTTGCATACATTGCAATTTTGTACTGTTGAATTTATTTGCTGTGTAATACCGGGCCAGAACACCGTCAATCTAGCCAATTTCGTCGTATTTTCCATGCCTTGATGGCTCATGTGCAGACGTTGTAATATTTCTTTTCTTTCATTGCGAGGTATCAGTATTCTATTAGCCTTTAATATCAACCCTTTATGGATTGTTAATTCGTCTCTATACGGCCAATATATTTTTAATGATTCCTCGAGTTTTCTTATATCATCTTATATCATAACGCATTTTAATTTTTGCATTGTTTCATCTTCGTACGTTGCACGTTTAATTTTGTCCACAGTGATATCACTCACTGGTATATATTCTAATACGTTTATTTGGTTTATTTCGGCTAAATCTTTGTTTATCTCGCCATTGTGTTTATCTATACTGTAAACCTCCAATTCCTTTTCTTGTAAACCATCTTCGTTATTAATTCTCGATAAAAAATCGGCGATGAACATTTCAGAACCTCTCACATATTTTAGTTTTAATTTGTATCTTTGCAAGTACATCAGCATTGATTGTAATCTTTTGGGCGCCTGTATTAATGGTCGTTCAAATATTGGTAATAGCGGCTTGTGATCCGTAATAACGATCGTGTCTGCCTTCCCGCATAAATATTGATCGAATCGACGGCATGCGAATAAAATTGCCAATGTCTCCTTTTCGATCTGTGCGTAATTTCTTTGTGAAACTGTTAATGTTTTTGACGCGTATGCCACCGGATGGTTATCCTGTAGTAGCACACAGCCTAATGCATACGATGAAGCATCTGCCTGTATCGTGACTGGTTTTCTTTCATCGTAGTATTTTAATACAGGCTTCGTGGATAGTTTTTCTTTTAACCCTTGGAATGCAAATTCATGTTCCGCATTCCATTTAAATTCGCTGTCTTTGTGTGTTAATTTACGAAGCTGTTCTGTATCTTCCGATAATTTTGGTATAAATTTCGCCAGATAAGTTACCATACCCAAAAATCTCATTAATTCCGCTGCGGATGTAGGAGATTTTGCGTTTTTGATTGCGTTTATCTTTTCTTCGTCTGGCTTTACACCGTCGCTTGTTAGTATGTGCCCGTAATATTTTACCTCCTGCCTACATAGTTTTACTTTGTCCTTGTTTAACTTTAAATTTACCTTTCTTAAACGATCGAGCAACATTCTTAAATTTTTGTTATGATCTATCATGGCATCCTGAAGCCCTTTGCCCCTGCCATATACAAGAATGTCGTCTGCCATCACCTCAACGCCCGGTAATCCCTGCAAGATTTCGTGTTGGCGCTTTTGGTATATTTCCATAGCCGGACCGATACCAAACGGTAATCGTTTAAATGAATACCTTCCGAACGGCGTCCAGAATGTTGTCAATTTTCTGCTTTCCTTATCCAATTTCAACTGACAGAATCCATGTCTTGCATCGAATGTTGAAAATACTATTGCCTCCTTTAATTCGGGCAAAATTTCTTCGATGGTTGGCATCTGGTACTTGACATCCCTTAGTGCTTTATTAAGATGTCTTGGATCCAAACACATTCTGTTTTTCGCGTTACGCCTTACCATGAGTACGTTACTGATCCAATCGGTGTGCATATCTTGCTTTTCTATTACATCCAATCTGATCATTTCATCCATTGCCACCTTTAAATCGTTTCGTAGAGACATTGGGATTCGCCTTGGTGCTTGTATACATGGACGCACGTTTTCGTCCACTTCCAGTGATACTTCTCCTTCAATGCATCCCAAGCCTTGGAATACATCATCATATTCCGTCAATATATTATTCGCTTCTTCTTTTCCATATGTTGCTATTCTATTACATATTTTGATAAGACCCAATGCTCCGCACGTTTGGGCTGATAACAGTGGACAATGATTGTGGCTTACAATTTGAAAATTTAAAGTGTGAACTTCGTTGTTCCTCACGCATTTTAAATTTATTTCCCCTACTGGTGTTATGATCTTCCCACCAAAACATTTTAATCTGGTAGTTGATGCCTTAAAATTTGGGTTGTTATTTTCTAATATTTCGCATAGATTTCCTAAACCCATTACGTTGCATGCCGCACCCGTATCAAGCATACAGCTTATTTCTTTACTTATATTGCATTCTTTTTCTTTGCTGATTATAAACTTTAATTTCGCCGTTATGTATTGTCGATCTAGTTGTGATGTAATTGTTAAAATTTCACTTTGCACGTGGTTCGTTATTTCGTTTATTTGCTTTCTTAGTTTATTTCTACAGACTTTCGCGAAATGATTTAATTTTCCACATTGTTTACATTTTGCGCCTCTCGCGGGACATTTTGACAAATCCCGTACATGTTCGTAACCACAATACATACATTTCACGTTTGGCCTATTTCCTTGTTGTATTGAAGAATTTTTGTCATTTGTAAACTTTGGCCTTTCATATTTTCTATTTTTATTTATGAATTTATTTATTTCCGTTGTCTGCATGTTGGCGTTTAGATCTTTGAATTGTTTTTCAGCCAATTCCTTTGCTTTGCAACGATCGACTGCCTGTTGAAGCGTGATGTTGCGATCTAACCATAATTCTTGTCGCATGTTTTTGTCTTTTATGGAACATATGATCTTGTCCAACAGCAAGTCATCTCTGACGTTTCCATAATTACAATTTTTTATTAAATCCTGTAATCTATTGAAATAATCTGTGTATGATTCCTCTTCGTTTTGACGTGCGAGGTTAAACATGCCCCGTTCGTGACGTATATTTACAGTTGGTGCTAAATTTCTTATAATTGCCTCTAACAGCAACGCCTCGGTGGCCTTGTCTGCATCATTTATTCGAAAATTTACATACCTTTTAAATACTTCTTCTCCAACTGCCGTCAATAAAATTGCAATTTTTTCTTCTTCTGCCTTATGTCTGAGACCGCTGGCTATTATGTAATTTTGCCATTGACGTCTGAAGAAATTTGCATTCTCCGTCAGATCACCCTGTTTTAAATCAATCCCCCTCGGTAACGGAATAATTACGTTCGCATTATTACCGATGTTAAAATTATCACGTGGATTTTCGGGATCATCATTTGCTGACCGCATTGTGAACAATGATGTGGTGACACGTTTTATTTATTTCAATTTTTTCTTTTTTTTTTTTTTTCTTTTTTTTTTTTATATTGATTTTCTTTGATTATTTTTATATAATTCTACGCGATTACTTTAATTTTAAACGATTTTAAAAGTAAAAAAAATCCGAAAGCAAAAACACGTTTCTTTTTTCTTTTTTTTTTTTTTTCAACCTAACCTGACACCATGTTATATTGTTGTGTGTGGATAAAATAAAAGCAAAGACTTGTATTTCTTAAATGCGACTTTATTACATGAGCTTCATATGACGACTGTTCGACCGGCTTGACGGTTTTATAAAATACATAGTAATATTTAATACTAGACTTACGTAACTAAAAATGACATTTAATTTATCTTATATGTAGCTATGTTCATGTGATTGCGCATGTATAACATTCTTATTACATTATCATTTTCGTTCTTTAACAAATATGATCTTGGCGTCGTATGTGCTCCAACTATTTTTCCTTTTTTCCACTCTTTAATATTTCCATCTGTATAAACTACGTTATCACCCTCTTCAAACGTTACCGTTTTCTTTTTTGAATTTCAATCGTAGTAGTTTTTTATTTTTTCATTAACCGCCCTTAATTTCCTTGGCATGTCCACTGTTAATTTTGGTTTTAACAATGATTCAGCCATCGGAATTTTTGTTCTGCATCTTCTGTTCATAAGAATTTCACTCGGCGAATAATCAATATTTACTATTGGTGTGTTCCTGTATTCCATTAACATTAATTCAATATTAGTGTTTGTTTCATTTGCCTTTTTTAGCATTGTTTTGACAATATGTACACCTTTCTCTGGAAATCCATTTGATCTCGCGTGGAATGGACTGGTTGTGATAATTTTAAAATTCCATACATCAGCAAATTTTCTGAATTCATATGAATTGTATGGAACATTGTCCGGATTACCTCCGGAATACCATGCGTCGCAAATATATCTTTAAAACTTTTGATTACTTCCGTTGCGCTTTGATTGAAGCTTTTTTATTTCTAACCATTTTGACAATCTGTCATATAAAATTAAATAATCTTTTCCAGCGTAAGACATCAAATCTGATGAGTTTGGAAGAACGATATTAAAAGGGATTTAAATAAATATATTTTGGAAAGAAATAAATGTGACACCGGTGAAGGTTGATTCAACTACGAATACGTTTATTAATTTTCTATAACAAAATGAAAATTGTGACTGAGAACAATTTGTTGTAATAGATTACAATGTAAACCTTAAAACTAAGTTCCACTCGATTCAATTCCATATTTATTAATTAAATTGATAAATTCAATTCGTTGCAATGCTGCGAATGTTTTGGTCCTGGCAAACCCTTCGTGAGTATATCCGCCATCATATCCCTAGTTGACACGGCTGTTATCGAAATGCCTCCCGATGCTAATTTCTCACGTACATAATGATGCCTGACGTCGATGTGTTTACTACGTGGATGGTATATATCCGCATACGCCAAACTTATGGCACTGCAACTATCGCAAAAAATTGGAACACAAGCCCCCCTTTGTAAAAATTCTTTGTCCAAATTCCTTAAACATGCAGCCTCTTGAGTAGCTGCGGACAGTGACATGTATTCCGCTTCAGTGGTTGATAATGCAACCGTTTGTTGCTTTCTGCAACCCCCTGAAACTGCTCCATTACATTTCATGAATACATACCCTGTGGTCGATCTTCTGTCGCCTGCATCCGAAGCCGAATAGGCGTCACAGTATCCCAAAAAATCTGCATTACCTGCACCAATATATTTTAATTTGAAATTTAACGTACCTTTCAAATATCGAAAAATACGTCCCACCGCATTCCAATGCTGCCTACCAGGATTGTTGTTGAATCTGCTTACCGCGTTTACCGCGAATGCAATGTCAGGCCTTGTACCCTGAGCTGCGTACAGTAAACTGTTCCATTCATATGCCGAATTGCATCATCATTGGCCGGCGACATTTTTTTAACCAATTTAACATTAATATCGACTGGCGTTGATACCGGATAGCAATCCTTCATATTAAATCGCCGCAACACTTGTTGCAAATAATCCCGCTGATCCAAACGTAAGGTACCCGCATGTCGATTTCTTGTAACATTGAAACCAAGGAACCTTTTAAGTGGACCCATGTCCTTCATATCAAAACTCTCTTTCAATTTAACCTTTGCCCGATGTATCCAACATTTTTCATTGCCGAAAATCAAAATATCATCAACGTAAATAGCAATGAAAAGTTTTTATCATCGTGATGACCAAAATAAACACATCTATCAACACTTGACTGTGTCATGCCAAAATCCTTTAAGACCTTATCCAATTTCTGGTTCCAAATCCTGCTCGCTTGCTTTAATCCGTAAATCGACTTATTTAATTTACATACCCTATTTAGACCTCTGCCACCACCGACATTACCTGGCATCTGCGGATATACCATATGTATATATGCATTCGTCCAGATCGCCCTGTAAGAAAGCACTTACAGCATCCATATGTTCGATGTCCATATCAAATTCTGTTGCCACCGCCATTGAATATCGAATTGTGCTGTATTTGACCACCGGCGCATAGGTTTCGTTAGAGTCTATGCCCTGACGCTGAGCGCAACCCTTAATCACCAATCTTGCCTTATAGCCAACGGAACCATCACCTTGGACTTTGGTTTTAAATACCCATTTTGATTGAATCGCCCTCCCATCAACTGGAAGCTCCGTCAATGTCCAAGTATTGTTTCGTTGAAGTGCATTAAATTCTTACATCTTTGCATTTATCCAATGAACGGAATCGTTTCCACACATAGCTTATTCAAATGTTTCTGGATCCTCAATGTCCCTGGCCGAATAAATAAAATCATCCATACGATTCGGTTTTGTAATTCTATCCGATCGCCTAGGCATAGTATCATTATTCTGAACCATACTCCTCCATACTTGCACAATTTTCCAATTTTGTGGTTATCAATTTTTTAATTACCATTTGTACCATTTATGTGTACAAAATTCGATGATTCAACAAGCATGATCAATTTTGAACGTGCCTTAACTTCACGCCTTGCCTTCTCGCCAGCATTTTCTGTTTCATCATTCCGCAAAATACATGACCATAAATCCTCATGTTATAAATATCCCTGTACAGCGAATGCCCATGCGCTGTAGTTCTCACTGCCTTTCAACTTCTCGATTGCGGGTAAAATGGATGTCATGTTAACCACATGAAACTTTACACCACAAAATATTAATGATTTATTAACTTGATTTAATAAATGTTATTGTTGAAATGTAAAAATACTAATATTCATTAAAACGCAGCTTGGTCCATAACCTGATGAGTTTGGAAGAACGATATTAAAAGGGATTTAAATAAATGTATTTGGAAAGAAATAAATGTGACACCGGTGAAGGTTGATCCAACTTTGAACACGTTTATTATTTTTCTATAACAAAATGACAATTGTGACTGAGAACAATTTGTTGTAATAGATTACAATGTAAACCTTAAAACTAAGTAATAGAATTGAATTCGCCTTAATCCAACAATTACCACCAAAACCGGTTAATTTACAACACGATTCAGCAATCACACCCGCATCATTGCCCATAAGCGCATAATAATTTGTATACCCAATTATGCACACGTTAGCACCTGTATCTAATTCACATAATATATTTAATCAATTTTTAAATTTCAGCATTAATTCTGCCAAAACACCACCACCCTTTGTAGAATTATCGATGATTTTACCAATTGTAACGTAAGGCCCTATATATTTTCGTCGGCATTAATATTAATTTCTTTAACATTTAGCTGTTTATCATCATTCTTTTTCCTACATACTACATCAAAATGGTTTTTTCCTTTACAATAATTACACGTTTTGCCCCATGCAGGACAAACACCTTTTTTGAAAACGTGTAATCCAGCATAAAATTTACATTTACGTTTTATATTATTGTTGTTGCTGTTATTTTTTGTAATGTCTTTTTTACCCGCATGTTGATTGTATACTTTATTAACATTTTTTGTTGATTCTTCTGATATATTTTTAAATCTATCTTCAGTAGCTTCGCTGATTTTACATTCACCTATAATTGTTTTCCAGCGATAATGATTCCGGATCCTCCGATAAAAATTTTTTCTTTAATGACGTATCTTTTATTCCAAAAACGATACTATCTCGTAACATTGAAGCAGCATTAACATCGTTATCATATTTGCAAACTTCGACAATTTAACACGTAACCTCAATAAATAATTTTCAAACGTTTCTTGTGGCAATTGATTACATGTATGAAATACATACCTATCAGATAAAACGTTTCTTGTTGAACGTTAGACGTTCACCGATGATCTTTAAAACATCTTCAGCTGTTGTTTTTTCAGCATCCGTCAATGAAAAATAATTCTATCTGACCTTTGCATCATCACCAATTAATGTACGCAACAAATTAATTTTCTTTTGCTCATCGGCGACCATTGCCATTGATTAACACCGGTAGCAATAACATATTCATTCCAATTACTTTTGAACAGTTGAAAATTTTCCGTAATATCACCCCTCTCCACTTCCAATGGTTTAGGAAAAGGAACACGATGATTTGATGATTTCACTGCATTTCTATCTGGATTATGGTTTCTAATCTCGTCCATTTGTCTTTGCATGGTCACCATATTGTTTGTTATCATATAGTTTATATATTTTTAAATTAATTGTTATGTAACTTAGCCACCACTTCTGACACCATGTTAGGAATATCGGGTTCGATAAATATATTCTTGATAATGATTTTTAACTTTTTTTTTTTTTTTTTTTAATCACTAATGGTATTTTTTTTTTTTTTTTTAATTTTGAATGTTTTTTTTTTTTTACATTGATATAATTTTTTATATTTTTAGTATTTCTTTTTTTTTTTGAAAAGGCGTCGTTACGTCTTGAAAGTTAAAAGGAAACTCGACACTTTGTGTTTGATTTTGTATTTTCATTTCTTTTAATTGTTTTGTTGTTTGTTCGTGTGTTTTACATATATGTTGGTTGCCTCTAATAATGTTAGGCCTTGTTTTTCCAGCAACCTTCTTCTAACATCATCATTTTTTATACCCATTAATATTTTATCTCTGACCATATCGTTGGCCATATTTCGCATGTTAAAATTAACGTTTTTATTCGGTTTATATACTGTTCTACTCATTTTTCCTCATTTTCTTCCTGTTTTGCACTGTTGAAGATAAAACGTTCGTAGATTATTTTGGTTTGCGCCAGCACGTGGTTTTGTAGTGCATCCAGAATGTTAGCCGTTGATGCCCGTTGCCGTCTACCGTAAATGCCAGTGATTCGTATAATCTGAATCCATCTGCTCCCATTAACGCCAATAACGCTACCACTTGTACGTCTGCCTCCTTACCAGCTAAGCCGTAGCTTGTTATTGTCTTTGCAATAATCTTCTTTCTTGATAAAATGTATCCCGGATGGGTCTGTTTTACTCGGATATTTTGTTTGTTCCTTTTGATATGTTTTACTGAGATGTACGCCACGTGTGACGTGAACGCTGTTGATGAAATGCCTTTCTATATATATAATTAAAATTTGATTTTTATTGTTTTAAATTTTAATATATGAACTTTTGATTATTATTTATTGTATTATTATATTATTGTTTCTTTTTTGATGTCTGGTGTCCAACTGTTGATTTATATTCTCGATTTTTATTTCATACTTATTATATTCTTTATATTGTTATATTAGTTATATGTTATATTGGTTATATGTTATATTAGTTATCTTAATTCTTATATTGGTATATTAGTTATTTAGTAAATATTAGTAAAATTCTGATAGGTTCCTTGTACCCCTATCATAGTAATATTTTTGTTTTATTCTCTTCTGTACACTTGAGTCACCTCCATAGTTATTCTCATTTCGGTCTTCTACCTCATTTGCAAAATTCGGAACTATTCCGTTCGTTAACCATCATTATTTTATTAATGATTCTGACGTATGGTCCGTTGGCGTGTTCCTGTATTCTAAAATAGCCAAATCAATATCCCTATTATCCATTTTACATTTTCTCATTATGTTCTTAATAACCTGGATGTGCCGTTCAACCATCCCGTTGCTTCTTGGATAATGTGGTGATGACATAATGTGATTAAATTTCCCGTGAACATTCCCGTGAAAATGTTCTAAATAAACCACTCGAGAACTGTGGTCCTCCATCCGATATAACCGTTTCGGGAATTCCGAACCGTGAGAAACTCGTTTTTAGTGTTTTTATAATTGTTTCCGAATCCGGAAATTTGCCACCATTTCCAAATCCACATATTTTGAATAATAGTCCACCGTCAGTATATAATTTTTTCCGCCAAAATGAAATAAATCAGTACCTACCTTATTCCAAACTCTTTCTGGTATTTCGTGTTGAATAAGCGGTTCTCTCATGTTTTTTTCTTTTAATATGCAGACACGGTACGCAGTTTGCTATAACATTTTCAATGTGCTGATTCATACCCGGCCAGTATAATATGCCTCTCGGCCTGTTTTTTGTTTTATCCAATCCCATATGATGGTAATGTAGACTCTTTATCATCTCCTTTCTTAATACCTTTGGCACCACCACGCAATTTCCTTTAAATAATAATCCATTATGTTCATGTAGTTCCCAATTAAATGCATAATATCTTTCTCGAATATGCCTATCCTTGACGGAACATATTATTTTGTCTAATAAAATGTCATCTGCCAACTCGCCATATTCGCATGTTTTCAATAACCCGCGCAATCTTATAAAGTACGCGTCGTATGTTTCTGTTGCATCTTGTTGTGCCATGTTAAAAATTGCCCGCTCATAACGGATATTTTTCGTCGGTGTTAAATTTCTACCAATTGCTGCCAACAGTTTTGCTGCCGTTGATCTATCATCATCATTCAATGGTAGATTGTTGTATTTCTTGAAGACCTCGTCACCGATGCATGCTAATAGAACTGCTTTCTTTTTTTCTTCGGATTGTTCGTTCAACCCGCTGACCGTACAGTAGTTTGTCCACGCGTCCGTAAAGTAGTTAAAATTTTCTACGATGCTGCCATCCTCTAACCGCAATGGTTTCGGCAGTGGAATATTTATATATAAGTTCTGGTTACCTTTATTTAATGTCTCGAAATTTCTATTCATTTGTTCCAGTTGAATTCTCAGGTTTTCGATTTCTATCGCCTGATCATCCATTTTCGTATTCAGTGATTTCACGCAAAAATTTTAACACGCCTTTTTTGTTTTTTTTAGGTTAGGTTATTCATATAGCGCCACACTCTGCTTTTTTTTTTTTTTTTTTTTTTTTTAGAATTTACGCACACACATACACAGTAACGCTTTTTCTTTGATATTCTTTTTTTTTTTTTTTTGTTTTTTTTGTTTTATATAACTTGTAACTTTTTCTTTTACAAATTAATACACACCTGACACCATGTTTTGTTATCTTTTATTTATTGTTTTAAATGTTTTAATTGATTAAATATACATATATATATCACAACGATCGATCTATTACTATGGCCACATGTATCTATATACTATGTGTAAACGCACGGGAGGACTGACAACGACTGACTGTGTTTGTTGTAATATTGGTGATGCGTTGTCGTATGGTTGCGTACGCTTCGTATTCTATTTTGACTCGCGTTGTTGGAGCGCGATTACACTATAACAGGGTTGCAATTTTCTAACGTTTTTCGTTCTAAGGTATACTTGGGTGTCGGTTGGGAGATTTTCATTTACATCTACCCGATTTTCGTTTCTTTTATTAATGTATTTTATTTTATTATTTAAATCATTATTATACGCTTCCGTTTGCAATGCAAGTTTCTTTTCTTTTATTTTATTAATATCAATTTCTAATTCGTCATCATACTTTCTACCGAAGAATAATTCAAAGGATGTATACTTCGTTATTTGATTTATTGAGTTATTATAGGCATGCAGAGATTTATATAGGGGTTCTTTCAAAGATAGTTTTTCATGGTTTCTTATAATTCTTAAGTGTTCAAAAAGGGTTGAGTGGAATCTTTCGATCGGAGAATTCGAGTTTGAAGAATTAACAGAGGTAAAATGTATTTGGATATTATTCCCATATAAGAATTCCTTGATTTCTATTGTTGTTATAGCGCGTTCTTGATCAGCTACCAACAATTTGGGTTTTCCGAATACGCTAAAATATTTCATTAGTCCTTCCTTAATATGTGTTTCTAGTTTCCAATAAATATGCTTGGGCATATCGGGAGAATTTATCGATTATCGATAAGATTGGTTTACCTTTTTCGAAGAAGAAAATGTCCATATGGATCACTTCCAAGGGTTGTTTTGGGTTCTGAGTCAATTCGAATTTAATTTTTTCTGGGCGTCTTTCATATTTTTCAAATTGGCAAATCTCACATTGATTTATGTATAATGTTATTTTATTCTTAAGATTGGGGAAAAAAACGGTTCGTTTTAAATGTTCAAATGTTTCACCAATACCACGGTGATTGCTTTGTAAATGATAATCTTTTATTATCATATCCTGTTCCAATTCGTCGGTTATATCGCGTCGTATATTTATACATTTTAAAATTCTATATTGTTTGTTCCTCGCAAAATTTGGAAAAAAAGTGATTTCTAATTAATTGTATTATTGTCTCATCGTCGCATTTATTTAAATTAATAATTTTCCTTGTACTGTTAAATAATTTTATTGATTTAATCGATGTATCCGCATTTTTATTTAATTTTATGACATATTGATTTTTAAATTGATTAAGGGCAGATTCAGATATAGGGATTAGGTCATTATTGTCGGATTCGGCACTATGGACTGTACCCATTGTTGAATTATTATTTTCGTATAAATTAACTTCAATGGGGATCCTGGATAATGTATCGGCATTATTATTATTCCTTCCAAGCTTGTATTCTTTTGTTAACGGTTTATGGGACATTGGTATTTTTATATTATTTCTTATTAAAACATTTTTATTAAAATCAATTTGTATTCCGTTCGTCGAAAGAATATCGTAACCGATAATTCCGTCGAAATATTCGTGGAAATCGTATAAGTAAAATATCACGTTTGGTCTATCTTCACCGAATTCCTTAAATAATGTCGTATCTACTCTTTGATTGATTAAAATTTTCTTTTGAAAGGCTTTAATTATGTAAGCGTTGTCTTTAATTTTGTGTTTCTTATTTAGAATAATATTTGGACGTAGTAAAGAAGAAGACGAACTAGTGTCTATAAGCAGTTTTAAAGTTTTGATTGGAGTTTTTATATTAATATATGGAAGAGTTTTCAAAAATCGTTTTTGTCCGAGGCTCCGTCCCGAAAATTTTCATTATGGAATAATTCTTCCACATGTTTATACAGTTTAAATTAGGGTCATTCTTTGGCACATTGTTATGGTTATTATTGTTATAAGAATGGCCTTGTGGTTGACCACGAGTAAAATTATTGAATTGGGGTCGATTATTATTAGAATTATTGAATTGATGTCGGCCATGATTAAAATTATTGAATTGGGGTCGATTATTAGTAAATTTCCTAATCTGAGTCGAATTATCAACATCCATTGGTTCTGGTCGATTTAAAGAGTAGTATTTAGGATTATCAGAATAATTATTTCTTCCAAATTTAAAATCATTGAAAGGTCTATGATTATTTTCATATTTCGATTTATTATCTCTATAAAAATTATTATTATTATTATACCGATGATTATGATAGCGATCGTTTGCATTATTATTTTTATTTCTAAAATTATCATGCGTTACATTTACGTTTGGTAAATCGGTTTTCCGCTTGCGGTTGGTCGTACGGCTAATTACCGACACCGTAAAATCCACAAATTAAGTAACTAATAACAGAAGGCTGTTGTTGGACGCTAAAACCAGATTGTTGGTTGTATAGCGAAAAATTTATTTATTTTTTTTTAAATCGGTTTGAATTTCTAATGCGATATCGTATGCATCTTCCAAACTTTGCGGATTACGTGAAAGGAGTATTGTTTTTAAAGGTTCCTTAGATCCTTTGATAAAGGTGTCCAAACCTTCGTTTAAATTTCTATCTATTAATAAATTTTTTATAACGTCATTTTTCTCGTCGTTAATTGTCCTCGCGTTTAATGCAGTGACCAACTCTAATATTTTTTCATAGTAAATGTGAACATTTAAATTATTTTGCTTTATTAAATTTAACTGACAATAAAGGGTTTTTTGATCGCGATGATCAGTAAAATGTCGTAAAAGGCATGTACGGATACCATCCCACGATGACGGTTCCCCACAAAGTCTTTCGCCGTTCGCTGGCTTTGCCTTTAATTTTATCGCGTAAAGCGTAGAACCAGAAGGGTTTAATTTGTGCATCTACGAGTGCAATTATTCCGGCCACCGGGTCTACCATTTTAAGAAAGTTATGAAGGCTTTGAATGCCTCCATAATATTCCGGCAAACTCTTGATAATGTCCGGGGTTGTGAGTTGGGAGATATTAATTTCTAGGCTCATTACGATAGTGATTTGAATTTAAATATATAAAAATGAAACACTTACAATAATAGTGCAATGCTAAACAATAAATGTATGTCCATATGATTCTTGTTGCCACTTGGGTTTCTTAAAAGAATCCACACAGTATTATAGTTGATGTCTGGTACCTCGAACCACCAACTGCGATGATCAATATTCGTGTATTGTTGTACTTTCCGGAAAATGTGATGTCCGCTCACACCGTTTATTTCGCTTATAACAAAAGGCGATTAATAAACTTACCCGTTGATTAAACAGATGATATTCGTTCACCCGTAGTACGCCAACAAATGTTTGTAAAAACAATTACGTCAAAATAAATAACTGATTCACTAAATTGGATTTTCCAATTGAATTAATTGTCAATCAGATATACTGGTGATATTCGCTCACCTTATTTACTTGAACTTTTGGTAATTAATTTATTACACACAAACAACAAATCAGTAATAATAAATAAAAAATTTCACAACTTTATGAATTAAACTATTGCATCTATCAATAATTGAAATGCCACCTTTTAACTATCACAATTGTACTTATATAATTTTTATATTTTATTATTTTTTATATATTGTATTGGCAATCCTACCGACTGCGCCAATTAATTTTTATTGTTTTAAATTTTAATATATGAACTTTTGATTATTATTTATTGTATTATTATATTATTGTTTCTTTTTTGATGTCTGGTGTCCAACTGTTGATTTATATTCTCGATTTTTATTTCATACTTATTATATTCTTTATATTGTTATATAAGTTATATGTTATATTGGTTATATGTTATATTAGTTATCTTAATTCTTATATTGGTATATTAGTTATATGTTATATTGGTATATGGTCTATATGCTTATTGATTAATTCGCACTTTTACTTTGTATAATAATATTATAATAATGTCTTTAATAAATTATTCTTATAATATCGCGGATGTTTATAATAAACATCCATTGGATTAAACAATTCTGATGGTGGGTGATGATGAAGATATAACTATATATTTTGGCTTTTATTAATGAATAAAAATAAAACAAATTATAATTTCACTTATAAATAATAAGAAAAAGGATTATAAAAATAAGTTTGCTTCTTGCAATGGTTCGGCTATACTGAATACTGATGCTCGTTGATGATGATGCGTTGGAGATGATGTCATCAAAAAGTATATAACAAAAGAAAATGAAGTATATGGCTGTCATATGTAGGTTAATTCTAATATATATCAAATGTGCGGGATTCTGATAAATTTAAAATAAACAATGTATTTCCAACACTCCTACTCATTGTTTGGATTTAAATATCATCCCCAATGCCAATACATTATTCTGGAAAGACTGACTGCCCAACGGCTTTGTTAATAAGTCGGCCCTTTGTTTACCGCTTTCAACATATTTTATTGAAATATGTTCATCAGCACATTTTTCTCTGATGAATCGTAGTCTTAAGTCAATGTGCTTTGTTCTATGATGCAATTCTGGATTCGCCATCAATCGGATTGCACTTTGATTGTCCACGCCCAAAAAGGTTGAAATGTTCTGTGCATAACCGACATCATTTAATAACCGTCGTAACCATATTGCCTCTTTCACACCTTCGCATGCCGCCATACATTCAGCTTCCGTTGTTGACAATGCGACTGTCTTTTGACGTGTACTTCTCCAAGTGATTGCACCATTATTTATTAGAAATACGTAACCCGTTGTAGATCTCCGAGTAATAATATCCCGGGCAAAATCCGCATCCGTGTAACCGGTTAAAGCAATATGCTTCGATGCACCATACCTTATATATATGTCGGATGTCATTTTTAAATACCTTAATATTCTTTTCAATGCCATAACATGTTCCTTACCCGGACATTCCATGAATTTGCTAATTTCTCCTACCGCATATGATATATCCGGTCTTGAAACCGTTGCCGCAAACAATAACATCCCGACTGCCTGTCTAAATGGAAATTTTATGCCCGCCTCATCCGATGATTTTGTTAAATGAATACTTGGATCAATCGGAGTTGAGATGCCCTTTGCATCGCCCATATCAAACCTGTTTATCATTTGATTTATATAAAATTGTTGTCCGATATCTATTGTTCTGTTCATTCGATCACGCCTTATTTCCATTCCCACATAATAATTTCCCTCATTATGCGTTATTTCAAACATACTTGATAATTTTGACATCACCATTTGTATGCCCAATTTTCCCGATGATAAAATCAACCCATCGTCCACATACAATAAAATGATTATCCTTTCTTTATTTAGGTAACCCGAAAACACACATGGATCAGCCTGTGATTGTGTCATACCACACGATAAAATGAAATCGGTGAACCTGGAATTCCATACCCTTGACGACTGTTTCAATCCGTATAGACTTTTCTTTAATAAGCAAACCGATTTGTTATTTTTTAATTTCAATCCTTTTGGTGCCTCCATGAACACCTCTTCATTTAGTTCGCCATAAAGGAAAGCCGTTTTGACATCAAATTGTATGATCTCCATATCTTCATATGCCGCAATCGCCAACATGGTTCTTACCGAGTCATAACGTACCACTGGTGAAAATGTTTCACCGTAGTCAATGCCCGATCGTTGCGAATAGCCTTTGGCTACCAGACGCGCCTTGAATATTACGTCGTTACTGTTGGGTTGCATTTTGACTTTATACACCCACTTGCATCCTACAATATTTTTACCATTTGCACCGTCAACCAACTCCCACGTTTTATTCTTAATTAATGAAGATAATTCGTCGTCCATTGCGCCCTTCCATTCATCTGCATACTCATTGCATACAGCCTCTTCATAATTCAATGGTTCATTTATTATTGCGGAACAACTCATTTCGTTTCGAAATCTTGCTGGCTTATTAATGTTTGTTCGCAAATTGTAACGATTGTTGCCAACTGTTAATTCATTTGAAACTCCCCTTGGATTCAATTCCACTTCATCCGCATCAGATGAATTGTCAAGAATACCAATTACCTTTGTTTCATTATTTATATCGACATCCGTAGTATCTATTGTTGTACCGCCATTGTTCGATGATGTCAATAAAATCTCGTTAAATGTAACGTCGCAACTTACCATTATTTTATTCGACATAACATCATACAGTCGAAAATTCTTTGATGTTGACTCATACCCAACTAAATACACCTTTTTAGCCCTGGCATCCCATTTCTTCCTACCACTTTGTTCTGGAATATGTACCATGCATTCGGTTCCAAAAATTCGCACGTGTCCCATATCCGGCTTTTCTGCGAACCATTCTTCAAACGGCGTTATTGATGAAGCACCTCTTGTTGATGTTCTATTCAACATATATACAGCCACCCTTACCGCCTCTGGCCATAATGATTTGTTCAATTTACTGCCAAGTAACATTGTTCTAGCCGACTCTTGTACAGTTCGATTGTCACGTTCGATAAAACCATTTTGTTCCGGTGTATATGGTGCAATTCTTTCATATAATATACCCTTTTGTTCAAGTAAACCCCTTATTTCACGATTTACAAATTCCGTGCCATTATCACATCTTAAGTATTTTATCTGCTTACCCATAATATTCTGTATCATTCCAATAAAATCACTTAATTTCTTATAAACCTCAGATTTACTGATGATGAAATATACAAATCTAAAATTCGTTGCCTCATCCTTTAGTAGCATATAATACCGTACGCCATTTATGCCGGTCTCGTTCATAGGACCACATAAATCTACATGGATATAGTCGCATTTCTCTGCATTACGTTGACCACTAATATTGTGCGATGAACGATGCATCTTACCGACTTTGCATTCTTCACAAAAAAAAATCTTTGGAATCTGACAATTCCAAACCATTAACCAAATTTTTACTCACCATGTTCTTAATAGTTGCCGCATTAATGTGTCCCAATCTGTGATGCCATTGTTGTAATGATGCCACTTTTGCCATATTCGCCTGCTCATTTTGTCTTATTTTATACAGCATTCTGAATTGATTTTTATTATCCCGTACACCACTAGCAACCATAATATTATTTTTATCTATAAGCTCGCATGTTTTGTCGCCAATCACCATTTTGAAACCCATTTTTGTTGCCGATCCGGTTGAAAACAGATTTTGTTTAAGCCCAGGAACGAACTGCACGTTCATTAAAATGCGTGGTTCCCATTTGCCGTTCAACAATGCATATATTCTTATATTTCCCCGACCAACAATAGGCAATTTATGACCACTAGCCGTTTCTACAAGACGATCATCATTAGTTGAATTTAAATCGACAAACCATTGTTTTCGTGACGTCATGTGTGCACTTGCACCTGAATCTGCAATCCATATGTCTTGACATGCAGCACTAACAACATCCGCGATGGATGTTACAAACGCCATTTCAGTTGATTTTTCTTTCTGTGTAAATGGGTCATTATAATAATTATTATTATTATTATTTTTATTATAATTATTATGTTTATTATTATTATTATTGTTATTATAATTATTATGTTTTGTTTGCTGTCTTGCTCTACATTCACGTTCCCAGTGACCAATCTTATGACAAAAATTACATTTACTGTTCCGTTTTCTTTCGGCAATTGATGATTTGCGCATATTTTTTGTAATGTTTAGGTCAAACGCAGCCTCTGTCACATGTTCATCATCCGATTTTTTGAATTGGTCTTCTTCTAATTTCAATCTGGTCAATAAATTATCCAACGTGCGACCTTCTTTAATATTATACCATACCGTTTTGAAATTCTTGAACTTTGATGTCAATCCACTTATTATTCTTACCATTTTAATATTTTCGGAAAGTTCTTCACCCTGACCTTCAATTTCCGCAGCCAATAAAGCAACTGATGAAACATATGCTGCTACCCCTTCATTTTCTTTCATCTTTAATGAAAAATATTCTTCGTACAAACTCATTACTTTAACCTCACTTTTTCTTTCATGGATGTTTTCCAATTTTGTAAAAACCTCGTGTGCGGTTTTACAGGTTAAAATGTGATTCGCTTGATTTTTGTCAATCGATGCTATCAATATACCCATTGCCTTTCCATCTCTTTTGTCAAACACAGCACGTGTTTCCGCCGTGTCATTTTCAAGTATAACTTCCTTTCCGGTCGCAACATTTAATAACCCCAATCCTTTCAATGTTGATGTAACGTTTAATTTCCATAATTTATAATTGGTGTCATTTAACCGATGCGTCAGATGTTGCTGGATTTCATCCGTGGACATCATGTTTTTTTTTTAATAATCTTTTTTTATGAATACGGCGATTCAGCTGATAAAATTTTTTTGTGTACGGATACGGCGATCCGGCTATTCTCACATATAATTTTTTTATTTTTATTTTAATCAACACTTGTCACTTAATACCTTACCAGTAAAAGTTTGTTTGATTAGCGATGACCTGGGCCCATAACCTTTTGGCTTTTATTAATGAATAAAAATAAAACAAATTATAATTTCACTTATAAATAATAAGAAAAAGGATTATAAAAATAAGTTTGCTTCTTGCAATGGTTCGGCTATACTGAATACTGATGCTCGTTGATGATGATGCGTTGGAGATGATGTCATCAAAAAGTATATAACAAAAGAAAATGAAGTATATGGCTGTCATATGTAGGTTAATTCTAATATATATCAAATGTGCGGGATTCTGATAAATTTAAAATAAACAATGTATTTCCAACAATATATATATGTCTTTAAATATTGACAAGTGTAAGATTATGCGGTTTACGCGTAAGCGAACACACTTAATAAATTGTTACCATTTAAATGGTATTGTTTTAAAAACTTTAGACAAAGCCCTTGATTTGGGGGTTTATTTAGATACGAAACTTACATTTAAATTCCACATCGACTATGTAGTAAATAAAGCAAATTCCGTACTTGGTTTTATTATGCGTATGGGTAGGGAACTCTCTGACCCATATTGCTTACGTACATTGTTTTACTCTCTAGTTCGATCAATTCTTGAATATGCATGCCCGGTTTGGTCACCGCATTATTCCAACGCAAAACAAAGATTAGAATCTATCCAAAGAAGATTTCTAAGATTTGCACTAAGATCTCTTCCTTGGTCGGATCCATTGGTATTGCCAAGCTATACTCATAGGCTCACGCTATTAAATATGCCTACCCTTGAAAAACATAGAGAATATATTGGTTTGTCATTAATATGTGAATTGATTAATGGTAAATTAGATAGTATCTCGTTATTGGGTAAATTGACTTTTAAATTAAATTTTCGCGGTTTACGATCAATTGATTTTTTTAATATAGAATTCCATCATACCAATTATGGTCATTTCAATCCTTTGAACTCCTCCTATAATTCCTATAGTTATTTGTTATTGGATAATGATGTAAAAAGTAGTCAGTTTAAATTAAAGTTTTTTTTTGTACAACAGTGATAGTTGAATACTCTTTTTTATTTTTATTTTAATAATGTTTTTAAATAATTTCTTGTAAATAATTTTAATTTTTTCAAAATTTTTTGTATATAAATTTAAAAATTATATCATAATTTATATTCTCAGGTTTGACTGTTTGACATAGTATTGCCGCCTAAATTTTTGTAATACTTATTGTAATATATTTACGCATTAGAATTTAATGCTTATAAATAAATAAATAAATAAATATTACACTGTTGCCAACCCATTGGTTTATGTATTATGTGAGATTTCGATTTCTGTTTAAGATTCGACCGTTTTCCGTTAATATATTATATGACCTTTGTCCTTCTTCACTCGTTACCGTACCGGTTTTGTTATAGCAGTGGTCGATAGTATTCCATATTCTTACTTTTGTTCCATTGTAAAATTCTGATAGGTTCCTTGTACCCCTATCATAGTAATATTTTTGTTTTATTCTCTTCTGTACTCTTGAGTCACCTCCATAGTTATTCTCATTTCGCTCTTCTACCTCATTTGCAAAATTCGGAACTATTCCGTTCGTTAACCATCATTATTTTATTAATGATTCTGACGTATCGTCCGTTGGCGTGTTCCTGTATTCTAAAATAGCCAAATCAATATCCCTATTATCCATTTTACATTTTCTCATTATGTTCTTAATAACCTGGATGTGCCGTTCAACCATCCCGTTGCTTCTTGGATAATGTGGTGATGACATAATGTGATTAAATTTCCCGTGAACATTCCCGTGAAAATGTTCTAAATAAACCACTCGAGAACTGTGGTCCTCCATCCGATATAACCGTTTCGGGAATTCCGAACCGTGAGAAACTCGTTTTTAGTGTTTTTATAATTGTTTCCGAATCCGAAAATTTGCCACCATTTCCACATCCACATATTTTGAATAATAGTCCACCGTCAGTATATAATTTTTTCCTCCAAAATGAAATAAATCAGTACCTACCTTATTCCAAACTCTTTCTGGTATTTCGTGTTGAATAAGTGGTTCTCTCATGTTTTTTTCTTTTAATATGCAGACACGGTACGCAGTTTGCTATAACATTTTCAATGTGCTGATTCATACCCGGCCAGTATAATATGCCTCTCGGCCTGTTTTTTGTTTTATCCAATCCCATATGATGGTAATGTAGACTCTTTATCATCTCCTTTCTTAATACCTTTGGCACCACCACGCAATTTCCTTTAAATAATAATCCATTATGTTCATGTAGTTCCCAATTAAATGCATAATATTGTTTCGCTTCATCCGCTACCCGTTCTTTTGTAATCGGCAAACCTGCCCTAACATATTTTATTACCGCTTGTAATTCTCCATCCTTCGATGTTTCCTTTCGGAACACATCTTCCCTACGATCACTCATATCATCCTTATAATTAACAAACAACATGTGATTATTTATATCCCCTTCCTCGCGAGCGTCTTCGCCCTTTATTCTTGACAGTGCGTCTGCCAAATATAATTCCTTTCCGGGCCTATAATTGATTTCAATATCATATGCCTGCAATCTTAACCGCATCTTCTGAAGCCTTAATGGCGTTTCTGCCAATGACTTCTTTAGTATTTGTTCTAATGGCTTATGGTCACTTTCGACCTTAACTTTTCCACCCAAAATATAATGTCGAAATCGTTCACATGCGAATAGAATCGCGTACATTTCCTTTTCAATTTGCGCCCATAATTGTTGAGTGCCCGTCAGAGCCCTGGCGGCATATGCAATCGGTAAACCTTCTTGTAGCAATACAGCCCCTACTCCCATGCTGCTTGCATCGACGCTTAACACGCATTGTTTGCTTGGATCGTAGTATTGCAGTACGGGTGCAACTGTTAATTTATTTTTTATTTCTTCAAACGCCCTTTCGCATTCATTGTTCCATTTAAATTCCGCATCCTTTCTTATTAATGCCCTCAATGGCGCCGTTGTTATTGAAACCTTTGGCACGAATCTGCTAACGTAAGTTATCATGCCCAACAATCTTTGAACTTCATTTGCGTCCTTTGGCCTTGTCATATTTTTAATTGCCGCGACTTTTTTCTCATCTACCTCTATGCCGTCCTTTGAAAATTTATGTCCTAAGAATCTAACTTCATCCCTGGCGATTTCGCACTTATCGCGGTTGAATGTTATTCCATATTGTCTTGCCTTATTTATTACTATTTGTAATATCTTATCATGTTCAATTATCGTTTCCGCCCATATAATGATGTCATCCATATATACATCTACGTTGTTGATGTCACCAAATATTTGCGAGATTTTGTTATGAAACACCTCAGGTGCGGTTTTAATACCATATGGCATTCTTAAAAAACAATACCTTCCGAATGGCGTATTGAACGTAGTAAGTTTTGAGCTTTCCGAATGTAGTTTGACTTGGTAAAATGCCCTACTGCAATCCAGTATACTAAATATTTTTGCCCCAGCCATTTTCGCTGAAATTGAAAGTCGCGATTGGATTTGCGATCGCAATTAATTTAAATTCTTTTACCGTTGGCAACCCCAAGACAGGTATTGCCCTACAATTTACTATATAAATTTTTATAAATTTTTCTTGTTTATTAATTTTTTGCTTTTACATTTATTTCACCGCATACGTCAATGCTCGTATTGTTATAATTTGATAACTTAGTATTTGTTTTTTCCAAAGCAGTATTTAAATTTAATCTCTTGAGTAAGCCAATGCCCACCACATTACAACAGGCCCCGGTATCAATTTTAAAAATTATATTTGTTCTATGATCAACCAAATCTACCTTAATTTCAAAATTATCCTTATAACTATTTATTTTATTATTGATGGATGCCAATAAAAAATGTTGACCATCCGTATTTACGTTGCATTCTAAATCCTTAAAATTATTAATATTATTAAAATTATTGATCGTATTTACCCTTTTGCATACTCGTGCAAAATGATTAAGCCGGTTACATTTTGAACATCGTTGATTTTGTGCTGCACACTTATGTGCCTGATAACCATTTCGTGGCAAACCACAGTGATAACAGCTAAATGATGAGTGGTCATCCCGTTTATTTTGGTAGTTTCTTTGTTGATTCCGATGATTACCTTGATGATAATGATGTTGTTTTTGCTGTTGCTGTTGTGGACGATGTTGAACCGGTGGTTTATGATAATTAAATTGATTTCGTTGATACTGCTGCTGTTGTTCTCTCCCAGCATTGTTGTGTGCTGATCTATAATTATTTTTTGTTTTGTAGCCCTTGATGAAACCAACGCTTTCGTCGTGTTTTATATTTGATGTGGATCTGAGTGTTTTTAATTGTTTTTCTGTCAGCTCTGATGCCTGGCATATTTTGACGCATCGATCCAACGTGAGGTCATCCTCTCTTAGTAAACGGTCTTGTAGGTTTGTATTTTTGATGCCCCCTATGATACGGTCTCTTATCAACCCATCTTTTAAATCGCCAAATTTTCATTTCATGCTAAATATAGTTTAAACTTTTTTTCAAATCTTACCCATCTCGCAACAAACCCCCTTCGAAACTAAAGTTTTCCGGTGGCTTAATGTTAAATGATACGTGGGTCTGTGCCCCACCTTCTGCGGCTATATATATTGCGTCTTGTTGTTCCATCTTTTTACACTTTTTTTTTTCACAACACTTTAATACTCTATTTTTTCTTTAATTTTCTTTATTCTCCTTATTCCGACTGCGCCATGTTATTGTCTTTGTAATAATCTTCTTTCTTAATAAAATGCACCCCGGACGGGCTGCTTTACTTGGATATTTTTGTCTAATTCTTTTGAAATGATTTACGGAGATGTACGCCACGTGAACGCTGATATTGGAATGCCTTTCTATATATATATATATATCTTACACTGTTGCCAACATATTGATTTATGTATTACGTGAGATTGACATATCACTATGCTATTAATGCGCCATCTCTGACACTTTTAACAATTAACAATTTATAAATAAAAAAATTAATATAATAAAAATTCATTAGGTACTGCTTTGTTTTATTATGGGAACCGCACATGATCAAAATCAACGGAACATTTTCACATATAAAAACGTTTCCATTCCGTAAGAATTAATTATTTTCATTTTCATTGTGTTCTAAAAAAAAATAAACTAATTATTTTTTCATATTCAGTGTTATGTCCCCGATGGCCGATGATAATGGATCTTTATTCCCGTTTTGTTTTATTCCCGATAAGGTACATAAAGAAAAATTCAAAAACGCGTGTTCTTTACTTGGTGGTCTTTTTTTATCCCCCCCCTTTATTTATTTTCCTCTTTTCTTTTTTCATTCTTTTTACATATTGACATTTCTTCAATAAACTACTTTTTTTATATGGATCTGATGGATCCCATAATAAATGAACAAATGAACTATTAATATTAAATGGATCCGAGGGATTCTACTACTTTATTTTATTAACCCCTATTTAATTATACGTGGACATAACATGTTAATTATACGTGGACCCTCCCTTCTTTTTAATATTCTGCAACACCCATTTATTTGTACACGTGGTAATCATTTAAATAACCTGGAGCATTTCTATTCCTGACTGGTCTAAAATTATTTTCAGATGACCATACAGAAGATGATGCTGCCCCATTAAATTCCGGATTCGATATTATTGCTGTAGACCTTGTTAAATTGCTATTTGTTGAATTACCATTTGATGTACTGTTGTTTGATGTGCTTCCATATGTTGAAATTGTTGATTCAACCACGACTTTTATTGAACAAAATATAAAACGTGTAATACATAAATCTTAACCTATAATCAATATTACTCTCTTATGTTTACACATAAATCTATTACAAAATATATGAGTAATGTTACACTGTTAATAATAATAATAATATAAACATATGTATGAAATTGTTTTAACGAAGCTTTACATATTCAAATTCAAATATCCAACACTCCTCCTCGTTGAAACAATTTAAACAATGTTGCACTGCTTTCGAAATTCCGCAAATCTTCCAACCGGCAATGGCTTTGTAAACATATCTGCAATCATCTCCTCTGATGGACAATATTCACATTTCACAATACCTTTATCGATGTAGTCCTTTACAAAATACAACCTCGTATCTATATGCTTGGTTCTATTTGAAAATCTCTCTTCCTTGGTGATTTTCAAACAACTTTGATTGTCCTCGTATATCAATACCGGTACGACAATTTGTTGTTGCATTTCATTTAACAATCCCCTTAACGATGCTGCCTCTTGACATGCATCTGCCAATGCTACATACTCCGCCTCTGCCAATGAAGTTGCTACACATGTGTCATGGGCCGATTCCGTGATGGGAGCGGACAGATTATTTAGATAGTCTACGGTCACGCACAGTGAAATTATCATTATTAAAACACGTTTTTATTTTTCTTTTTTAAACAAACTCCAAATATATTTATTATAAATTTTATTTTCTAATTTACGGTATACAGTAAACCGCGTTACTTAAGCATATTCTAAACAATTAAATTATTAAAGTGGAGCCGTCATTCAACTAATTGTGTTTTTGTTTCGCATACGCAAAACCAATTTAAACCAAATTAATTAAATAAAACTCCTGGACGTCGGATGCTTTTGCATCCTATTATTCCAGGTATTTAAAATCTGGCGTAAATGACGGGGAGATTTTATAACTATTTTAATTCTTAACTACTAATCATTTTACTTACGTGACTATCTCTTACTATAACCTTATTTTTCAAAACAAACTACTTTATTTATATACTTATTTTTTATTTATTTTTTATTTATTTATTTTTGGATTTTTTTATTTTCAATTGTACTATAACTTTATTTTTTCAAAAACTACTTTCTTTATAGAATTATTTTCTATTTATTTTTTATTTATTTGTGTTTGGATTTTTTATTTTCAATTGTACTATAACTTTATTTTTATATTTTATTATTTTTTAATTTTTTATTACCAACTGTGTAACTATTCTTTTATTTTTTATTTTTAATTAATTTTTCTCACCGACTGTGCTCTGAAAATCAGTGCACAGCCTTTTTAATAACTTTGGGATCAGATGGATCCCTTCAATATTTCCTACTCTTGATCACTCACTGTCCGGAAAATCATATGTGCAATTTTAACAATTCAACCAATCATATGGATCAGTGACATAATATTTTACTAAATTCCCCTTTTTTCATTATATACTTTATGATTTTCCAGAGGTGTGAACGATCAAGTGTAGTATTATATATATATGTATCTATATATATCATACATACATTTTACATAACACCTATATACTACATACATACTTAACGTTAACTTAATAATAAAGAAACATATATATATATAACATCGTATATAATTATATACCAATATGTTATTATTAACCTAATTCTTCACTCCCTCATTTCTTATTTACTATATTTGATTACGCGAAACCCATTTATAAAAAATCCAAACACAATACAATATGTGTGTCAACATATGTACCCACTATACAAATCTACATATAATATTATATATATGTGGGAGGGGGAATTTTTAATAAATTTAAGCTTCGCGATTTAATTCAATTTTTTTATTTCAATTTGTTTTAATTCATTTTAATTCACAATAGGTATAACATATAAAAAATATAAACTATAAAAAATATAGGCAAAACCGACTCCGCTGATATTATACCATTAACTCACTTACAATCACCCATATTACAGCAATTATAATTATAGCTCCACTCATTTACAATTCTCTATATTATATTAATTAATCAACTTCCCCTCAACAACATTCATGGGCGTCGTTTCCCACATTCGGCCATCCTCATTAGTCTTCCGACCCGGACGACTCATCACAAAAAGGATTTGCCCATGGCTTCATCATATCCGCGGCTGTAGACGTTTTTATTGGACCTTCACCAGCTGCGACCTTCTCTACATCATACCTATCATTCCTTTTTATTTTTATTACCCTATATGGGCCCAGAAATTTAGGATGTAATTTTATTCCCTGTCCAAATTGGGTTCTTTGAACGGCAACTAATTCTCCTACCTTATATTTTATTGAATCTTTTCTGTTCTTGTTGTAGTTTTTTTCGTTTTCTCTCTGAATTTCGCCGATCTGTAATTTTGCGTCTTTTCTTAATACATTACGATGATCTTCAAAAAATATGATTATTTCTTCTTCTATAATTTGATTTAGATTATGATCCTCTGGATTCATCATCGTTACCCCAAACATCAATTCGAAAGGCGTTTTATTTGTGCTCCTCGAAATTGTTGAATTTAATGATCTTTGTAATTGAGACACATATTTGTACCATTTCTGAGGATCTTTGATTGAGATTTTGCTTAAAATTGAAATGATCATGCTATTGAATCTTTCGACTTGACCATTTCCCCTTGCGATTCCTGTAGTTGTATGCACCAGCTGAATTTTTTGTTCTTCACAATACTTTTCAAACAAATTTGACGTGAAACAACCAGCTCTGTCACAAATTATTCGCCTTGGATTCCCAAAAACCGTTTGCTGCAATTCCAATTTGTTCACTACCTCTTCTGTTGTTGTATTTTTGACAGGATAAATCCATACAAACTTAGAAAATCCATCGACTACAACAAAAAGGTATCTGTACATTTTAGCTGTTGATGGCAAAGGTCCGAGGTGATCCATATGATATGTATTAAGTGGCTGATCAAATTTGTTGATTGGATTTAGAAACCCTTCTTGTCGTCCCTGCTTTCTGCTTGCTAGAATACAAGGAATACAGTTATCAATAATTCTTCTAACTTTCTTACCAATTTCTGCAAAGTCGTATGACTGTTCCAATGTTATTTGTGTCTTCTTTGCATTTATGTGACCCTTTTCGTGAATATTTTTTATGATTTCATTTTCCATCACCCTTGGTACAACTAAAACATGATTGCCTTCTTTAAATCTAAACAACATTTCATTTCTTATACAATAATTTTCATATGCTGTAGTTTTTAATACTTCAATAATTAATTTGCAGTTCTTATCAGCCTGCTGAGCTAATTTTATACTTTCAGTTATTCCAGATTCTATTGACATTACCGCTGGATTACGGCTTAGAGCATCAACATGACGCAAACTGGAACCCGATCGATGACATATTTTATATTGGTATTCCTCTAACGCGAGAGCCCACCTGGCCACCTTGGTGCACAAATTTTTTTTATTCATCGTTTGTTGGAATGCCTTACAATCGGTGTAAATATGAAATGGTATTCCTAATAAATAAGTTCGTAATTTCTGTAAACACTTTATTATTGCGAGCACTTCCAGCGTATAACTGCAATACTTTGATTCGGTTTCTGTAGTCTTATAGCTAATAAAAAATACGGGGTGCATCGCCTGATCTTCAGGCTGCCTCTGCAATAAACAACCGCCGAAACCCAGCATACTTGCATCTGTATGCAATTCCGTATCATAATGCGGGTTGTATAATTTAAGTACGGGATCGTTGCATAATTTTCCCTTTAAATTATTGAATGCTTCCATCTGGCTCGCCCCAAAATTAAATGTAATGTCTTTTTTAAGCAATTCACTTAATGGTCTTGCCAAAATCGAAAAGTTTTTAATAAACTTTCTGAAGAATCCGGCCAATCCCAAAAAACTCTGGATATCTTTTACATTTTTTGGAACTGGGAAACGTCTAATTGCTTCTGTCTTTTCGGTAGATGGTTTGATCGTACCGTCCTTTATTACATGACCTAGAAAATCAATGGAATTTTGTATAAACTTACATTTCTTAAAATTAATTATCAATCCATTCTCTTCGGACGTTGCAAATACTAATTTTAATTTTGCCAAATTTTCTTTTTCATCGCGGGATGGAATAATAATATCATCCATATACAATAGTAAAACACCATCCTTAATCAATTTATCAAATATGGTATTAATATAACGCTGAAATACCGATGGGGAATTACATAAGCCAAAAGGAGTTTTTAAAAATTCATACTGGCCATTCGGTGTTATAAACGCCGTATATTTTATTGACTGTTTACCAACATCGACATGGAAAAATCCATTCTTTAAATCTAGCTTTGAAAATATCCGTGCATCATACAGATTCTCTAAAATATCCTCCAAAATCGGTAAAGGATATCGGTCTTTTATAATTTTCCTATTCAGTTTTCTATAATCCACGCAAAGCCTTGTATCGTTATTTTTCTTTTTAACCAGCACGATTGGGCTAGCAAAATCTGACGAACTGTGTTGAATTATACCCTTATCTAACCATTCAGTAATATGCTGCTGGACTATCTCCTTTTCCGCTGGTGCTAATCGTCTCGGTGGTTGAAATACTGGGATTTCATCTTCAAGATTGATATTCATTTTTATACACGACGTCTTTGGTATTTTTGGATTATAATTTTCAATTAATTGAATTACGTCTTTGCTAATCCAATCTTGCGTAATTTGAGCAACACTTTCATAGTAATTACTCTCGATGTTAAATACGTTAACGTCAATGTCATTTATATCGTTTTCAGACAAATTATATGACTTCGTGTTTTTTTTAATTGTTACTTTACCTTCACTTATCAATATCGAAACATCATCTAGCACATTTCTTCCGATTAGCATATCTGTTGTAATTATTTCATCGGATACTACATGACAGTCAAATACAAAATTTTGATCATTTATTATTACATTAGCCTTAAATAATCCAATTGTACGATGAATACTTCTTGCTAATCCCTGTAAAAACATAGCAGAATAATTCAATGCTGGTACGCACTTTAATTTATTGTAAATGGATTCCTTTAACAACGTGACGTCGCTTCCTGTGTCGACTAATGCGCCGACCGTGGTTGAATATAAATTTACCTTAACGCTCATATCCACGGTGGTGATACAATTAACGTTATGTGGTTGTTGTGGTTTTGATGACTTGTTACACCTTGGTGCAATGTGACCAAACTGGTTACATTTAAAACAACGAGGTCCCTTTTCTCGTTGCGGACAAAACTGCGTGGCATGGTTTAAAGCACCACATAAAGTACATCTGGGGTTTAAGTCGCTCTTACCTGGTTTATTATTATTACTATTATTACTATAACTTGACTGATAATTACTCGGTTTAGAATAATTTCTTGATTCTTCATAACTTTGTTGTTTAATTTCCGCATATATTTTAATTTTCTTCTTCAATTCGTCGATACTATCCGCTTCGTATAAAATTATTTTGTTTCGACCGCTATCAGGTATACCTGAAATTATGTATCCTATCAAAGATTTATCATCGACTCCTCCTCTGGCTGCAATTTTACGCATACTGTATATATAATTTATAAAACTTTCGTCATTGGATTTTTTCGTTGTCGACAGCTTTTTATGAACAGCTGCACTGGTGGTTTCACTTGAAAATTCTTCGATTAATAAATCTTTTAATAATGCATAATTATTTATACCTGTTATTGACTCGACTGCTAATTTAGCAGCACCTTTTAATAACTTCCTAAGGTAGATGTATTTTTGCATTGCATTCCACCCAAATACTACTGCATTCGCCTCGAAATCATTTAAAAATTCTTCAACGCCTAGTGATGATTCGCCATCAAACCTTTCAAAGGAATCCTCTACATCACGTAACGTAACACCATTTGAGTTGGAGTTTGATGTGACGTTAATATTTGCAGGATTCATATTTGATTTTTCACTTCTAGACGTTTTTTGATATATTTCGCCAGCTGAGTCAGTTGGATACGCTTTAGCGATATTTTCGGTTGACATCACTATTTTAAGTCGTTTAATTAAATCTGGTTTTACCTTGTAATAAATTGGCTGATTTTTTGCTTTTAGTATTTCTTGTAATTGTTTCACTGTAAAATGGCTAATATGTTTATCCATTCAGAAAAACACGTACTACTGAATACACTTAACACTGACTTTTTGTTTTTTAAATAATTTTAATTTTAATAGTATATTTATTAAAAAAAAACTATATTTTTCAAAATATAAAAAAAATATTTTTATTTCTTTACAATGTTGATATTATTAATAATATATATGAATAATTCCCAAAATATATTAATTATGAAACGTGAAAAAAAAATATTTTTTTTTTTAATACTTTGCTTCATTCACTATAAATTGAATGACTTTGTATTACCATAACGTATATAAAGTATATAAAGGTATATAATAAAATACAGTACTTATTGTTTAAATTTTTTTCAAATAATTTCTATTGTTTCAAATAATAAATTATATTGATTTCTATCATTATATACTTTTTCCAAATAATTTCTATATCATTAACATTCCAGAATTCTCGTGAAAGTTTAATGATATAATTAACTTTTCTTATTGTTTTTTCTTGCCGTGTCCTTATCACTTTTCAATTCTTATTACTTTTTCTTACCATGTCCTTATCACTTTTCGTTTGCCTTCACTTTTCCTTTGTTTTCACTTTTCCTTTGCTTGCACGTTTCCTTTGTTTTCACTTTTCCTTTGCTTTCACTTTTCCTTTGCTTTTAGTTTTGCTTTACTTTAAATTTTCCTTTACTTTCAATAAAAAATTTTTAACTGGCAACACTTCTGACACCATTTGTGGGAGGGGGAATTTTTAATAAATTTAAGCTTCGCGATTTAATTCAATTTTTTTATTTCAATTTGTTTTAATTCATTTTAATTCACAATAGGTATAACATATAAAAAATATAAACTATAAAAAATATAGGCAAAACCGACTCCGCTGATATTATACCATTAACTCACTTACAATCACCCATATTACAGCAATTATAATTATAGCTCCACTCATTTACAATTCTCTATATTATATTAATTAATCAACTTCCCCTCAACAACATTCATGGGCGTCGTTTCCCACATATATATATGTTGTGTGGTTTACCTTATATATTCTTATTCGTATTATATATACTTATATGTACCCACTATATAAATCTACATATAATACCATATATATATGTTGTGTGATTTTCCTTGTATACTCTTATTCGCATCATATATATTTGTACATAAGCACATACATACCCACATATTCGTCACATGATTTTTTACATATAGGTTTCTTCATCGGTCATTAACTTACATACTATACGTCTTATTAATAGTATTATTATATATATGGGAAATTTAAATGTTTATTTATCTTATTATGCATATTTATTATTATTCGTATTTCAAATTGTGAATACTTAATAACAACATTAACTTATCCCGATCATATATCCATACACTACATTAATATTTATTTATAAACATATAGTCATATTTATATCCAGACACAACAAAAAGAAAGCATGTATAAAATTATAAATCACACTCTATATACATTAATATCCCATATCGATTTTTATTTTATTTGATAGCCTTTATGTTTTTGTTATCAAGATTTTATAAAAAGGTTATATGATCATATCAAAATTATAAACATTTAAAATAAATATAGCAGAAAAAATATGTGATCATGTTATTTTATAAATTATGAAATTAATTGATTGTGAATTTAACTTGTGAAATTATAACTGCTGATGCGTAATCGAATGAAGGTTAATATTAAAATTGTTGATAATTTATGTGAATAACTGGGTGAAAATGAAGGTTACACTTATAGCTGATGATAAATAATTAATTGATTGTGAATTTAACTTGTGAAATTATAACTGCTGATGCGTAATCGAATGAAGGTTAATATTAAAATTGTTGATAATTTATGTGAATAACTGGGTGAAAATGAATGGTGTTGTTGATAAATAATTGATGGGTGAATGATGTGTTTATGATCTATGTTCTGGTGATTAATGAAGACTAATATCCCAAGATGAGTGAACACGTTGATTATGGATGTTTTGATGATTAATGAATCATAATGTATGTTTGACTGTTTAGATAAATGAGTATTTATGTTATGGTGATTAATAAATGATAATGTATGTTCTGCTAGTTAATGGTTGAGTATGTAGGTTTTGATGATTAATGATGAATGAATATATATTGAAATTATTATATTAACTGGTGTTTTTTTTTTTACTATCCTTTAGATTGTTTTACCACGAATGATGTCTGCTAGTTTGATTGTGACTATAACTATTTTCCTTAATACTAATAACTTAAATCTTCTATACTATTATCCTTACTAAACATATAAAATTTATTACAACGTATGGTTGTGTTATAAAAAAAATTTTTTTTTTGTATAAAAATTTACGATAAAACAAGAATTTTCCCTCTTTTTTTTTTTTTTTTAAAAATATTAATTATCCTTTTTTTTTTTTTTTTTTTTTTTTTTTGAATAATTTTTTTTTTTTGTTTTTTTTTTTATTAAAAATTATCCTTTATGAAAATTTAGTTAACATATAAAATATTTCCATTCTTTCAACCCATACAAATCTAAATTCATCAATCAAGTCTACTTCCCACGGTTGCCAACCCTGCTCTATTGTGCGAACCAGTCTACCACGGCGATACTGCCCGTCCCAATATACTACACAATACAAGCCACTCACTAAATTATATCCATGTACTCGATAGCTCTCCTCCTCTTGTATGGTTAACTGGGTATAAAACTTACGTAACTCCGCAATTTGGAGGGTATTGTTTATGAAATGGGGATGCCCATTACGCCTTTTTAATTGCTGAGTTATTCCCAGGCAATTGTCGGGCACAAATAATCTTAAAATGGGATCATCGTCGCCAACAAATCCCACGGCTTCTATATTGATGTCTGTTTGAGGCATCACCCTAAAATTATAATATTATTAATATTGTTTCCTTATATCTACATATTTTTAAATCATTCGCACCTACGTTACTCTATATATTGAATTTTTAACATAACTACAATCTACGTCTTATTTCTAACAATTATCTTATCGAATTTCTATTTGTATAATTAATTCCCTTATTAATTAAAATTTAGTAAATCAAGTCATATTAATTTATTTTGTTTATATCATTTACTGAATTTATTTTTATTTTAATAGTTAAAAATTTTTAATCGATTATTATGTATTCTTTTCCTTTTTTTCCCGATTTGAATCGTCGCGTTTACCGGCCCGTTTATTGCAACCACGTCATAGGGCCCCGTCCACAATGCGGAAAATTTATTTTGTCTCTGTTCATCTTTTAACAGAACCTTATCTCCTATTTTAAGGACCAAGGGTTTAATCGTCCTGTCGTAATATTGTTTGGACATTTCTTTTGATTTTAAAACGTTCTTTCTGGCCAGTTCATGTGTTTTTTGCAGTTTATACTTGAGGTGATAATAATAATTCTCGTGGTTATAAACAGGTTCCGTTTTCCTTTGCAAATTGGTGGGTAACTCCGCGGAAAAACCAAATAAACAATCGCTGGGTGTTAATTTGGTGGAGTTGTGTTGAGTATTATTATGTACGTGTACGGCCTGTCGCAACCATTGGTCCCAAGTTTGTGGATTATCATCCACGAAACACCGTAAATACTCCGTTAAAGGACCATGGCTTCGTTCCAGAATTCCATTGGATTGTGGGTGGTATGCCGTGGTCTGTAATTTTTTTATTTTCAACAATTTGCAAACACTTTTAAATAACGCACTCAAAAAATTCGTTCCCTGGTCGGTTACGAGCGTTTTCGGTATCCTGTATCTTGAAATTATTTCATCGTAAAAAGTTTGTGCTATGGTTTCCGCTGATGTATCGGCTATTGCATAGCAATCCATGAACCTGGTTAAATCGTCCTGAAATGTTAATATATATTTATTTCCTTGATACGACACGGGCAAGGGACCCACCACATCCAAATACACTTTATCAAACGGTTTCAATGCCCTATCGGTAATCATCATCGGCATTTTACTAAATCGTGATTTCTTATTTTTTTGACATTTTTCACACTTCTTTATGAAATTCTTTACATCTTTATACATTCCTTGCCATTTGTATTGCTTTTTCATTCGTTCAAATGTTTTCCACACTCCCTGGTGGCCTCCCAAGGGTGAATTGTGGAAATCGGTCAATGCCGTTTGAATTTCGTCGGCCGTTTTTAACGTCTCCGCTTTGTTTAACTCCCCCACATCTATTTTATTTATATAATTTTCTTCATTTGCCGTTTCCTCGGTCGTTACAGCTTTTTGTTCGATCGGTTCCGCGCCTTTAATTTCTTCATTCGTGACCTCGGCCGCTTGCCTCATGCCACGGGTTTGTACAACTCGAATTTCCCTATTCGTAATCCTACTTAACGCATCCGCATTAGCGTTTTGTTTGCCGGGTTTATATTCTATTGTATATGTGTATTCCGAAAGTTTGTGATGGAACCGCAATAATCGCGAAGTGGGATCCTTAATATTGAACACCCCCAATAAGGGTCGGTGGTCCGTGATAATGGTGAATTGTCGACCCAACAGGTAACTTCTAAAATTTTTCGTTCCCCAAACCATCGCCCCGCTCAATGGTTGAATAATTACGTTCTGCCGAGTTTAATGACCTACTGGCGAATGCTATTGGCCTATCCATTCCGGGTTTGCCTTGAGATAAAACGGCACCAAGTGCATCTCCACTCGCATCGGTTGTAAGGATAAATGGTTCCTCGAAGTTTGGATATCTTAACACGTTGGGCGAAATGAGGGCCAACTTTAATCCGTCGAAAGCTCCTTCACAATCGTCGGACCACGTATACGTTGATGACTTTTTCATTAAATTATTCAATGGTGCAGCAATCTTCGAGAAGTTCGGTATAAATTTTCGATAATAGTTCGCGAACCCCAAAAACGCCTGCAACTCCTTAATATTCCCCGGTCTTGGATAATCCCGCACACATGAAATTTTCGATGGATCCGGACTCGCGCCATCCGGAGTACATTTGTGACCAAGATAAATAATTTCCCGTTTTAAAAACTGGCATTTCTCCAACCTAACTTTCAAATTGAATTTACGCAAACGCTGGAAGATTAAGCCCAATTTTCGATTATGATCTAATAAATTTTTCCCGTATACGACGATGTCGTCGATATATACGAAACATTCAATCCCGTGCAACCCCATTAACACATGGTTCATAACCCGCTGGAATGTGGCCGGCGCACCCGTTAATCCGAACGGCATCCTATTAAACTCGTAATGTCCGTAAGGCGTACTAAATGCGGTCTTTGGTGCATCCTGGGGATCAACCAATACTTGGTGATAACCACTCGCAAGATCCAACGTACTGAAATACCTCGAATGCCCCAGCTGGTCCAAAATGTCTTCTATTCGCGGCAATGGGAACGCATCTTTAATTGTAATTTGGTTTAATTTCCTGAAATCGAATACTAAACGCTTTGTTCCGTCGACGTCGGGTTTCTTGGGTACCACCAACAATGGTGTATTCCACGGACTTTTGCTCTCGTGTATTATTTGTTCCTTCAATAATTGGGTTACTTCCTCGTTTATAAACTTTTTGTGCACATCTGGCAAACGGTAATTTTTTTGGTTAATCGCCCCATGATCCTGTAATGTGGGTATGGTGTGTTTCAAAACATCGGTATATGACAATTTATCCCCTTCCAGATAAAATACATCATTGAACTGAGTACATATTTCATGTATCGCCATTATTTCTTCATCATTTAAATTTGATTCGGTTTGTAATCCCGCCAATAATTTTTTAATTCTATCGTTATTATCGTTATATTCACTTTCTGTTTTTACTTTCCTTGTAACGTATATTTGGACCTCATTTTCAATATCATAATCGGTTAATTCATCGTATTCAATTTCTTGAATTCTTGATCTTGTATCAATTTCTCTTGTGTTGTTGCATTAATGATAGCAACAGGAGCTTCGTAATTATAAACGTTGGCAATTGTATTGCCCGTAAATACATTTTCCCCGATCGATTTGGCCTTTATCAAAATGGCACCCGACGCAAATGGTAGTTTTATTTTTAATATGGTTCTGGTTTAATAGGGTTCTGGTTAATATGGTTCTTTCCTTTTTCCGTAACATTTACTTCGCTTACATTTTGCATTGAATTAATTTTATTTACTATATTTCCCTCTTGATTCATCTTATTTCCCATGTCTTTGATATTTTCATGTCTTTTATTTCTTTCACTACTTTCAAATTTCTCATTTTCCATCATTATGTCATTTTCATTTTGCTTCTTATTTTCATCTTCAGTTACATTTTCGATTACCTTTACATTTCTATTTGCATTTTCATTTTTATTTTTACTTTCGTTTATTTTTTCATTTCTTCTTTCATTTGTATTTTCATTTTTATTTTGATTTTCATTTGTTTCTTCATTTCTGCTTTCAATTACCTTTTCATTTTTATTTTTATTTTCATTTCTATGTTCATTTTCATTTACATTTTTATTTTTATCTTTATTTCTATTTTCATTTTTACTTTCCTGTGTATTTTTATTTTCATTTCTATTTTCCTTTTCAATATTATTTTTATATTCATTCATTGTTTCTTCAAATCCTTTATTATTATTCTCTTCCTCTTTCATACTGCACATACCTTCTTTACTTTTATTCAATATACTATCCGATACATATTTTGTCCTTTTATCTCCTCTTTGTTTAATATTTTCAAGTCTTTCATTTTTCATCTCTTTTTCATATTTATATTCAACTTCATTTTCAATATTATAACATATCTATATTCCTTAATTTTTTCATCAAATCTTATATTTTTTTTATTATTCTTTATCTTCATATTATTTATACTTCCCTTATTTTCATTTAATCTATCGCCGGATACTTCTTTTTTACCCCTATTATTTTCATCTCCCCTCCCCCCTTTCAAAATCGGTATTGGTAAATTCGATATTCCGTTATGTATTTCTTGCGAGAAATTTTTCGTGTACCTACCTTGGTTATCCAACGATGGTGCTTTTGGGATTTCAAAGTGTCTACACTTTTCCCCATTAATGCCCACAGATAACCCAGTCGGAAACTCCGATTCCATAACGTTTTTCATAGGCTTTTTTGCCAACCCCGTTTTACCGATTTTCACTATCTCCCCGTATGTTGGATTATGGATTTCGTGCGAGAAATCCTTCAGAGACCACATTGGTAATTCCAATATCAATTTCCCATTATTATTAAATAAAGACATTTTATTACTAATGGTGTTGATTATTGTTTTACCCTGCAAAAAATCTCTTTCTATTAATCCACTTCCAGGTATATGGTGCGAATCATCGATAACACCCAAACGAATTTCGAGTGCGTCATTGATGTTGGGCACTACCAAATTTCCCGTAACCGTTCCATACGTCGTCGTTTTCCCCCCAAATGCTCCTCCAATTCTCATCTTTTCTTCATAATTAATTATATTATTGTAATGAATACAACAACGTGTGTTAGGTTTGGTGGTCATTTATATATTAATTGACTTATATACTAAATGTCATAACATAAGGGTGGGGTTACAGTATTGTATGATTATTCAGCTGGGTTTACATTATCTTATATGTGACATCCTTCTCTTTTTGACAAAACAAAGGTTTACTTATAATATTTATCATATAGATCTGTACATTTTTCTGCCGGCCTTATGACCCGTCCACTGCATGATGTTGTTGGAATCCGTTCATTATTTACCGGAGCCGGTGTACTTTCACGTGTCCCATTATGCGCTGGTGATTCATTCTGCAATGTCGCCCTTCGGGATGCCGTATTATTCATACCGTCACCACTATTTTCAGCCTCACTGATGTTCGTACCTACTTTCGGAATGTCTGCCTTTGTTTTATGTACGTGAGCCGAATTGCGGCGATAAATTTCTCCATCATTCGTTCTAATAATAACCGATCTTGGTTCCTTGCAATTTTCAATAACCTTGCCTCCACACCAATCACGATTACCCCGTTGCAATCTAATTTTGTCACCCACATTAAATTCTTCCGATGGCCTTGCCTGTTGATTGGCGGACTTCTTTTGTATGCCCTTTAATCTTTGCAATTCCTCCGACACTCCTTCAACGATTTTTGGTTTAAGTTGATCCGCGTGACAAGGAATGTTGGTTCTTGTCATTCGGCCAAACAACCTTTCATTTGGTGAAGCCAATAATTCGCTTCTTGTTGTATTTCTTTGATGCAACATTGCCATGTATATGTCACTGTTATCGTTGGCACATTTGCGCAATATATTTTTACTTTCCTGGACGAACCTTTCCGCGAATCCGTTGGATCTCGGGAACCTTGGACTGGATGTACGGTGCTCAAAATTCCATGTTCTGCTAAACTCTCTGAACCTGTCCGACGAATATTGCGGACCGTTATCACTTTCAAATACTTTTGGTACACCATGTATGGAAAACCACTTTTTTAATGTACCGATAACCTCCGTTGACGTTGTTGAACCCATTTTTTCAAAATCGAAATAACCCGAATATTGATCGGCAATCATGACATACTCGCAACCCTTGAAGGTGAACAAATCGGACGAAACTATTTCAAACGGCCTTGTTGGTACCATTTTTTCATATATCTCTTCCTTTACCTTACTTCGTTGTGTTTTTTGGCAAATGGCACATCTTTCGACAAATTCCTTGACTTCGTTCATTTGCCCATGCCAATATAACGACTGTCGAGCACGTCTTATCGACGATTGTATTCCTGGATGACCTGCATGTATTTTCTTTAGCATATCACCCTTTTCACTTTTTGGAACGACTATTTTGTTTGCCTTGTATACTATACCGTCATGGACTGTTAATTCTTCTTTGAAATTTTCATATTTTTGAATATTGCCTGGTATTTGACCACGATTATTTGGCCAACCATTGTAAATTATTGCACTTAATGCCTGTAGTTCATCATCCTCTGCCGTAGCCTTTTGAAGTCTTTTAATTGCCTCATCCGATACCGAAGTGATATGATGAATATTGATTTCTTCTTCATCATGTATTTCGCGCCCCTCACAATCACGGCTGAGTGTATCTGCTATGTACAACTCCGTACCCTTAACATAAACCACCTTTGGAGCGTACTGTTGAACATCAAACAGCATTCGTTGTACGCGCTGTGGAGCGTCTTGTATTGGTTTTTTAAATAACGTCTCCAATGGCTTATGATCGGTTTCTATTTCTAATTGTTTCCCGTAAATGTATTGGTGAAAACGCCTGCATGCGAATTGTATGGCCAGGGCTTCCTTCTCTATTTGTGGATATTGCCGCTGTGCCGTTGTCAATGCCCTTGTTGCGTAGGCCACCGGGCGACCCTCTTGCATTAACGCCGCACCCAATGCCACCGACGATGCGTCCACCGACAATTTTACCGGCAACTTGACATCGTAGTATTTTAAAACCGGGGACTGCATTAACATTTGTTTTATTTTTGCAACTGCTTCATCATGTTCCCCTTGCCACAACCATACAGCCCCTTCCTTGATTAGCTCCCTTAACGGATCAGTGATGTTGGATATATTATTCAAAAACTTTCCCATGTAATTCACCATCCCGAGCAATCTTTGAAGCTGTTTTTTATTGGTTGGTGTTTCCAGTTGACTTATTGCTGCTACCTTTTCTGGATCGGACTGTAATCCCCGTGATGAAAACACGTGTCCCAGAAATTTTATGTGCTGCACCCCAAATTCGCATTTATCTTTATTCAATTTGATACCCGCATTTTTTAATTTGTCCATTACTATTGACGTTGTCTTTTCGAGCATTTCTTTCGTTTCGCCATGTACAAATATATCGTCCATCAATGTTTCGACGTTAGATATTTTCCCCAAGATATTATCCATTGTTTCGGCAAATATCTCGGGAGCTGCAGATATCCCGAATGGCAATCTTTTAAAACAGTATCTTCCCCATGGCGTTGAGAATGCCAAGTATTTCCTTGTTCTGTCCGATACCTTTACCTGCCAAAATCCGGAATTGCAGTTCAGCTTTGTGAACCACTTAGATGTTCCTATTCGTGTAGCTATTTCCTCGGGTGTTTTACTTTGGTAATATCTGCGTATAATTTTTGGCTTTTATTAATGAATAAAAATAAAACAAATTATAATTTCACTTATAAATAATAAGAAAAAGGATTATAAAAATAAGTTTGCTTCTTGCAATGGTTCGGCTATATTGAATACTGATGCTCGTTGATGATGATGCGTTGGAGATGATGTCATCAAAAAGTATATAACAAAAGAAAATGAAGTATATAGCTGTCATATGTAGGTTAATTCTAATATATATCAAATGTGCGGGATTCTGATAAATTTAAAATAAACAATGTATTTCCAACACTCCTACTCATTGTTTGGATTTAAATATCATCCCCAATGCCAATACATTATTCTGGAAAGACTGACTGCCCAACGGCTTTGTTAATAAGTCGGCCCTTTGTTTACCGCTTTCAACATATTTTATTGAAATATGTTCATCAGCACATTTTTCTCTGATGAATCGTAGTCTTAAGTCAATGTGCTTTGTTCTATGATGCAATTCTGGATTCGCCATCAATCGGATTGCACTTTGATTGTCCACGCCCAAAAAGGTTGAAATGTTCTGTGCATAACCGACATCATTTAATAACCGTCGTAACCATATTGCCTCTTTCACACCTTCGCATGCCGCCATACATTCAGCTTCCGTTGTTGACAATGCGACTGTCTTTTGACGTGTACTTCTCCAAGTGATTGCACCATTATTTATTAGAAATACGTAACCCGTTGTAGATCTCCGAGTAATAATATCCCGGGCAAAATCCGCATCCGTGTAACCGGTTAAAGCAATATGCTTCGATGCACCATACCTTATATATATGTCGGATGTCATTTTTAAATACCTTAATATTCTTTTCAATGCCATAACATGTTCCTCACCCGGACATTCCATGAATTTGCTAATTTCTCCTACCGCATATGATATATCCGGTCTTGAAACCGTTGCCGCAAACAATAACATCCCGACTGCCTGTCTAAATGGAAATTTTATGCCCGCCTCATCCGATGATTTTGTTAAATGAATACTTGGATCAATCGGAGTTGAGATGCCCTTTGCATCGCCCATATCAAACCTGTTTATCATTTGATTTATATAAAATTGTTGTCCGATATCTATTGTTCTGTTCATTCGATCACGCCTTATTTCCATTCCCACATAATAATTTCCCTCATTATGCGTTATTTCAAACATACTTGATAATTTTGACATCACCATTTGTATGCCCAATTTTCCCGATGATAAAATCAACCCATCGTCCACATACAATAAAATGATTACCCTTTCTTTATTTAGGTAACCCGAAAACACACATGGATCAGCCTGTGATTGTGTCATACCACACGATAAAATGAAATCGGTGAACCTGGAATTCCATACCCTTGACGACTGTTTCAATCCGTATAGACTTTTCCTTAATAAGCAAACCGATTTGTTATTTTTTAATTTCAATCCTTTTGGTGCCTCCATGAACACCTCTTCATTTAGTTCGCCATAAAGGAAAGCCGTTTTGACATCAAATTGTATGATCTCCATATCTTCATATGCCGCAATCGCCAACATGGTTCTTACCGAGTCATAACGTACCACTGGTGAAAATGTTTCACCGTAGTCAATGCCCGATCGTTGCGAATAGCCTTTGGCTACCAGACGCGCCTTGAATATTACGTCGTTACTGTTGGGTTGCATTTTGACTTTATACACCCACTTGCATCCTACAATATTTTTACCATTTGCACCGTCAACCAACTCCCACGTTTTATTCTTAATTAATGAAGACAATTCGTCGTCCATTGCGCCCTTCCATTCATCTGCATACTCATTGCATACAGCCTCTTCATAATTCAATGGTTCATTTATTATTGCGGAACAACTCATTTCGTTTCGAAATCTTGCTGGCTTATTAATGTTTGTTCGCAAATTGTAACGATTGTTGCCAACTGTTAATTCATTTGAAACTCCCCTTGGATTCAATTCCACTTCATCCGCATCAGATGAATTGTCAAGAATACCAATTACCTTTGTTTCATTATTTATATCGACATCCGTAGTATCTATTGTTGTACCGCCATTGTTCGATGATGTCAATAAAATCTCGTTAAATGTAACGTCGCAACTTACCATTATTTTATTCGACATAACATCATACAGTCGAAAATTCTTTGATGTTGACTCATACCCAACTAAATACACCTTTTTAGCCCTGGCATCCCATTTCTTCCTACCACTTTGTTCTGGAATATGTACCATGCATTCGGTTCCAAAAATTCGCACGTGTCCCATATCCGGCTTTTCTGCGAACCATTCTTCAAACGGCGTTATTGATGAAGCACCTCTTGTTGATGTTCTATTCAACATATATACAGCCACCCTTACCGCCTCTGGCCATAATGATTTGTTCAATTTACTGCCAAGTAACATTGTTCTAGCCGACTCTTGTACAGTTCGATTGTCACGTTCGATAAAACCATTTTGTTCCGGTGTATATGGTGCAATTCTTTCATATAATATACCCTTTTGTTCAAGTAAACCCCTTATTTCACGATTTACAAATTCCGTGCCATTATCACATCTTAAGTATTTTATCTGCTTACCCATAATATTCTGTATCATTCCAATAAAATCACTTAATTTCTTATAAACCTCAGATTTACTGATGATGAAATATACAAATCTAAAATTCGTTGCCTCATCCTTTAGTAGCATATAATACCGTACGCCATTTATGCCGGTCCCGTTCATAGGACCACATAAATCTACATGGATATAGTCGCATTTCTCTGCATTACGTTGACCACTAATATTGTGCGATGAACGATGCATCTTACCGACTTTGCATTCTTCACAAAAAAAATCTTTGGAATCTGACAATTCCAAACCATTAACCAAATTTTTACTCACCATGTTCTTAATAGTTGCCGCATTAATGTGTCCCAATCTGTGATGCCATTGTTGTAATGATGCCACTTTTGCCATATTCGCCTGCTCATTTTGTCTTATTTTATACAGCATTCTGAATTGATTTTTATTATCCCGTACACCACTAGCAACCATAATATTATTTTTATCTATAAGCTCGCATGTTTTGTCGCCAATCACCATTTTGAAACCCATTTTTGTTGCCGATCCGGTTGAAAACAGATTTTGTTTAAGCCCAGGAACGAACTGCACGTTCATTAAAATGCGTGGTTCCCATTTGCCGTTCAACAATGCATATATTCTTATATTTCCCCGACCAACAATAGGCAATTTATGACCACTAGCCGTTTCTACAAGACGATCATCATTAGTTGAATTTAAATCGACAAACCATTCTTTTCGTGACGTCATGTGTGCACTTGCACCTGAATCTGCAATCCATATGTCTTGACATGCAGCACTAACAACATCCGCGATGGATGTTACAAACGCCATTTCAGTTGATTTTTCTTTCTGTGTAAATGGGTCATTATAATAATTATTATTATTATTATTTTTATTATAATTATTATGTTTATTATTATTATTATTGTTATTATAATTATTATGTTTTGTTTGCTGTCTTGCTCTACATTCACGTTCCCAGTGACCAATCTTATGACAAAAATTACATTTACTGTTCCGTTTTCTTTCGGCAATTGATGATTTGCGCATATTTTTTGTAATGTTTAGGTCAAACGCAGCCTCTGTCACATGTTCATCATCCGATTTTTTGAATTGGTCTTCTTCTAATTTCAATCTGGTCAATAAATTATCCAACGTGCGACCTTCTTTAATATTATACCATACCGTTTTGAAATTCTTGAACTTTGATGTCAATCCACTTATTATTCTTACCATTTTAATATTTTCGGAAAGTTCTTCAACCTGACCTTCAATTTCCGCAGCCAATAAAGCAACTGATGAAACATATGCTGCTACCCCTTCATTTTCTTTCATCTTTAATGAAAAATATTCTTCGTACAAACTCATTACTTTAACCTCACTTTTTCTTTCATGGATGTTTTCCAATTTTGTAAAAACCTCGTGTGCGGTTTTACAGGTTAAAATGTGATTCGCTTGATTTTTGTCAATCGATGCTATCAATATACCCATTGCCTTTCCATCTCTTTTGTCAAACACAGCACGTGTTTCCGCCGTGTCATTTTCAAGTATAACTTCCTTTCCGGTCGCAACATTTAATAACCCCAATCCTTTCAATGTTGATGTAACGTTTAATTTCCATAATTTATAATTGGTGTCATTTAACCGATGCGTCAGATGTTGCTGGATTTCATCCGTGGACATCATGTTTTTTTTTTAATAATCTTTTTTTTTATGAATACGGCGATTCAGCTGATAAAATTTTTTTTGTGTACGGATACGGCGATCCGGCTATTCTCACATATAATTTTTTTTATTTTCATTTTAATCAACACTTGTCACTTAATACCTTACCAGTAAAAGTTTGTTTGATTAGCGATGACCTGGGCCCATAACCTTTTGGCTTTTATTAATGAATAAAAATAAAACAAATTATAATTTCACTTATAAATAATAAGAAAAAGGATTATAAAAATAAGTTTGCTTCTTGCAATGGTTCGGCTATATTGAATACTGATGCTCGTTGATGATGATGCGTTGGAGATGATGTCATCAAAAAGTATATAACAAAAGAAAATGAAGTATATAGCTGTCATATGTAGGTTAATTCTAATATATATCAAATGTGCGGGATTCTGATAAATTTAAAATAAACAATGTATTTCCAACAATAATATTTTTATTTAATTCTGATGGATCCATACATATCCTTAACTTGTCGTTTTTCTTTTTAACCACGACCATTGGGCTGACCGACGGCGTTGCATCTTTAATTGGCTCTATAACACCCAATGCAACCATTCTGTCCAATTCCTTTTTCACCGACTCCCTCATTGCGTGTGGTACACGACGAGGCGGAATTATTTTGAATTTTGGATCCGCAACCAAGTCGATGTCGTATTCGAAATTGTTGATGCAACCCAATCCCTTAAATATTTCATTGTCAATATTTAATGTGTTGCATCTTAGTACCAACCTTAGTTGTTCACATGTTTTCCGGCCGATGATTGTTGTAAAATCGCCATCAACAACTTTGAATTTGATCGACGTGTTTTGGCCTTTGATTTGGCAAGGAATTATTGTTTCGCCAACCACCCCTATAGTATGGTCACTGTATGACACCAGGGTTTTGGTTCTTGATCTTGTAATTGGTGTTTTTAATTTCTTAGCTCTTTTCATTGTAATTACATTACAATCCGCACCAGTGTCAAGTTTGGCTTTCAATGTCCACCTTCCAATCTTTATGTTTTCCATCCAATCATCATCATTCGACGTACCGTTTACGTGTTGTATTTTTACCGTTTGTATACACAGTTCACTATCGCCTGTATCGCCTGTACTATCTTCAGCAACTTGTTGTACTTTTCTTGATTTAAATTTTCGTTTTATTGTTTGTTGTTTATTCATCGTTGCATTATTTGATTTACACATTTCCATGAAATGACCCGTTCGTGCACATTTTGCACATTTTTTTTTGTAAGCAGGACATTTTCGTTTTCCATGTCGTTTTCCACAACGACCACAATCGTACAACTCACTATCTTTGATTTTTACAGCATCTATTTTTGTATTTGATGTCTGCATCTCATTTATTTGTTTGCTGGTTGCTTCGTGACTTTTACATGTATTTACCGCTATTTCGAATGTTAAATTTTCCGTGGTCAGTAACTTTTCCCTAATTTGATCAGATAATATACCGATCACTATTTTGTCTCTGATCATTTCATCTTTTAGATTTCCATATTCACATTTTTTTACTTGTGTTTGTGCCCTTGTTAAGAAATCCGTAATTGACTCACCTTCTTGTTGCTTCATTTTATTGAACGTATATCGTTCAAACGTCGTATTTGCTTTCGGGGTAAAATATGTCTCGAATTTCGCTTTTATTACGTTCACATCATTCTGTTCGTCTGCAGTTAATGTGAATGTGTTGTAAATTTCTGCCGCATCTTCTCCGATGCAGGCCATGAACGTGGCAGCCTGTACTTCGTTGGTCTTGTTTGCCAAGTCCGTTGCCAACACGAACCAGTCGTATTGCTGTTTCCACTTGTTCCAGTTTACCCAAATGTTGTCGTCTATTGACAATTGCTTTGGCGGTTTTATCGATGACATTTTTTGATACACTATTACATATATTTATTTTTTTCTTCATATACTTTTGTATATTTTCTATTCCCGATTCTCTATTTTTGTGTTTTCCTATAGTTTTTTCAAATGTACACGTTTTTATTTAATTGTTTTTTTTTACTCGCTATTTATCCACATGGGAATTTAATTTTGCGATTTCACAATTTTTCACGTGGCACTACGGACACAGCTTTTTCCGACGTTTTTTTTATTCCGATTTTTTTCTTTTTTTTTTATTTATTTTCTCGTTCACTACTATTTTTTTTTATTACCTTTCATTATCCTTTTTATTTAATTTATAAGGATGGTTCTTATTTTTCCCGATTTATATATTTTTTTTTTATATTATTATACGATAATAAAATAAAACTTCTGACACCATGTAATGTAGTGACAATTATTATTTATCAATGTATTTTTCTTTAATAAACTAACCTCCGCGCCTGTATCTATCAAAAATATATTTTCACCGCTTTTACATATGTTGATAGGTAATTTAACAAAAATTTGCTCCATGTTTTCATCTGTATTATTTAATTTATTTCCTAATAGTAATTTGATACTTGTTTCCACCACATTTTTACTTTCTATTTCATTTTTATTATTATTTATTTCTTCTGTCTTATTTTCTGTTTCAAATTTATTCTTATTTTCTCTATCATCTATGCTTCCACAACCGCGGGCTTTTGGTTGTGTGTTTATTAGTTTTTTGGCATATCGTTTGTGCCAGCGTTTGTCATTTCCTGACTTGTGTGGTTCTGTTCATTTAATTCATCCATATAATTCAAATTTACATTTTTATGATTGGTATTATTATTTTGTGCACCGTTAAATTTAATTCCTCTTCTGTTATTACATTGTGAGTATACATGTCCCGGTTTATTACAGAACGTACAGTTTGTATCTTTCGTATTATCCGTATTTCTATTCCAGTTATTTCTATTATGATTATTATAATTATTATTATTTTGATTATTATTATTGCCCTGACCGTAATTCCCAATATTATTATATCCACTATTATTTTGCGGCCCGTAATTTCTTGCGTTTCCCGATCTAAATCCACTATTATTACCATTATAATTATTACTATAACCCACGTTATTATTTCCCATATTATTTCTACCTTGAGAAAATTGTTCATTAAATCCATTATTATTATTATTATTATTATTATAATTATTATTATTTTGATTATTATACCCTCCGTTATTACTTGCCATGTTATATCTCCCATTTGTATAATTGTTACGGAACCCATTATTATTATTATTATTATTATTATACCACCCATTATTACGATTACCATTGAAAGCTCCATTTTGTTGGTTATTATTAAAATTATTATTATTCCTACCATTTAATCCCCCAAAACGTCCATTCACACAATTTTGTATATTATGACCATATACACCACATTCATTACAATACGGAGTAGCCTTTCTTATTCCACAATCAACATACGTGTGGTTGCTTTTACCGCAAAACCCACATTTTAACTCCTGCATATTTAATACTTTAGCCCCCGATTGTTCTGCATTTCGGTTAAACTCAAAACCCGTTTTATTGACCCTCGCATTTTGGAATGGGTTATGGGCCTGCAACATAATTTCCGCGTTGGTAATTTGTTCTACCGCCTTTTCAAAATCCTCCTCAGACACCGTTATGGCGAATTGCCTTAATCCCCGATCCAAAATCCCCGTTTTCAATACCCGCAAGCGAGTCTGTTTGATCTCTTTAACCAACGCGACGGCCTCGATTTCTGGGTAATTTGCCCCAATAATTTCCAAAACACGTTGGGACAGCTTATACAATTTCCTCGCGTACATCGAAAAATCCTCAAGTGGTGACTGGAATGTGTTTCTCAACTCCAACATAGCCATATCCAACGACTTTTTGGGCAAATATCGGCCCCTTAAAATGCCTTCTAACGCCGCCAAAGTTTCGACTTCCCTTCCCCTAATTAGCTCGAATGCATCCCCCGTAAGTTTGGTACTGATAAATTGTACCATTATGTTCTCGTGGTTGGGTGGTATGCATCTCAGTGCCATTTGGCACGAATTTATGAACTGATGTACCTGGTTGGTTAAGCCAGGATTTGGTTCCCCTGAAAAATTCGGGATTATTCGCGAAACAATACGGCCGATCTCATTAAAGTCCGCCATTGTGTCCTCAAAATGTTCCTCTATATTATTAATGTCCCCGAAACCCTTTTCAATCTCAGTTAGTATGTGCTTCAATCCTCCGTATGTCGCCTCAAAAATTTCTAATTCCTGACTTGTCCGTGATTGTTTTTCTAATTCCACATGCAATTCTTCTTCTAAATTTAAAACGTTCCTTTCTATGGCCGACTTACTCTCCTTAATTTGTATAGCCTTTGGCGATCCCTGTTCCGTTTTTCCCAAACAATATTCCAGACTTCTTATTTCCTCCACGTGCAGTTTTATTTTATTTTTATATTGGATTTCTCTTTCCCTACTTTTCTCTAAAACCTGCGTTAATTCTTCTATTGTTTTCTCGTACCTTAATGCCTGTTCCTCGTTATTCCGCTGTATGGTTCCTTGGTTTTTGATTACCGTTTTTAAATGGGCGAGTTTCTCTTTAAGATTTTTAATATGCTCCGTTACCTCTGTATTTTTAAACAACTGCTCTATTATGTACTCAGTCGTTTCCAATTTCTTTTTATTCGTATAGCTGGACTCTATATACTGCTTTATTTCTCTATATCCCTTACTGCTCAATTTTTCCCTACAAAGCAGAACCAAGTTCTCATTCAGATGAATAATCAATTTTTCAATGTTTTTTCTTTCACTCCTCGATAATGGGGAAACCTCTGCCATACGTAATAATAGACTTAGTCATAAATACACAAGACCTCTCTATTTAATTTTATTTTTTATTTAAAATTCATTTTATTTTATATTTTTTATTTAATTTATTTATTATTAATTTATTTTTTTTTTATTTTATTAACACTTTCAATTATACTATTAAATTTCCTATCAAACTTCCTATCGTTCGCGTCCGCTCGTACCAGCTTTAATTCCTTCTTTTTTTTATTTAGCTCTTTAAATAATTTTCTTTTTTCCTCCTTTATTTTTGTTATCTTTAAAATATTGTTCAATTCTGCTATCTCCCTTTTTAATGTTACTATCTTGCCTCCTCTATTCTTTTTTATTATCTCCACTTCCTTTTTTATTGCTTTTCCTCCTCCAGTTGTTCTTTGTCTTTTTTTATATTGTTCTATGGTTAATGGCAAGGGCCCTATTTGATATTCACCCGATTGCATACTAATTAAATGACATTGATTTGTTAATCACATTTTCTTTTTAATTTATTTTAATTTAAAGCATATAATCGCGAATAAGAAACAAAAATATTATCACCGACGCGACGCGCGACACGTTAACCCATAAGAATATGAAAGATATTAAATTGTAAGATATAAATCGCATTTATAAAAATATATTTTTTTTTTTTTATTACTATTTATTACTATTTCCTATTTATATTTATCATTCATACCAATAATTTACTATATATATAATTCAGTAATATATATATATTTATTGTAAAATTCATATCTAATTAAATTAATATATGCTGTGCTTTTATTTCTTTCTTTTTTTTTTTTTTTTTTTTAAAAATTTTCATACACGCCACATAAGAATAATAACAATAAATTGAAAAATACTATTAGTACTAATTTCAAATGTCATATATATATTATATATTTAAAAAAAAATTAAAGTTGTATAATATATACTAAAAATTTATAACTATACAAAATAACCATATATAATTCGTTTTCATATCGAAAAAAAAAAATAACCAATTTATTACGTAAAATTTATACATCAATTTTATATATTCAATCCAGTCAATATTGTTAATATTTTGTCAAAGGTTTTTATTATAGTTATGATAACGTCTTTGCACGACGACGCATATAAGAGAACTGACTTACTTATACTATATATAGAAGGTAAAACAGTGGCGTTTGACAAACCGATATGTATATAATTGCAATTACTTCAACACCTTCTCTTAATTCCATATCTTTAACATTTTACAAAAACAAAAATAGTTCATTAATTCGAACAACAATTAAATTTCATTACATAAATTATTTGTCAATTACCAGTATTTTTCCTTCTTTACAAATACCTTATAAATTAATATTTCGATACATTTTTTTTAATAATAGTTTTAAACAAAATCCTTATGACATAATTATATTTCTAAATTTTTCAAATTTGTTCACTCCCAATGACTTAGTAAAGATGTCAGCTACCTGCTCCTCCGTTGAACAGTATTCTATGTTTATTAGTCCTTCCTTTACCTTTTCGTTAATAAAATTATATTTTACGTCAATATGTTTACTTCTGCGATTGAACGAGCTTAACTTGATCAACTTTATTGCACTCTGGTTATCCACCTTTAAATTTACCGTTAACGATTTACCAGTAATTTCTTCAACCAATCTCTTTAAATATATCAACTCCCTACAACATTCAGCCGCCGCTATGTATTCTGCCTCTGTGCTTGATAGTGAAACCGTTTGTTGTTTTCTGGAACACCAACTAATCGCCCCGTTACAAAACATTATAATGTAACCAGTTGTGCTCCTTCTTGTTTCCTTATCACCAGCAAAATCCGAGTCACAGTACGCGTTTATTTCATAACCCTCCGTCCTTGTATATGAAATACCCATTTCGGCCGTACCCTTCAAATACCTTATCATATCCTTTACATTCTTGATGTCACATCCCGTCGGACGCTCTACAAATCTACTAGCAAAATTCACCGCATATGATATATCCGGACGAGTTTTAGTTGTTAGATATAGTAGACTTCCCACAGCTTCCCTATATGGAAATTTATACATTGCTTCACCCGGATCATCAATCGCATTATCAACTTGCATCGGTACCCTTGTCACCTTCGCATCTTCCATTCTAAAACTACTTATTATATTTCTTGCATACCCCCTTTGGTGAAGTTTAATTGTGTTGTGTGATCTTTCAATTTCCACACCAACAAAAGCGCTCACATCCTCATTGTATGTGATTTCAAATTCTTTGTTTAGTTGCGCCAATAATTCTATTAAATCCCTTTTATTGTTTCCAATTATAAGACCATCGTCAACATATATGGCCAAAATTATTGTATTATCTTTATTTCTAAACATGCACCTATCGGATTCCAACGACACCAATCCTTGTCCCTTCAAAAAACCCGAAAAAGTTTCATTCCATTTCAATGGAGCTTGTTTTAAGCCATATAACGCCCGATTTAATTTGCATATTATACCATTATCAGCGTCATAACCCTCCGGTAACTTCATAAAAATATTTTCCTCCAACTTACCGTATAAAAATGCCGCCTTGATATCAAATTTCATCATAAGTTTATTTTCTTTTGCCGCTAGTGCAAACATTATTCTTAATGCAGCATTGTCAACCACTGGACTATACGTCTCACTGGAATCTATCCCATATCTCTGTTCACATCCGCGTATGACCAATCTGACTTTGTACCGTCCATCATCTTTAATTTTAAACACCCATCTGCTGCTAATCAATTTTTCATTAGGCACTTCATACGTCTGCATCTTTCTTTAAAAACCCCTGCAATATACTCACCTCCATTATCACACCTAATTTTGGATATCTTCATATTCCATTTAGCCTCTGCTTCATTTATATAGTTTTCTATCACATCCGCCACTTCATATTTCCCCGTTATCGGAAAAACCATCGCGAAGTGTGTGTAATCATCCAGTAACGTAACGTAGTACCTTTTTCCGTTCCATGTTTCAGCTTCCATCGGACCACCAACATCCGTATGCACCAATTCCAATGGCCTTGTTGCCCTTGTTCTAATAGTGCCAAACGGTGCCCTAGTTTGTCCAGCCTTTAGGCAGATCTCACATACCCTATTAATATTTTTAAAATTTTCTTCATTTAAATTCATACCTTTGGATTGTTTAAGCAATCCCTTCATGTTTTCATAACTTAAATGGCCCAATTTCCGGTGCCATTCATTAATATTGTCTTCTACTTTTGTTGTCGATATCAATACCTCATTTTTAATTTCATTTTTAATTTTTACCGCATACAAACCATTTTGCTGCTTTTCACCGTGCAATACAATTTTATTATTGCCTATGATTTCTACCTTTTCATTTTTAAATCTTACTATCCCATCGTGTTTTGTTATTGCATGAACCGATAACAAATTCTTGCTTAATGCTGGAACATATAATACTTCTTTTAATGTCAAGTCATGTGATTTAAATGTTCCTATCGCTTCGCATGTCATAGATTCATTTTTCTTGGCTACTCCTATATTTTCATTGACCGTTCGAATTCCTTGTAATAGTTTCACATTATTCACCATATGTGAAGTAGATCCCGAATCAACTATCCATTCATCGTAGTTATTGTTGTGGTTGTTATTATTATCATTATTATTACCGCCGATGTTTTTATTATCTCCCATGCTTAAAAATGACGATCTCGTATTATACGATCTCGTATTACTGTTCTTATTCTTTCGGAAAAAACAGTCTCTTTCCTGATGTCCTCTTTTCTTGCAAATATTGCAATAATTGGTGGCATTTAACTGATTATTATCACGAAAATTATTTTTACAGAATTTAGCCATGTGTCCCACTCTATTGCATTTGAAACACTTGATATTATTTCTGTACTGCTCACCTTTATTTTTATTAAAAGCTTTAAAGGCAACTACTTCTTCTTTGTTTCCCCTTTGTCTTCCCTCTTCTGAAATCAATCGTCCAGTCAAGTTCGCCAATGTTTTGTCAGCTGCCGCGGTTGACTCCCATGCGCTCATAAAATACCCGTAACTTTCAGGTAGTGTTGCCAGCAACTTGGACATCAGCATTGCCTCATCTATCTGCATCCCCTGTGCTCTTAATTTGAAAACTATATTTTCCAATTTACTTACGTGCGTTGCCATGTCATTTGCCATATCATGAGCATAATTAAAAAACTGCTGCATCAGTGACCATTTTTTCTGATCACCATCACGATCATAAATCGTGCATAACTTATCAAACATTTCCTTTGAACTCTGTGCATTTAATATGTGCTGAAGCGGACCTCGTTCCATTGTTGATATGATTATCCTTTGTGCTTTAGCATCTTTTAATATAAATTCCGGCTTTCGTATATCCTCTTCAGGCATTACAACCTCGCCCGTAACGATGTCATTTAAATTTGTTGCCTTAAATAAAATGGTTATCTGGAATTTCCACATATTAAAATTTTCGCCGTCTTTTAGTTTTTCAATGTGGTTGTTGTCCTCACTATTTGCCATTTTCGATGTTTTTTTTTTTTTTTATGTTTTTACAATAGAGGTACTAGATTGTCTTTACACGTTTTATAATATTTTTAGGTTATTATTTTTTAAAAACGTTTTAGGTTAAATTATTTCTTCTTTTCCCTTTTTCCGTTTTTAGGTTATTTTTTAATTTTTTTTTTTTTTTTTTTTTTTTTTTTTTTTAATACACGTTTTGATATATGTTTTAATAGTTTTCACGTTCTGATTTTAAATGTTTTAATTTCTTTCCTTTAAATTTTTAATTTAATTTATTTTTTTTTTTATATTGTTTCACACTCATAAGTCTTTTCTTTTTTTAATTTTTTTAAACGTTTTTAGGTTGATTATTTCTTCTTTTTTTCGTTTGATTTTATTCTTCACATTCCGCGCGCGTATGATGCCTTTTATTTTTATTTAACCTTTTACTTTGAGTTCTTTTTACTTTTTAATTTTACTTTTACCCTTTTTTAATTTTACTTTTTAATTTTATTTTTTTAATTTTCCTTTTTAATTTTACATTTTTAATTTTACTTTTTAATTGTCTGGGCACATAACCTGTTAATATTTTGTCTTCTTCTTCTTCTTCTTCTTTCGTTAGGTCATGGACCTGTGTTTTTCTAGGACATTTTATTTTCAGTTAATTTTGAGATGCGGATGTCCAACTCTCTCGCCATCTCTTCGGCGGCCTACCAATTGGCCGTGTGCCACCAGGGTGTTTTTTTCTTGCAATATTTGCGATTCTGTTCTCTGGCATTCTATCAACGTGGTCTCTCCAGTAACGTCTTCTGGACCTAGTCCATCTCACTATGTCTTGAATTTTACATTCCTCTCTGATATCATCACTTCTGATTCGATATCTAAGTGAATGACCGGTGATAGTACGTAAGATCTTCATTTCTGTTGTCCTCATTAATTGTTTCGTTTTGGACGTATCACTACGGGTTTCTGCTGCATATGTTAAAATAGGTCTTACGCATGTTTTATAGATTCGTATTTTGCTGTCTAGTGACATGAACCTGTTTCTCCAAATGACGTCACGAAGGCATCCAGATATTGATGCCGCCTTGTTGGTTTGATAGCGAACCTCTGCAGAAACATCTCGATAACTGCTTGTTTCTGCACCCAAGTAGCGAAAACTCATAACTTGCTCAATCGGCATGTCGTTTACCACAAGTTTGCATCTTATTGGTTCTTTAGCTATAACTACTGATTTTGTCTTCATGGTAGATATCAACATATTTAAGCTTTCAGCATGTTCTTTAAATGTAAATAATAGACGCTGCAAATCGTCTTCGTTTTCTGCGAAAAGAACTGCATCATCCGCATAACAAATGATACTAATCAGTTGATTTCCCATCCTATATCCAATTCCAGTAGCTTTTATTTTCAGTATGATCTTGTTCATTACCATATTAAACAATGTTGGACTCAAGCTATCACCCTGACGAATTCCAGTTGATATTGGTATTTCATTTGTGAGCTTTCCGTTTACTTTAATCCGCGTTGTGTTGTTAACATTCATTTGTTGTATAATGCCAATTATGTTTTGCTGGATGTTAGCTGTTTCTAAAATGTTAATAACATCATCAAGTTGGACACGATCGAAAGCCTGTGTAAGATCGATGAAGCACATAAAAATTGGGGTGTTGTATTCAATTGACTTTTCCACAAGTTGTCGTATAATAAATATTGAATCAATAGTTGATCTATTCCTTCTGAAGCCATTTTGTTCATCACAAATCTCAGTTTTTGATGTAATTTCATCGCCAATGATCTTAGTGAAGAGTTTCTGTACAGCACTTAATAATGTGATACCACGATAGTTTCTCGGATCAGTTTTACTGCCCTTCTTAAATATTGGTATTGTAATACTAGTTCTCCAATCTGTAGGTATCTCATTGTGTTCAAGTAGTTTATTGAACAATTTTGCAATCTCAGCAATTAGGTCGTCTCCACCATACTTCAGGCACTCATTTGAGATATCATCAATACCCGGAGATTTCCTATTTTTCAATGTTTTAATTGCCTGTTTGATCAGATGTTGACTTATATAAAAGTTGTTATCTTGAACTCTGTTGTGCGAATGTCTCATATTATACTCTCCTGTGTTGGCAAATACATTCTGGAAATGCATAACCCATGCCTCAGCAGATACTGATGAATTTTGTATATATTCATTAATAGGTTTTTTTCTATTCCTTAGAAAGTTCCAAATTTTCTTTTGTCCACCATACAAATCACGTTCCATGTCTTTACTAAAACGGTTCCAATATTCTTTTCTAATTAGAGCTATTTTGGCATTGACAGTGTTTCTAATTAGTTTATATGCCCTATATTCTGCTGGCGTTTTTAGGCTTCTATATTTTAAATACGCCTCCCGTTTTTCAGTGGCCAAAATCTTCACTTCTTCTGTAAACCATGGTTTAATGTTGTGTTTTGCATGGATATTAACTTGCCTTCGTCCAACCGCTTCATATGTTGCGTTATTTATGTTCTCCCTTAACTTACACCATGCCGCCTCGATGCTGTCTTCATCGTTAATGGAATTATTTGACGTTTTAAAATGCAATCTGTTCTCATATAGCTGCTTTGTGCTTGGATCCATAATAGATTCAATATTTGTTTTTTGAATATATTCTGGAGCCTTAGGTTTTAGTAATTTTGCAATTATTCTGATTTTACATAGAAGCAGACTATGATCCGTACCCACATTACCAGAAGAAAGAGCTCGTACATCCAATATTTGTGAAGGATGGAAACTTCTGTTTGTAATAATGTAGTCAATAGTTGATCGTTGACCTCTGGTGTTATGCCATGTATATTTATGCTGATATTTGTGTGGAAAAAACGTGTTGTTAATTCGAAGCTCATTGTTTGCACAAAACTCTATCAATGCTTCTCCATTTTCATTTAATGTATCTTCGTTAAATATTTGTTTAACGCCATTCAATATCGAGTTTCCCACTCTAGCATTCATATCACCCATTATTAATATCTTATCGTTAGATGAAAAGTTATCTATCTCCTGCTGCAAGTCGTCATAGAATGACCCAGTTTCTTCCCGTGGCTTATTAGCATCCGGCGCATAAGTACAAACAATATGCATTAAATTACTACCGAATTTGAAAGATACCGTAAGTAATCTATCACTTAGGTATTTTATATTATGTATGTTAAGTTCAAATCGATGATGCAAAAGTAAACCAACACCCGAATGAGCCCGTTGGTTCTTATCTTTACCACTATATATGAGAACATAATCATTATATCTATTTGTACCCCTTCCTTTCTTTTTTGTTTCAGATAGAGCACAGAAATCAATTTTATGATGGTTCATTTCCATTAACAGTTCTTGATCTTTATTATTGAACGATGTTATGTTCCAGCAAGCAAATCGCAATATATTCTTTTTCCATTTTCGTTTTGTCCGTGACCGTGCTGAGTCGTCGTTGTATAAATCCGATCCGTTATCCGAGGCTAAATTCCTAGTACTTTGAGCGGTATTAATTTATAGTCTAGAGGCAGCTTGCTAGGCCAACCTTCGACTTTGCAACATTTGAAGCCATTTCCTACTTCTAGCTGACGCGAGCTAATGAGTTATTTGTATTGCCGCCCATGTTCGGCAATCTGACAATTTGGCTGTGGTTATTGAATGGCGCCACTTACTCGCCATGTCATCATGTTATCATTGGACTCTGGATTTAAATGGTTACTGCTGCCATTCAGTAACCCCAGAGACCCTCCAACATGACCGTTGATTGTCCGCGCCCTTTCGGGTAACCCCCATATACCACATATGGAAGCCATTCCACTATCCGCAACCTGTGGACGCGTCCAGTCGCAATCAACTTTGCAAATGGTCTGCTGTCAGTGCAGACCATTTTCTGGACTAATATTTTGTCAAAGGTTTTTATTATAGTTATGATAACGTCTTTGCACGACGACGCATATAAGAGAACTGACTTACTTAACACTTCGTTCAATAATGTGTGTGACTGACACATAGATGGCGTCCCTAGAACTAAATCAATATTTTTTTTCGCATTTGGCAACCTTTTTAGGCTTACTGTCAACATCATATGTTAATCAGATCATTTGTTTACAAGTTACAGTGCTATAAGTGACGCTATTTTTGTGTTTTAAAAAAAAATGAATTCAAAGCAATTCCGTGTGCTGATTTATCATTGTTTTTTAATGAAAAAAAATACTGTTCAATGCCAGGAATGGCTTGAAAAACATTACTCGGACTCTGCTCCATCAAAAAGAAGCATTTGTTATTGGTATGCCGAATTCAAACGTGGTCGTACAGACACCGATGACATTCCATCTACTGGAAGGCCAAATGACGCTGTTATTCCGGAAAACGTTGAAAAAACACTGAAAATCATTATGTCCAACCGTAAAGTGAAAGTGAGGGAGATTGCTGACATTCTGAAGATATCAGCAGGCAGTGTACAAACCATAATACACGAACATTTGGGTATGAAAAAGGTGTGTTCCAAATGGGTGCCGCGTTTGCTCACACCGGAGCAAAAACAACAACGAACCGATGATTCAAAGAGCTGTTTGGACATGTTTACGCGCAATAAGTCGGAATAAGACGGAACAGCGAATATTATATAGCGTTATTGGAGCGTTTGAAAGTCGAAATCGCAAAGAAACGGCCTCATATGGCGAAGAAAAAAGTGTTGTTCCACCAAGACAATGCACCGTGTCACAAATCAATGAAAACGATGGCAAAATTGAACGAATTGGGCTTTGAATTGCTTCCCCATACACCGTATTCTCCAGATTTAGCCCCCAGCGACTACTGGCTCTTCGCAGACCTCAAAAGGATGCTCCGTGGTAAGAGATTTGGCTCAAATGATGAAGTAATCGCCGAAACTAACGCCTATTTTGAAGGCAAAGAAAAATCGTTTTACAAAGGCGGTATCGAAAGATTGGAAAAGCGTTGGAATGATTGTATCTCCCTAAAAGGGGACTATCTTGATGAATAAAAACGAATTTTGGCAAAAAAATGTGTTTTAATTAATTAGTCACACACATTATTGAACGAAGTGTTATACTATATATAGAAGGTAAAACAGTGGCGTTTGACAAACCGATATGTATATAATTGCAATTACTTCAACAAATATCACTTTAAAAAAAAATTATTAAATTTCATATTAATATTTTGATAAACAATTTTATATTTATTTCCAATATAAAAACAAATTAAATAATTTAAATAAAATTTTCTATATTCTCTTCACAAATTAAATTTAAAATTTATTTGAAACATCAAATGACATTTTTTTTTTATTTTTTCTTTTCAATTAACATATATATAAAAAAAATAATTTCACAACATATAAAAATTTTAATATAACATTCAAAAATACCACATATACACTATACATAAAATACTATACTAAAATGAAACAACAATTATTGTATCAAAAAATTGAATAATTCTATCCACGACGATAGAACTACCGGCTGCGCCAAATCTGTCATGGGCCGATTCCGTGATGGGAGCGGACAGATTATTTAGAAAGTCTACGGTCACGCACAGTGAAATTATCATTATTAAAACACGTTTTTATTTTTCTTTTTTAAACAAACTCCAAATATATATTAAATAATGAACAAACCCGTGAATTATAATATTGTAGTTTAAGACAATGTTGATTGGATACAATAAATACAAGAACAATTTATTTAAAACAATATAGAAAAAGAATTAATTAATACATTAATAAAACTACTTTAATGAAAATATAAAACGTTTTCTAATTCTGATGTTGACACGATGAAGAAACGCGATGAAGTGAAGATGATGATTGTTTTACTCATGTTCTTCCCCGCCGCATGAGTATAGTTGTTTGATTATATATATAAACTTCATTTGATGTTTAACTCCTTTCGTCATACACCGCCATCTGCCAAAACCATGATAAATGATCATCGATGTCTACACTCAACACTCCCCCTCAATGATACATTTATCATCATCAGGCTCCAATCCCATCATTTTCCTGAACAATCCAAATTTAACACCGCCAAGCGGTTTGGTAAAAACGTCGGCCAATTGTTCGGATGACTGCAAATACACCAGTTCAATATTTCCCAAACAAACCTGCTCACGTATAAAGTGATGACGTATGTCTATATGTTTTGTTCTTTTATGATGTGTCGGGTTTTTGGCCAACTGTATGCAACTTTGGTTGTCTTCGTATATTTTTACCGTCTTTAGTTGTATTCCCAGATCTGTCATTATTTTCTTCAACCAAATTGCCTCACAAGTTGCAGCGCTTAAAGCCATGTATTCGGCCTCAGCTGAAGACAGTGCCACTGTTGGTTGCCTTTGCGATGTCCACGTTACCATTTGGTTGTATAATTTAAAACAATACCCGGATGTTGATTTTTTGTCTTCATCCGTTCCCCAATTTGAATCCGCAAAACCAATCAGTGTGCCTTCCGTTTCTTCCGGTGCGTATACCAACTTTAATTTTAATGTACCTTTTACATACCTTAACACCCTTTTCAAGTTTACCCACATTTCCTCATTTGGCCTGTGTTGCCGCCTGGACAAATAACTTACAGAAACAGCCAAATCTGGACGCGTTCCCAGCATCGCGTACATCAAACTCCCAACTACATTACGGTATGGTGCCTCAAAAACACCCGTATCTTCCTCATTGAATTTAAAATTCTGGTCCATTGGTGTTTTCACCGTCTTACAATCGGACATGCCATATTTTTGCAACACGCCCTCCAAATATTTTTCCTGGCTTAATTTCATGATCCCTTCTTCAATATTCCGCTCTATTTTTATTCCCAGGAAATAATTTAGATCACCAAAATCCTCCATATTAAATTCACCCATCAAAGCCGCTTTAATATCATGAATACATTGTCGTGACTTGCTCCCAATAATAATATCATCCACAAATATCAACACAACCACCAATCCCATTTTTTGATTTCGAGTATATAAACAATAGTCCGATTGGCTCCTCACAAAATCATTTTTTAACATGAACCGATCAAATCTTTCGTTCCAAAGCCTTGGCGATTGCTTCAATCCATATAAAGCCCGGTTCAACTTGCACACCATATTCGTCGGCCCATCATACGGATCAGGTTGACGCATATATACCTCGTCTTCCAGTATACCATTTAAAAATGCCGTTTTGACATCCATCTGATGGAAAAACATTTTGTGTTTGTTACCAAACGCCAATATAACGCGCAACGTAGCCAATTTTGCAACAGGCGAATACGTTTCCATATCATGAGCGCCCTGCATAAATCCCCTTGCGACCAATCTTGCCTTATATTTCTTTACATTTCCGTTTTCGTCCCTTTTAATTTTAAATACCCATCTACTGGTTATTGCCCTCTTATCTGGTGGCAATTCCATAATGGTCCATGTTTTATTTAATTCGATGGACTTCATTTCATCCATCATCGCATCATACCAATTCTGTTTATCCGGGCGGCCATTTATATCCACAATTGACTCCGGCGCATCCCCATCGACATCGACCACATTCATGGCAAGGCACGTCTCGTAATCATCTAGCCATCTGGGTGGATGCCTTTCCCTAACGGATCGCCCAACACTATTAACATCATCGGCAAGAGGCATGTCACTCATGGTGTTATTTTCACCTGTGTCATCGTTTAACTCAATCATGTCTTCCACAACTGAGTTGTGCTTTGGCGATAACCCCTCATCAAACGTAACATCCCCCCCGACAATAACCCCACCGTTTTCCGGGTCCCATAAGCGGTATCCGTTTGGCGCATAGCCAACATGAATGTACTTTTTCGACTTTGAGTCGAACTTCGCACGGAAACCCTTTGGGATGTGCAAATATGCTGCACTTCCAAATATTTTTAACCTTCCGACATCAGGCTTATGCCCGTACCACATTTCAGCAGGCGTTTTGTCCTGCAAAGCAGATGTCGGTCGGCGATTTATTACGTACACCGCCGATAACACAGCCTCGTTCCAAATATATTTTTGTAAATGTGACCCACAAATCATTGACCTCGCGACCTCCACTATCGTCCGGTTCATTCGTTCCGCAACTCCGTTTTGTTCTGGAGTATACGGCACCGTGTACCTTATGCCGATACCCCTTTCCTTGCAGAACCCTATCATGTCGTTCGACTTATATTCCGTCCCGTTGTCACAATTTAACGTTGCTATTCTTCTTTCAAAATGCGCGCCCGCGAACGCCTCGTATTCCTTAAATCATTTTAAAAATTCGCCCTTTGTCTCCAAAAAATACACCATCGTAAAATGGGTGTAGTCATCGATGAATGTAAGAAAATATTTTTTACCGTTCCACGATTCCGGATTCACAGGACCACATATATCACTGTGCACGACCTGTAACGGCCTGCTTGTTTTTTGACGATGACCAATGTGTGGCCGCCTGGCCTGCTTGCCCCCAACACATGTGGGACATACTGTATTTTCTTTTTCGAAAACACCCGTTAACCCGGTGACCATGTTTAGATTTTTCAACTTCACCAATGAATTATATGAGATGTGACCCAGACGATCATGCCACAATTTTGTGTTGTCCGCGTTTGTCATGTGGACGTCTATTTGGCAACCCGCCCTACGCACAAATTCCACCTCATACATTTTATTTTTTATATATGCAACGGCAACCACTCCACCCTTGTTAAAGATCCGCGCACACCCGTTTTCAAAAACTACCTTCAATCCGGACAATTCTAATTTTCTTATCGACATTAAATTATGTTGCAAATCTTTTACATATAGAACATCTGGAATTACACAATTTACTGTTTTGTTATTTATAATAGACAATACACTAACCTGACCATATTTTTTAGCCAACAGGTATTCTCCGGATTTGGCCACGCGTATTTTTATCGGCGTTTCCAACTCCTCTACATCCATTAAAATTTCCTCCTGGTTCGTTAGGTGTTCGGTTGCACCCGAATCCAAAAACCAAATTATTTTATTTTGGCATGTTGTTTGCCCGAATGAATTTTCTTCCGTAGCAATAAATGTTACCGTATCATCTTTTGTGATACACGCTTTGTTATTTATACTATTTCCCGCATTTTGTCGATTTACATTTCTTTCATACGTTGATTTACCTTTTACCTTGCATTCGGATTTCTTATGGCCATATTTGTTGCACCTATAACATTTGTATTTAAATCCAGATGGCGCAGCAAATGCGGTTGGTTGTGTGTCAGACACCCTTCTGGTTGAACGATGCCCACCCTTATGTTTTATTTCTTCATCCAATAATCGACCACGCACAAATTCCATTGATAATATTTCAATTGAGACGGTTTCCAACGCGGTAATTACATTATTATACTCTTTTGGAAGGGTCAAAAACAGATGGCATATTATATCCACCTCTTCCATTTTTGCACCGCACTGTTTCAATTCGCGCACAATTTTTTCAAACCGGATAAAATGATCATCCAGTGATTCATTTTCATTTAATTTTAACATTAATAATTTCTTCCTTAGAGAAATTTGTGACGCCATACTTTTCCTTTCAAACACGTTTTCTAGTGCCCTCCAAATTTGTGCGGGTGTTTCTTTATCCTTAACTAATTCTAAATGTGAATCGGCTATTTTTGATATTAATATAAGTTTACATTTTTTCTCACCCTTTATACGATCCGCCAACTTCTTTTCCAAATCAACCCTTTGTTGGTTTGTGGCGCCTTCCGCGACTTCATAATCAGCATCAATTCTTTCTTCGATGCATCCAAGGATATTATGTTCATCCAAAAGGACTTGGATTCTAAATTTCCAATTTGCATAATTTTTCCCATCCAACAATGGCATTCTAAACTTTTCTTCTTCCATTTTTGTTCTTTTCACACGATTTAATATTTTTTTTTTTTTTTTCCAGACCACGTGTTGTACACCACGCTTTTAACTGTTTTAACCAAAAAACCACGTATAACTTTTTTCTTTAAAAAAGCACAAAACCACGCTTCTTTTTTTTATGTTTCAACAGGAACCACGTGTAACCTTTTTTTTTTATTTGTAACAACCACGTTCTGCTACCATATTAAATAATGAACAAACCCGTGAATTATAATATTGTAGTTTAAGACAATGTTGATTGGATACAATAAATACAAGAACAATTTATTTAAAACAATATAGAAAAAGAATTAATTAATACATTAATAAAACTACTTTAATGAAAATATAAAACGTTTTCTAATTCTGATGTTGACACGATGAAGAAAAGCGATGAAGTGAAGATGATGATTGTTTTACTCATGTTCTTCCCCGCCGCATGAGTATAGTTGTTTGATTATATATATAAACTTCATTTGATGTTTAACTCCTTTCGTCATACACCGCCATCTGCCAAAACCATGATAAATGATCATCGATGTCTACACTCAACAATATATTTATTATAAATTTTATTTTCTAATTTACGTTATACGTTATACGTTATACAGCACTTAAGCATATTCTAAACAATTAAATTATTAAAGTGGAGCCGTCATTCAACTAATTGTGTTTTTGTTTCGTATACGCAAAACCAATTTAAACCAAATTAATTAAATAAAACTCCTGGACGTCGGATGCTTTTGCATCCTATTATTCCAGGTATTTAAAATCTGGCGTAAATGACGGGGAGATTTTATAACTATTTTAATTCTTAACTACTAATCATTTTACTTACGTGACTATCTCTTACTATAACCTTATTTTTCAAAACAAACTACTTTATTTATATACTTATTTTTTATTTATTTTTTATTTATTTATTTTTGGATTTTTTTATTTTCAATTGTACTATAACTTTATTTTTTCAAAAACTACTTTCTTTATAGAATTATTTTCTATTTATTTTTTATTTATTTGTGTTTGGATTTTTTATTTTCAATTGTACTATAACTTTATTTTTATATTTTATTATTTTTTAATTTTTTATTACCAACTGTGTAACTATTCTTTTATTTTTTATTTTTAATTAATTTTTCTCACCGACTGTGCTCTGAAAATCAGTGCACAGCCTTTTTAATAACTTTGGGATCAGATGGATCCCTTCAATATTTCCTACTCTTGATCACTCACTGTCCGGAAAATCATATGTGCAATTTTAACAATTCAACCAATCATATGGATCAGTGACATAATATTTTACTAAATTCCCCTTTTTTCATTATATACTTTATGATTTTCCAGAGGTGTGAACGATCAAGTGTAGTATTATATATATATGTATCTATATATATCATACATACATTTTACATAACACCTATATACTACATACATACTTAACGTTAACTTAATAATAAAGAAACATATATATATATAACATCGTATATAATTATATACCAATATGTTATTATTAACCTAATTCTTCACTCCCTCATTTCTTATTTACTATATTTGATTACGCGAAACCCATTTATAAAAAATCCAAACACAATACAATATATGGGTCAACATATGTACCCACTATACAAATCTACATATAATATTATATATATATATGTTGTGTGGTTTACCTTATATATTCTTATTCGTATTATATATACTTATATGTACCCACTATATAAATCTACATATAATACCATATATATATGTTGTGTGATTTTCCTTGTATACTCTTATTCGCATCATATATATTTGTACATAAGCACATACATACCCACATATTCGTCACATGATTTTTTACATATAGGTTTCTTCATCGGTCATTAACTTACATACTATACAGGCTCATACAAGTTGGATATGACTCTATGCCGACATAGACATATAAAACCTTGATAACATAACATTTTAGATGAAAAGCTGAACTATTTCTTTATCGCCATAGCAACGCAATCAAATTTTTCGTTCTATTTGTTTATTTTTTTTTTATTTATTTATTTTATTCTACATTCTTATTGGTTGTGATAATATAATACATTCAAATATCAATGAATATTTGATAATTCATTATTTATAATTCATTTTCCCTTATGTTATTGGTTTTGAACTTGGATTATTTTCTAACATGTTTGATTTAAACATATATGTTTAAAACAATTGTGAGAAAGCGATGCAAGATTTATTTAAATGGTATAGGTAATTGTTTGAAAGAAATGGAGATATACATAGACATAGAGTCATAGAGTCATATCCAACTTGTATGAGCCTTACGTCTTATTAATAGTATTATTATATATATGGGAAATTTAAATGTTTATTTATCTTATTATGCATATTTATTATTATTCGTATTTCAAATTGTGAATACTTATCATACCATATTAAATGAAACTGATAACATTTATGTATATGGGTACCGGGCGTCTCGCGACACATGTCTGCTTTCGACATGACCAACTGATTAATCCTCCATTATAAAAAAATGCATATCCACTATTCGACTTTCGCATTTGACGATCTTCCGCCCAATTCGCATCTGCATAACCAAATAATGTGTTTTTTATAATGTTTGTTTCTCCCAAAACCAACTTCATATTCGCTGTTGATTTCGAATACTTTACAACACGCTTCAGCTGATCCCAATCATATTGTGTTGGTTCAGATACCTTTTGTGCCAAAATGCCGACACTAGCCGATATATCTGGTCTGGTATTTACCGATATGTATAATAAACATGCAATTAATTTTTGATACCGATCGTTGTTGATCATTCGTGTTGATGACATGGATGACGCATAATAACTCGTCTCCATTGGTGTATTAGCACCCTTTGAATTCTGCAAATCAAATTCATTTGCGACCTGCCCTATATACCGCGACTGACACAACTCATAAAACCCATAAATTGTTCTGTGCTATTTCTATTCCCAGGTAATTCTTAATTTTACCCAAATTTTCCATTTTAAATTTTGCCGCCAATGTTTCTTCGATATATTTTAATTGAATACTTGTCGCTGGAGCGGCAATGACATCATCAACGTAAATCAAAACATAACACCAATTTCCTTCAACTTCCATTAAATATAAACATTTATCCGCCCTACTTTGAATAAAACCAGCCTTATCCAAAACACTACGAATTGCTTCGTTCCAGGACCTTGCAGCCTGTTTTAACCCATAAATACTTTTATTTAATTTACATACCTGTTCCGACTTTGAATTGACAAAACCAGGTGGCTGTTTCATATATATTGTTTCTTCCAGACTTGCATTCAAGAATGCCGTTACTGCATCCAGATGTGTTACAATTAATTTCTCTTTTGACGCCACTGTTAATAAAATTCGGAATGTTGATTGCCGAACAACCGGCGCAAAAACTTCGTTGTAGTCAGTTCCAAACTTCTGAGAAAAACCTTGTGCCACAAGCCTTGCCTTAAAACATTTCACACCACCATCCACATTTGTCTTAATCTTGAATACCCATTTACATCCAATTGCTTTTCTATCATTTGGCAATTCAACCAAATTCCATGCATTATTCTTTTCAAGCGAATTGATTTCCTTTTGCATTGCCAAAATCCATGCATCGCTTTCCTTACATGAGATCGCCTCTTCGTAACATGTTGGTTCCTTAATTTCATGTCTTATTACCAACATTTCGTCAATTAATTTTATTGGTGGAACACCCTTTGTTGACCGTTGAGATACCCTTGGCAACGACACACATTGCTCCTCCTGAATCGGTTCCCCTTCAGAAACATCTTCACTCACACATCGTGGCGATAATCCCAAATTAATATTTAATCCTTCACCCGATGGCCTTCGTTCAACATCCACCATTGTACTTTTATACATGTCAACACCAAATTTAACATCACGACTAATCGTAATACTTTTCTTTACCGGATCATAACAACGATACCCTCTTGACTGATTGTCATATCCTAAAAACATCATGACGACCGCAGTATCATCAAGTTTCTCTCGTCTTTCCTTTGGCACATGCACAAAACACTTACTGCCAAATAATTTAATATGATCCATTGAGACTTTAGAACCATGCAACCTTTCATATGGGATGGACCCCAACGAACGTGTAATCGTTCTATTCGACAAATATACTGCCATATTAACTGCTTCACCCCAGAATGAATGTGATAAACCGGCATCAATTAACAAACACCGTGCCATCTCCATAATTGTGCGGTTCTTCCTTTCAGCAATGCCATTTTGTTGTGGCGAATATGCCACCGTCAACTGTCTTTCAATGCCTTCTGATTTTAAATACTGTTGCAATTGCTTACTTGTATATTCACCTCCACGATCAGAACGAAAAATCTTCGGCTTTTTACCAAATTTTGTTTTTATCATCTCCACAAAATTTATAATTACATTTTCAACTTCCGACTTTTTCTCTAATAAGCTGCAAAACGTGAAACGTGAATAATCATCAGTTAAAGTTACAATATACCTTTTTCCACCAAATGTCGTTGTGCCCATGGGACCACAAACATCGGAATGCACCAAATCAAACGGTGCCATCGACACACTGGCCGATTTTTTTGGGAATGCTGAACGTGTAAATTTTCCTTTTATACAAACTTCACACATTTCATCAATACCGCAGTCAACTATATGAATACCATTCACCATGTTTTCTGCTTTCATATATTTAATTGCTCCCATATCCCGATGCCCCAACAAACGATGCCATGCGTGTATACATTTATCATTATGGCCATCAACCATAACATTTACCTTATTTGAAACACGCAACTCGTATAAATTATTAACTCGATCCGCAATTGCGACTTGCTTGCCATCATAGGTTACCTCACAGTAATTCTGATGAAACTTAAAATCCATTCCTTTATCAATCAATTTACCGATTGACAAAACGTTACTATTCATTTCCGGCGCATACAAAACCTCAGTGCCCGTTACATTATTAATTACACCATCTTTATTTATTAACTGAATCAATACAGTCCCGATTCCATCGACTATTACTTTTTCACCATTGCCAACTTCAATATCGCCTTTATATGATTGATCGATGCATGAGAAATACTTTTTATTGTTCGTGACATGTCGAGATGCTCCGGAATCCAATAACCAACCAGACTTGGCTTTACCATTTGAAAATAAAAAATCTGCTTGATGAGCCGTATTTACCTTATCGACAGGTGATGAACTTTTTCTGCCACGTGTCTTCCATTTTTTATATTCAAAACAATTCTTTTTAAAATGACCGGATTTTTTACAAAAATAACAAACAGCATCATTACGTTTACCTTTATGTACTATTCTTAATAATTTATCATCATCAGCAAGTGAACTGACCTTATGGATTCGTCGTTCATATTCACTAATTAATTTTTGCTGTACAAAAATGAACGTTAAATCACCTTCTTCACGTGCTTCCAGCGCCGTTACTAATGAATCATAACCCGCTGGCAGGCTGCTTAATAACATGGCAACCCTCCATGATTCCGTTAAATCATCGTTGTCGATACTCTTTAATTTCACAAATAACATTTGCATTTTCCCAATATGTTCAGCAACATCACCATTTTCCTCCATTTTTAACGAACAAATCTCGCGCATTAAATGCACCTTATTGCTAAGTGTTGCCTTTTCATGATATTGTTTTAATGTATTCCATGCACCCAATGCACTTACCTCATTTCTTATGTGTGCAATCTGATCATCCTAAATTGACAATCCTATGACCGAGAACGCTTCTTCATCAGCACGTTGCCATTCATCAATTTCTTTATTTCTTGCAGCAACATTTGCTGTACCTGGTGGTAATGGTTCTGGTCTTGGGCTTGATATTGCCCTCCACAAATTAGACTTTTAATGTTAGTTCTAATTTGAAACGCCAATTTGTGTAGTTGGAATTATTTAGTCTTTCCAACTTTAATTGATAATCAGCCATAATTTTAATAATTAAAACACTCACGTATTACAAGAAACACTTTCTTTAAATGATTTGTATCTTTTACATGGATGATGAACTTTATTTTAACGGATTTAATAAATTTTCTTTTTACTTTAATTTTTCTTTTATTGCTGAGCTGGGCCCATAACCTGTTGATTAAACCACGACTTTTATTGAACAAAATATAAAACTTATAATACATAAATCTTAACCTATAATCAATATTACTCTCTTATGTTTACACATAAATCTATTACAAAATATATGAGTAATGTTACACTGTTAATAATAATAATAATATAAACATATGTATGAAATTGTTTTAACGAAGCTTTACATATTCAAATTCAAATATCCAACAGAAATACCGTTTGATGTATTACCATTTGATGTGCTTTCGTATGTTGAAATATCGTTTGATGTATTACCATTTGATGTTCGTTGTTCAATCGCCTTCTTACACTGTGAAATGTTCCGCGTTATTATGCCTGTACCCCTATCAATGGATATTGCATTACTCCTTTTTTTTACCACCCTCATTGGAGTTGCATTAAATGTCGAAGATAATTTGTTTTGCTTCGGTGCTCCGATATATACATAATCACCCTCCTTTATTTCATCTTTTCCCATTCGTTTATTCGCCTCAATATTTATCTTTTCGTTGATCTTTTTAACATAATCCCGTCTTCTAATTTCGTCATCATTAATATCATGTTCCGCCTTAAAGTCCGGCAACCCACCCCGCACCAGTCGTTTAAACATTAATTCATATGGTGGTACACCCGTCGTAGAATGTGGCGTGCTGTGATACGCCATTAAGTATTTATATAAGCGTTCCTTAAAATCCTCGTTTGTTATTTGTGCAATCTTCAACGTTTTTAATATCGATCTATTTTGCCTTTCCACTTCTCCATTCGCTTGTGGCCAATAAGGTGTAATGTTGTGCACTCTTATGCCATATTGATTACACATTTTATGGAAACTCGCACTTATGAAGTGTGGACCATTATCGCATTGTATTACTTCCGGCATTCTATATTGTGCAAATATTTTCCGTAATCTGTATATCGTGTCTTGTGCAGTAATTTTTCGCATTATTTCAGCAGCAATAAATCTTTAATAATAATCCACCACCAACATTATATAATGACCCGACGGCAATGGGCCCAAAAAATCCATACAAACCTCCTGCCATGCTCCCTCCGGCATCAATCCTCTTTTCATCGGTTCCGGCTGGTCCCTGCTACCAACCAATAAACAATTTTTACAACCTTTTTTTATTATAAAAACAAGAGTGGATTGATTTTATTAAATAAGTATTGAAGATAAATACAAAATTAAATTAATATAATTAAATCAATATAAACGTGTTCTTCACATATTGAGTATTTATAAACGACTGACTAAAAACTACAATGATCAACATAGTGTTGTATCAAATATATACTACAACGATCAACATAGTGTTGTATCAAATATATAACAGTTCAATATAATAATATAATATAATAAATGTGCCCAAAACTATGCAACGTATTCATTGTAATCTAACACTCCCCCTCAATGAAAACGTTCCCACAAAAGCACCAATGTTATTAATACATAAATACCTAATACTACAATACAATAGTAAATTAACTTAATAACTAATTAGTTCACAAAAAGAATATGTGAACGCAATACTCTAAGCTCCAACATTTAATCCATGTAAATCAAATTTAAATTTTTCAAATGTCGTTGGAATGTTGCACGTGGTAAACCCTTTGTGAATAGATCACCAAGCTGATCATCACTTTTGATGTATTTCAGTTCGATCACATTATCATCCATCTTTTCTTTTATGAAGCGATATTTTATATCGACATGTTTTACTCTCTTGTTGTTATCCGGTGTTTTGACCAAAGATATGCAAGCCTGATTGTCCTCGAATATCATCACCTTACCAACATCAATATCAAAATCCAATAGTAGTTTCCTAAGCCACAACCCATGTTGAACCTAAAAGATTATTGTTGTATTGTTATAATGTTATAATATTTATTTATACGATGTTATAACATATGTACCATGAACACATAGAGACTAACTATAGCCCTTTAAATAAAATGATATATATATATATATGTACTTAAAGTGCTACTTAAATATATGTATGCATTGGCGTAGAAGTCTAATACAAATTATAAACCAATAGAACCGACATACAAACGCTTACCAATTCTGCCTCAGCAGTTGATAATGCAACCATCTGTTGCTTTTTAGTTCCCCACATAATACCGTTGTTATTCCACTTGTAAACGAAACCTGATACCGACCGTCTATCCATATCATTTGCCCAATCTGAATCTATCCCAATCCCAATATATCCACGTAGTCCACAATTGTCATTGTTTCGCATACCATAAATTAACTCCACATCACGCGTACCGTGAAGATATCTTAATATTCTGGTTAGATCATTGAAAATTTCGTCAGTTGCCGTATCCTGATACCTTGAAAAGTAATTTAATGCATAGCATATGTCCGGCCTTGATCCCAACATTAAGTTCATCAAACGGCCAACCAATTCTCTATATGGCCTGTCCGTTGGTGTATCATTGTCACCGTTAAATATAACCCTCGGTTCGATAGGAATATCCGATGTTTTACAGTTTTCAAATCCAAATTTCATTAAAATTTTGTCAATATATTTCCGTTGATTTATTCGCAACAATTTCCTCTTTTTATCATAATTAACCTCCAACCCAATAAATATATTCAGTGAGCTTTTGCCCCGCATTGAAAATCTTTTCATTAGTAAGTCTTTGATATCCTTAACAGCAATTTCGTCACTTCCAGCTATTATAATATCATCCACGTAGATAATTAGATAAATCGTTACATTCTGCATAATCCTTGAATACAAACACGAATCATTTTCTGACTGTATAAATCCGTATTCAATCATACATGCATTAAACGTTTCATTCCAGCATTTCGCGGCCTCCTTCAGCCCATATAATGCCTTATTTAACTTGAAAATATTACCATTTTCCACCCTTACACCTTACAGGTACCTTTAAATAAATTGCCTCCTTCAGTTCGCCATTCAAAAACGCTGATTTCACATCCAGCTGTTCAAAATGAAAACCCATTTCAACCCTTGTAGCCAACAAAGTTCTTATGGTTGACAACCTCGCCACAGGTGAATATAATTCATTCATTTCAAATACCCTATTTTGTGGGAAACCCTTCACAACCAATCGTGCCTTGTACTTGTTCTTCATTAACTCCTCACCGTCTTTGTATGAAAATACTCATCTCGTGTCCAACAATTCAACCCCTTCCGGTCTTGGCATTTCGGACCATGTATCATTCTCTTCAATGACATTTAATTCGCGAGCCATTGCATCCCGCCACATATCCGAATTTTCGCAATTTTTGATATCATTATAACCCCTTGGAACGTCGTAAATACTAAACATTGCTTCGTGCATATAATATAATTCGTAATCATTAAATTTAATAGGTATTCGTCTATTTCTTGGATTCGTCACACCCCTTGGTACATCAACATCCACCGAAATATCAGGTACATCTCTGCGATTATTAACAGCCGTACACCCCGTATCAATTTCAACATATTGCTTTTCATTATCCACAATTATTTCATCATTATGCATTTCAAAATCACCTTCTCTAAATCTTACATCCCTAGCGACTACGATTCTTTTCTTTTCACTATCCCAAATTCTATAGCCACTTGTCGAATATCCCAAAAATATTCCATCAGATGCCTTCATGTCCAATTTCTAAAATACGATGACTACGTCGCCTCTTGGTGAATGGTAATTTACACATCTTACCCTTAACACATGTTTCACAAAATTCAATGTTATCGTTGCCAATATCAATATTATCATCAATTCCATCAACCAAATTTCTTTTTATTAAACATTTTAGTCCCGTGCATCCAATATGGCCATAACGACGCCTATGCCAAATATTTAAAAGATTGTTGTTCATTTCACCTACATAACATCCCATCTTTTCGATACAAAATTCAATCTCATATAAATTCCTTAATTTGCAGACCGCAATGCAATTGCCAATGTCACTATATATTTTGACCGACGAATTTCCAATTACCAACTTCATATTTAATTGATCCATCTTTTTAACGCTTAACAAATTTTTTCTAAGTCCAGTCACATAAAACACATCCTTGATTACGCACATCATACGCTTTTCGTTGACAATAGTACTTGCCCGTATATTTCCAATACCTATTGCTTTCAAATCGTGCTCGTCACCTGCTGTCGCAATGTTGACTGGGATCTTAAATTTCATATATGACGAAAACCAGATGTCGCTATTTACCATATGATTTGTACAACCGGAATCGATATACATAACCAAACTTTTCCCGATATCGACATTTACCATCTGATCATCATTTGCCGTTTCCGATGAAAAACAATAAGCATCCTCACAATTATCTGCCACATTTTCATGCCGCACATTTTGAATTTTATTACGCCAAGGACGATTTTGTATATTTGTATTATTTATACCACCATTTTTAAAACGACCATCTGCCACCGTTTCTCAACATTTACCAATTTTATGTCCCACCTTACCACAATAATGACATGTTCCTTTAAATTTCTTTTTATCAGCAGCAAATGCAACATTTTTTCCTATCACATTTTTATTTGATTCCATTTTATCATTATCACCCTTTATAGTTCGGCGTTGATTTTCCTCCCTTAATTTTGTTTTTACATCATTGAATGTTAAATCATCGTCTCCTAAGTTTTCAATTATTGTTATTATTGTAGAAAAGGAATCCGGTAATGTATTCAGTAGATTGCATATTTTATCACCCTCAGTGACATCCACACCAGCCTCTTTCAAACGTCGTGTTGTTTCCTCGAACAACCTAATATGGTCATCGATATTATCATATTCTTTTAATTTCATATTCAATAACTTGTTCTTTAGGGCCAGTTGTCCCATTAAACCTTTTCTTTCGTACATGTTCGACAAAGTCTCCCACATATCTTTCGCCGTATTTTTGTCCATGAGCAATTCTAGTTGTTCGTCATTTACACACTGCACAATCACCGCAACCGCTTTTTTATCCAATGCAATACCGTCGAGGTCATCAACATTAGGTGACTCCTCAATATATTTTTGAACGCCTTGCTCATTCAAAATTGTTCTTACACGAAACTTCCAACTATGGAAATTTTTTCCATTGAATGGTGTAATTTGATATTTTTGTGCACACATATTTTAAGCACGTGGCTTGTAAAACCGAACGAGACACAACTAAAAAAAAATCCCGGTGATACACAAAATGATTATTAAAATAAATTTCTATTTTATATTTTCTTCAGCACGGAGTCGGGGCTCATAACCTTTTATTATAAAAACAACAGTGGATTGATTTTATTAAATAAGTATTGAAGATAAATACAAAATTAAATTAATATAATTATGTAAATCAAAATAAACGTGTTCTTCACATATTGAGTATTTATAAACGACTGACTAAAAACTACCATGATCAACATAGTGTTGTATCAAATATATGACAGTTCAATATAATAATATAATATAATAAATGTGCCCAAAACTATGCAACGTATTCATTGTATTCTAACAGTTTGTTCGTGTGTTTTACATATATGTTGGTTGCCTCTAATAATGTTAGGCCTTGTTTTTCCAGCAACCTTCCTCTAACATCATCATTTTTTATACCCATTACTATTTTATCTCTGACCATATCGTTGGCCATGTTTCCGTAGTCGCATGTTAAAATTAACGTTTTTATTCGGTTTATATACTGTTCTACAGCCTCATTTTCTTCCTGTTTTGCACTGTTTAAGATAAAACGTTGTTAGATTATATTGGTTTGCGGCAGCACGTGGTTTTGTAGTGCATCCAGAATGTTAGCCGTTGATGCCCGTTGCTCTACCGTAAATGCCAGTGATTCGTATAATCTGAATCCGTCTGCTCCTATCAACGTCAATAACGCTGCCACTTGTACGTCTGCCTCCTTACCAGCTAAGCCCGTAGCCGTGGGCTAATTTTGGTATGCTGCCTTTAAATTTAGCGACTTTGGTATTGGAAAATATTCCATGGTTTTTTTATATTCGTTCACTTTATGAAATTTTTTTATATACATATATCGTTTTTAACCGTACTTTTTTTTTTTTATGTATAGTTTTTAACCGCACGTTTTTCTTTTTTATAGCTTTTTTAACCTCACTTTTCTTTTTTTTTTTTATTTTCTTATCTTTTATATTATTATTTCTTTTTTTTTTGTGTTTCTACTGTGTAGAAAATTATAATTTTTATTTAAATTATTGTATAATTTTTTATTTATCCTCTTCTGACACCATGTTTCGTTATTATTTATTGTATTTATTGAACGTTGTATAATAGATCTTACATGTTTGGTGGTTGGATATGAACTGTTTTGTTTTAATGTTCATACTGAGTCATTCAACCATGTATTGATACTAATACTACTGTCTTTATTAACGTTTTACCTTAACTTCTAATTAATGGTGTTGCTACCTTGACGGTCATTGATGAACTCCCCATGATTGTATCATTATCATGGAATGTATTCCAAGAGAGTCGGTTACCAAACGTCAAGACGACACCCATAAACTTAACCTTATAAATGTTAATCATGTGATTCTAATATCCCATGACAACTACTACTAATACTACATTCATTATTATATTAAACTACATATTAATGTTAATACTAATACTACAACAATGTTATTGTTAAAATGTCTCAAAAATCAAACAATTTCCTTAAATCCTTGAGAATCCTTATTCATCCCCATAAGATGTCGCCAAAATCCTGTTAATGTCAATGTCCAGTCAAAAGCCACCAAGTTTCTAAGAGTTCCTCGAGGCATACTAAGAATATTCCCTCATTTACGTTTTTTTCTGCTTTCTCAATCCAAGTATCTGATCTCAGATTGTCTGCGTCCTTTTAATTTCTTTCATCGTTTCTAATATATTCGAAAATAATCCACACTTCTCGAGACTATTGGTCCTTCGTCATACTCCTACTCGTGTACGATTCTGTCCGCACAAATCTAAGGTACGTACGCCTTTTAACCCAGACCAATGTGAGACCGCATTTCGAGTGTTGAACACTAGTTTAGGCTACGAGCCCAGAGTTCTACAGTGCCATGGATGAATCAAATGTCCCGCTTTCTTTCATACGAAATATCACCTCTATCTACTGTCGACGGCTAAAAGGATTTCCGCTGACTTGATTGCATTGAATGTGTGGTGTAGTGTATGAATTAGGGCCATCATTTCCGCCAGTATATGACTCTGTTGCCAACCTAAAATTCTAACGAAATTTTGTGGTCGTGGGTTCGAATCCTACTGAAGATATAAAAAGTATGTTTTGTGTTTTTGTTGAGGGTCCCACCTCAGTCTTCTCCAATTCAAACATTATTTCTTTTTTATTTTATTAATTTCATTTAATCAAACTTTATTCTTATATCTACATTTATACTTATACTTAACAACCTAAAAAAATAACGTTGTCACACTTCTATTCTTTTATTTTTTCACTTTTCCTCAAATTAAAATTGGTGTACTATTTATACAACTAATTTATAAAATAGACAATTCTATTGCGAAAATAAATCTCATGGTAGAATTGTCCACTTGCACACATTTATGAATTCGCTGTTAATTGATTTCCGCTCGCTAGTATGGGAAATCAATTAGCCAAAATTGCATATTGTATCTATATGTGAATATTTTTTATATAAATATATATATTTTCTTCAAATTGTTAATTGTTCTCATTGTACACCAATTAACAAAATTGCATTTTTTATTTATTTAAAAAAAATCAAATTAATTACTACGGAAATTCATATATGTAATAGGAGTATTTTGGTTAACACCTATAACATATACATTTTATATGTTATATATAATATATAAATATATATAAAAAACTTAATTACTTATTACGGCATTATAATTTGATAACCGTGTATCAAAATTATAATATGTGGGATTTTGCCGTACATAAATGTTATATTTGTAAATATTTTGTATTTATTAAATTAATATATCAATTATTAAAATACACATTTTATTAATTAGGTTTTTTATTTTACTTTACTTATGCTTAGATGAGATATAGGCACGTTCATGCCCGCTCTTGGTGGCTGCTATGTGTGTACTGAGTGTGCTTTGTTGACAGCTGCTGTTGTTTGCCTTCTTGCCATATTTCATATTATAACATCCTTTCTTTTTTATAGTTAGGTCGTAATCCCCGAATTTCTTTTTGTTGTCGATGCCCTCTCCGTTGAACGCTGACCCCTATCTGGTATCGCCGTACTGTGCGAGCCATGTTTCAATACCAGGTATTCCATAGATTATTCAATAGATCGGACCAAATCATAACACGTGTGTTCGGTATAGAGTACATTTATTGACTCATTTTCTATAATGAATTGAATACATTTCTAATGAATACATTTAATGGATGTAAATGCCATGGAATGGCATTGCAACATCACCCTATTTATGCATATTGTAACAACCCATATCTTCGTTTGCTGAATGTCTCTTGTCTGCTTTGGTGCGCTATCTTATTCACTTCCTTGTTTGAGTCACACGCTAGGGTTTTTAGTTGCCTTTCAGTAAGCTCCGCCACTTTTATTTTATCGATCGCCGCTTGTAGCGTAATTCGTCTATCATCATACAATCTTTCCCCTAGTTTTATGTTCCTTAGTGAAATGCATAGTCTATCTAGTAAAAATTCTTCCGAAAGATCTTTGCCCCATCCTTCTCCATCACATTTATATTCGCATAGTTTGACTGTGGTCTTTAACCGGTTCACGTATTCGTCGATGTCTTCCTTATCATGCTGATTTGTCGTATTGAACATTGCTCTATGGTATCGGCGGTTATGTTGTGGTACTGTGTATTTCTTTATAGCCTCCAAAATTGCATCTGTTGAAGCCTTCTCTTCAACTGTTAACGGATAATTTTCGTATCTTTTGAAACATTCTACGTCCATTGCTGATAACAAAACTGCGATTTGCTCTCGGTGTGGACGATTGCTTAATCCACTGGCCGTTTTATAATTATTCCAGGACGCCCTGAAGTATTTGATATTTGCTGCTATATCCCCTGATAAATCAATTGGTCTTGGTAATGGTATCGTAAAATGATAACCATTATTATTGTTGTTATTCTCAGCATTTACTGGATTTCTGGGAATAATAGGTAACGGACTATTATTAACGCCGTCAGTTGTCTTATTACATCCTCTAATGCGTTGATTCTATCTTCGTTTTCATTATCCTCCATTTTATATTGTTTATTTTATTTACCACACTTATTTCTTCGTAAACTGACGTCGATGATGCTTTTTTTATTGAAGACGCCGCTTTTTTTTTCTTTTTTTTTTCTTTAGATGATGCTACTTATTTTTCTAATGATGGTTTTTTTTGTATATGTATATGATGTTGATGTTAATAATTTAAGTTCACTGAGCGATTACCTTTATTCAACTAACCAACTCTTCATATATACATATTATACAACGGTTAATACATACTAACATATACGCGTTTACAGATTTAGTTCGTATGTTGGTAACTATATATTACCCTCTTAACGCTTCCCCTTAATTCCATACTTATATTATTAATATAATTATAAAATTACATACTATTTTTTTTTAATATTCAAGTTATTTCAAAACAATTAAAAAAAAAATAAAATATTCTTTAAAATAAAAAATTATCTATAAACTATTAAACTATAATTATTTAATTATTTCATTCTTAAATTTAATAAATTTTTCTGTTCATAGTTCAATAGTTCAATAAGACAATAGTTCAATTTTATCACCTTGTCGCTTACTATATCATGTATAAAATGTTATCTGATGTCAATATTCTTTGATCTTTTATTCGTAACTCCATTTTTTATCAAACATATTGAGCTTTGATTATCGATATTCAATACAATTTCTACATTTTTATCGATTAATTCCTCTAACAGATATTTGATGTGTAGCAATTCTTTACAGCATTCTGATGCAGCAATGTATTCTGCCTCCGTACTGAAAAGCGCCACGGTTGGCTGTTTTTTAGAGCACCAAATAATAATACCACCCCTGTACGTTATTATATATCCTGTTGTACTTTTCCTTGTGCTCGGATCGTTTCCATAGTCGGAATCGCAATATGCCGTAATAATGTGATCTGAACCCTCGGCTTCATATGTTATACCATCCTTCCTTGTACCATTCAAGTATCTAAATATCCACTTAATTGCACAAACGTCCTCTTCCGTTGGACTATTAACACACATGTGCTTATCCGGTTAACCGCGTATGACAAATCCGGCCGCGTCCTAGTAGACAGATATAATAAACTGCCCACCGCCTCTCTATATGGATAATTTTCCACACTCGAACTACTTTGTTGATTCATTACACCCATCACCATTGGTGATTTTACACTTTTTGAATTTTCCATATTGTATAATTTAAGTACCCTTTCTGCATAACCAGCTTGAGTAAAACGTAACGATTTGCCTGTCTTATCTATTTCCATCCCCAAAAATGACTTCGGTTGTTTTTCTATCTTGATTTTAAATTCCTCCTGTAATTCATGCAATACTTGTTTTATTTCATTTACATTATTCCCTATCATTAATCCATCATCAACATAGATCGCTAAAAACTGTAAATGTAATGTGTTATATCGGTGTGGCTGATGCCACGTTTATTCATCAACTAACTTAGTATAACAACCTTATATATATATACTACTAATACTACTACATCATCTGTCATTAGGCATAGTAAAGCCATGGTTTCCAATGTACGCGTGCGTACTTAAAGTACTGGATTACGTTACATCTCCCGTTTTTTGGAAGCGTTATTTCATATGGCAACCATACTCTTACTAAGCCCTTACAATAACTTATTTATAAGTCCAACATAATTCTATTTTTGACCTTCCGACCGGAAGCTGTTATATATCCGGACCCATTATTGGATTTTCGTGGATTTTCTGGTGCCTCTTCATTCATCAATGCATCCTCTGCTTCCACAGTATCCGATGATTGCCCAAATGGCATTCTCAAATATGAATATCTCCCCCAAGGAGTTGAGAATGTCAAATACTTTTGCGAATTTTCCGCAATTTTAATTTGCCAAAATCATTTTTTACAATCTAATATTGTGAAGTATTTTGAATCGCGTATGCCAGCGGATATATTTTCTATTGACCTTAATGGATAATGTCTTCTTAATATGTTTCTATTAACGTCCGTTGGATCAATGCACACTATTAGTTTTTTATTTTTATTTACTATTACCATGTTGCTTACTACCGGAGTTGGTTCATTTTGTTTTTTTATTACTCCCATTTCTACCATTTGGTCGAGTTGATGTTTAACTTCTCTTAAATTATTACATATATTATTCTTTATTGAATTATAATATTCTTTATTAAACCGTACATACATAACAGAGGATTGAAAACGACTAAAACTAAAAATACATATACATATTACATTTGTCTTTTCTTAAACTAAAAATGGATATATGGTTTTCTCCCTCTATTAGTGTGCATCAATATCATTTTAACACCCATCCTCGATTTTAAATTTATCAAACTAATAAATTCGAAAATCGTTTTTGATCATTCATTTTAGTTGTATCCCATCAGCCAATAAATGGAATCTTTCAGCACTTAATGATTTGGTCAATATATCAGCCAAATTTTGTTGCGTACTCACATATTGAATTTGAAATATGTTCTTTTTTACCAAATCCCGTATGAAGTGCTCCCTTATGTCGATGTGTTTACCGCGCTTTGAATTCTCAAAATTTTTTACCATACAAATTGCTCCCTGATTGTCCATAAGTAATCGCGTTTGACCATACATTGATAAATCCATTCGAATCCCACGTAGATTAACAACATCCTGAGCAGTCAATGCCGCAGCAATGTATTCTGCCTCGGATGATGACAGCGCAACACATTTTTGTTTTGTAGAAAACCAAGATACTGGATTGCCGGCGAAGAATATTATTGAACCACTTACACTCTTTCTATCGGTTCTGTCACCCGCCCAATCCGAATCCGAATATGCCAATATGTCATAATTATTCGATTTTTCAAAACATAAACCAACCTCCCGTGTTTGCTTTAAATACCTTAATATTCGTTTACCCGCCTTCCATGTTTGTTCAGTTGGTTTATCAAGTACCCTGCTAAGGCATGATACCGCATACATTATATCTGGCCTGGTCGTCGTTGCCAAATACATTATACTACCAATCAGTTCCCTATACGGAACATCAATAATTGGCCGATCATTTTCAAGTTGAAAACCCACCTCCATTGGCGAATTAGCTCCCTTACAATCATCCATTTTAAACCTTTTCAAAATCCTGTCAATTAGATGCCCCTGAGTCAACATCAATTTATCGCTTGATCTATTTACTTCCATACCCAAGAAATTCTTAATTTCCCCCAAATTTTTTGAAGAAAATTCCTTTGTTAACTCTGCAATAATTTGTTCACCATTTCCAACCACAATTATATCATCCACGTAAATCACCATCCAACAATCCCTTTTAAAATATAAACAACAATCATATGATGATCTTTTAAAATCAAATTTCAATGCAAATTCATTAATTGTATCATTCCAGCATTTTGATGATTCACGCAGTCCATATAAAGCACGATTCAACCGCAAAACCTTTCCTTTTTGTTGCCTTATACCCTCAGGTATTTTTATATAAATTTCTGACTTTAATTTTCCATTTAAAAATGCCGTTGGCACATCCAACTGAATAATTGACAAATCCTCTTGAACAGCCTTTGACAACAACATTCTAATAGTTTGCATTCTGGCAACAGGAGCATAATTTTCATTGAACCCCCTTTCAACACCCTGTTGAAAACCTTTGGCGACAAGTCTCGCCTTCTTAATTCCGCCTACCTTTCTTTGAAATACCCATCTGGTATCAATCGCGATTTTGTTATTCGGCAATTCCGTTAACGTCCATGTGCCCTGTTTCTCTAAAGCACCCAATTCGGTTTTAATTGCATCGTTCCAACCATTATCTTGGACGGCTTCAACAAACGTTTCTGGCACTTCTTCTTTGCCCAATAAACAAAATACCGTGTACGTTTCATAATCGGATAAATGCACCGGTGGTTTAACAACTCTTCCTGATCGCGTAATCAAATGATTATCATTTTCCTCTAATTCATCATGTGAATCGTTTCCAACCTCATTATCCCCATTGCCAAATCCTTCAAATTCTTCAATTGTCCCATCTTGTAATCCAGCCGGTACTTGATATTCATGTTCAATTTCACATTTCGGTACACATTTCAACTTCAAATCATCATTATTTAACTCGCCATCATATATCAATTTGCTCTCATCAAATATAACATCACGTGATAACACAATCTTATGTTCCTGTGAATCCCACAGTCTATATCCATTTGGCGCATAACCAACCATGATCATGGCCTTTGCCCTAGGCGCCAATTTTTCATTTCTTGGTAATATTGTTCTCCAAGCACGGCATCCAAAAATCCGCAACTTTGATAAATTATTTTCACCAAACCATATTTTTGCAGGCACTATACCGCCATTTGCATTCGTAGGACATCGATTTAATTCATAAGCGGAGCAGGTTATTGCCTCACCCCACATGTATTTTGGCAATTGCGTTTCCGCCAATTTTACACGCACCCTATCCATCAAGGTTCTGTTCATTCTTTCCGCCTTGCCATTTTGTTGAGGTGTATATGACATTGTGTAACTTATTATTATTCCCCGTGATCGACAAAATTGTTTGAAATCATTTGAAGAAAATTCTCCCCCATTATCCAACCTTATTTGCTTCGTTCTTAACCCATGCTGCGTTTTTATTAACGCCATAAAATCAACTATGTTTCCCTCTGCCTCATTTTTATGTTTGAGTAATCGAATTTGTACCATATGGGAATAATCGTCCAATAAAACTTGGAAATAACTATATCCATCGTGTGTTATTGTCGAGATCGGTCCACATATGTCTGAATGGATTATCTCACCAATTTGCGTTGTTCTCTTCTCATGTTTTGAGAATCCCCCTCTCGTCGCCTTTCCTTCAATACATTTATCGCAGTCATTCTTACCCGGATTTAATCCTAATTGTAGCATTCCTTTTCTGTTTAGGTGACCCATCCTTTTGTGCCATAGTTCCGAGCCCGGATCACCGATGGTGGTTTTTAAACTCCCTTCCATATTATTATTTGAGTCCGATTTTTCATTATTATTGCCATTATCATCTTTAGCTAACTTTACTTTAAGTGTATATAAATTATTTACCTCTTCACATTTTAAATCAACATTTCTTGTTCTAATTCTTACACAATCTCTGTTGAATTCCACATCATGACCATTTTTAACCATTCTGGCCACGGACAATAAATTATATTTCAAACCATGAACTATTAACGCGTTTATTTTTAATTCCGTACCCTGACAATTTGCTTTCAATAAACCCCTTTTACGGGCATACATTTTACAGTCGTTCGCGGCACACACTGTAACTTCTTCTTTTAGATCACTAATTTCCTCCATGTAATCCTCTAATTCACTTGTAACCAAATGCTCTGTCGCACCCGAATCTATTATAAATTTATTAATACACCCCGCAATGTTATTCATACAATTCAATGAAATTAATGATACCTGATTTAAATGATGATGATTTGATACATCCGCGCGCGTCTGATGAGCCGATTGCCGTTTAAAATTATTTCTATCAACACCATTATTATTGTTGTAATTCGAACCATATTGTAAATTGTTGTTATCTCTGTCGAAACCTCCATTATTGAAGTTATTTCTTTTAAAATTGTTTTTGTTGATGTTGTTTCTGCCACCCTGATGATGATTCCGTTGATGATTTTGCTGATTACCATGATGATAATTCTGACGATCGCCATTGTTCTTTTTAAATTTACAGTCGACACTTTTATGACCAGGTTTATCACAATTGAAACACTTAAATGGGAAAGACACCCCAAATGATGTTTCATTATTTCTTACATTCGAATCATGTTTTGATTTTAACTTTAATTCTTCATCCAGTAAACGTGATTTTACAAAATCCATCGTTAAATCTTTTTCATTTATTGTCTCTATAGCGGTTATTACCGTATTGAATTTGTCCGGTATAGTTAATAATAAATGACACAACTTATCTGATGCTGTCAATTCCGTTGAATCAGCAGCTTCCAATTCTCTGATAATCGAATCGAAATTTAAAAAATGATCTTCCAATTTATGATTTTCTCCACATTTTAACATTAATAATTTTTTGCGTAAATGCAATTTCGTAAACACACTTTTTCTTTGAAACAGATTTTCCAATATGGTCATCATTTCTTTTGCCGTTTTAGCATCTTTAACCAATCCCAAATACTTATCGGAAGTGCACTGGACAATCAATGAACGCGATTTAGCATCCCTTTTATTATAATCATCATCATCGACAACATCATTGGTATTGTCAATTGTATCCGCTAGCTGCCCTTCTTCTAGTAGACATTTTATTCTAAATCTCCAGTTAGAATAATTATGACCCTCCAATTGTGGCAAATTATTATAATTACCAGATGCAGCCATTTTACTTCACAATATAAAAAAATTTTTTTTTTTTTATAGTATTAAATTTCACAACGTGGCTGGGCCCATAACCTCTTAAATTATTACATATAATATTCTTTATTGAATTATAATATTCTTTATTAAACCGTACATACATAACAGAGGATTGAAAACGACTAAAACTAAAAATACATATACATATTACATTTGTCTTTTCTTAAACTAAAAATGGATATATGGTTTTCTCCCTCTATTAGTGTGCATCAATATCATTTTAACACTACGGACACAGCTTTTTCCGACGTTTTTTTTTTATTCCGATTTTTTTCTTTTTTTTTTTATTTATTTTCTCGTTCACTACTATTTTTTTTTATTACCTTTCATTATCCTTTTTATTTAATTTATAAGGATGGTTCTTATTTTTCCCGATTTATATATTTTTTTTTTATATTATTATACGATAATAAAATAAAACTTCTGACACCATGTAATGTAGTGACAATTATTATTTATCAATGTATTTTTCTTTAATAAACTAACCTCCGCGCCTGTATCTATCAAAAATATATTTTCACCGCTTTTACATATGTTGATAGGTAATTTAACAAAAATTTGCTCCATGTTTTCATCTGTATTATTTAATTTATTTCCTAATAGTAATTTGATACTTGTTTCCACCACATTTTTACTTTCTATTTCATTTTTATTATTATTTATTTCTTCTGTCTTATTTTCTGTTTCAAATTTATTCTTATTTTCTCTATCATCTATGCTTCCACAACCGCGGGCTTTTGGTTGTGTGTTTATTAGTTTTTTGGCATATCGTTTGTGCCAGCGTTTGTCATTTCCTGACTTGTGTGGTTCTGTTCATTTAATTCATCCATATAATTCAAATTTACATTTTTATGATTGGTATTATTATTTTGTGCACCGTTAAATTTAATTCCTCTTCTGTTATTACATTGTGAGTATACATGTCCCGGTTTATTACAGAACGTACAGTTTGTATCTTTCGTATTATCCGTATTTCTATTCCAGTTATTTCTATTATGATTATTATAATTATTATTATTTTGATTATTATTATTGCCCTGACCGTAATTCCCAATATTATTATATCCACTATTATTTTGCGGCCCGTAATTTCTTGCGTTTCCCGATCTAAATCCACTATTATTACCATTATAATTATTACTATAACCCACGTTATTATTTCCCATATTATTTCTACCTTGAGAAAATTGTTCATTAAATCCATTATTATTATTATTATTATTATTATTATAATTATTATTATTGTTATTATTATAATTATTATTATTTTGATTATTATACCCTCCGTTATTACTTGCCATGTTATATCTCCCATTTGTATAATTGTTACGGAACCCATTATTATTATTATTATTATTATTATACCACCCATTATTACGATTACCATTGAAAGCTCCATTTTGTTGGTTATTATTAAAATTATTATTATTCCTACCATTTAATCCCCCAAAACGTCCATTCACACAATTTTGTATATTATGACCATATACACCACATTCATTACAATACGGAGTAGCCTTTCTTATTCCACAATCAGCATACGTGTGGTTGCTTTTACCGCAAAACCCACATTTTAACTCCTGCATATTTAATACTTTAGCCCCCGATTGTTCTGCATTTCGGTTAAACTCAAAACCCGTTTTATTGACCCTCGCATTTTGGAATGGGTTATGGGCCTGCAACATAATTTCCGCGTTGGTAATTTGTTCTACCGCCTTTTCAAAATCCTCCTCAGACACCGTTATGGCGAATTGCCTTAATCCCCGATCCAAAATCCCCGTTTTCAATACCCGCAAGCGAGTCTGTTTGATCTCTTTAACCAACGCGACGGCCTCGATTTCTGGGTAATTTGCCCCAATAATTTCCAAAACACGTTGGGACAGCTTATACAATTTCCTCGCGTACATCGAAAAATCCTCAAGTGGTGACTGGAATGTGTTTCTCAACTCCAACATAGCCATATCCAACGACTTTTTGGGCAAATATCGGCCCCTTAAAATGCCTTCTAACGCCGCCAAAGTTTCGACTTCCCTTCCCCTAATTAGCTCGAATGCATCCCCCGTAAGTTTGGTACTGATAAATTGTACCATTATGTTCTCGTGGTTGGGTGGTATGCATCTCAGTGCCATTTGGCACGAATTTATGAACTGATGTACCTGGTTGGTTAAGCCAGGATTTGGTTCCCCTGAAAAATTCGGGATTATTCGCGAAACAATACGGCCGATCTCATTAAAGTCCGCCATTGTGTCCTCAAAATGTTCCTCTATATTATTAATGTCCCCGAAACCCTTTTCAATCTCAGTTAGTATGTGCTTCAATCCTCCGTATGTCGCCTCAAAAATTTCTAATTCCTGACTTGTCCGTGATTGTTTTTCTAATTCCACATGCAATTCTTCTTCTAAATTTAAAACGTTCCTTTCTATGGCCGACTTACTCTCCTTAATTTGTATAGCCTTTGGCGATCCCTGTTCCGTTTTTCCCAAACAATATTCCAGACTTCTTATTTCCTCCACGTGCAGTTTTATTTTATTTTTATATTGGATTTCTCTTTCCCTACTTTTCTCTAAAACCTGCGTTAATTCTTCTATTGTTTTCTCGCACCTTAATGCCTGTTCCTCGTTATTCCGCTGTATGGTTCGTTGGTTTTTGATTACCGTTTTTAAATGGGCGAGTTCCTCTTTAAAATTTTTAATATGCTCCGTTACCTCTGTATTTTTAAACAACTGCTCTATTATGTACTCAGTCGTTTCCAATTTCTTTTTATTCGTATAGCTGGACTCTATATACTGCTTTATTTCTCTATATCCCTTACTGCTCAATTTTTCCCTACAAAGCAGAACCAAGTTCTCATTCAGATGAATAATCAATTTTTCAATGTTTTTTCTTTCACTCCTCGATAATGGGGAAACCTCTGCCATAAGTAATAATAGACTTAGTCATAAATACACAATACCTCTCTATTTAATTTTATTTTTTATTTAAAATTCATTTTATTTTATATTTTTTATTTAATTTATTTATTATTAATTTATTTTTTTTTTATTTTATTAACACTTTCAATTATACTATTAAATTTCCTATCAAACTTCCTATCGTTCGCGTCCGCTCGTACCAACTTTAATTCCTTCTTTTTTTTATTTAGCTCTTTAAATAATTTTCTTTTTTCCTCCTTTATTTTTGTTATCTTTAAAATATTGTTCAATTCTGCTATCTCCCTTTTTAATGTTACTATCTTGCCTCCTCTATTCTTTTTTATTATCTCCACTTCCTTTTTTATTGCTTTTCCTCCTCCAGTTGTTCTTTGTCTTTTTTTATATTGTTCTATGGTTAATGGCAAGGGCCCTATTTGATATTCACCCGGTTGCATACTAATTAAATGACATTGATTTGTTAATCACATTTTCTTTTTAATTTATTTTAATTTAAAACATATAATCGCGAATAAGAAACAAAAATATTATCACCGACGCGACGCGCGACACGTTAACCCATAAGAATATGAAAGATATTAAATTGTAAGATATAAATCGCATCTATAGAAATATATTTTTTTTTTTTTTTATTACTATTTATTACTATTTCCTATTTATATTTATCATTCATACCAATAATTTACTATATATATATTTATTGGAAAATTCATATCTAATTAAATTAATATATGCTGTGCTTTTATTTCTTTCTTTTTTTTTTTTTTTTTTTTAAAAATTTTCATACACGCCACATAAGAATAATAACAATAAATTGAAAAATACTATTAGTACTAATTTCAAATGTCATATATATATTATATATTTAAAAAAAATTAAAGTTGTATAATATATACTAAAAATTTATAACTATACAAAATAACCATATATAATTCGTTTTCATATCGAAAAAAAAAAAATAACCAATTTATTACGTAAAATTTATACATCAATTTTATATATTCAATCCAGTCAATATCACTTTAAAAAAAAATTATTAAATTTCATATTAATATTTTGATAAACAATTTTATATTTATTTCCAATATAAAAACAAATTAAATAATTTAAATAAAATTTTCTATATTCTCTTCACAAATTAAATTTAAAATTTATTTGAAACATCATATGACATTTTTTTTTTATTTTTTCTTTTCAATTATATATAAAAAAAATAATTTCACAACATATAAAAATTTTAATATAACATTCAAAAATACCACATATACACTATACATACTAAAATGAAACAACAATTATTGTATCAAAAAATTGAATAATTCTATCCACGACGATAGAACTACCGGCTGCGCCAAATCTGTCATGGGCCGATTCCGTGATGGGAGCGGACAGATTATTTAGAAAGTCTACGGTCACGCACAGTGAAATTATCATTATTAAAACACGTTTTTATTTTTCTTTTTTAAACAAACTCCAAATATATTTATTATAAATTTTATTTTCTAATTTACGTTATACAGTAAACCGCGTTACTTAAGCATATTCTAAACAATTAAATTATTAAAGTGGAGCCGTCATTCAACTAATTGTGTTTTTGTTTCGCATACGCAAAACCAATTTAAACCAAATTAATTAAATAAAACTCCTGGACGTCGGATGCTTTTGCATCCTATTATTCCAGGTATTTAAAATCTGGCGTAAATGACGGGGAGATTTTATAACTATTTTAATTCTTAACTACTGTAGCATTATTGTATGAGAGGTGGTGTTTATTCATGTAATTCTGGACGGCGACTGACGACGCACATTTACAATGCTATATATGCGCCGAGCGCTGTCATACCATTAAGGTCGGTTTACATTTATTATACCTTAAAGCTAGTTGCCATGGAATCCCATGACATCCCCCCTTTTTTATGAATATCCATATCTAGTTATTTACTTATTATTTCTACATATTTCTACCCAAATTTAACATGTTTTAACTGATTTTAATTACTACTAATATACTACTATTATGGATATTCTTATTATATTACTTATATCTATAAATTCATTCGGACAATTTTCTTCACCAGCCTTCCGGATCTTGTAGCATAACTGGCTTCCTGGTTTTCTGGTGGTGTCCGCTCGTTCCCAATGATTGGTGCATCTGCCGGATCCCGTATTGGCTCTTGACCCGGTGGCGCTATATTTCCCCTTGCTGCATTTTCCCCATTCGACTGGTTCATTGGTGGTACATATCGTATATTATTGGTATTTTCCACCATGTCGTCAAATGTTGCTGCCGTAGGCCGCAATACCGAAGTGTTTCTTCTGTATACGTTACCTTCTTTTGTTTGTACCCGATACGATCTCGGCGCGCCTGCTAACCCTATTATTTTCGCGCCTACCCAATTTCGATGACCGGTTTTCAATCGCACCGCGTCACCTATATGCATAGCTGGTGCTGTCCTTGATTTCTGATCCCCGTATCTTTTTTGTATCGCCCTGGCGCTTTTTAGGCCATTATAAACATTTTTGATCACCCTTGGTTCCAATTTTTTATCGCGCGATGGTAAAATCATTCTTGTATTTCTGCTCATCAAACAACTATTCGGCGACCCCAGTACCGAACTTCTTGGTGTGTTTCGGTAATTTAACAGTGCTAGTGATATATCGGAGTTATCCATTTTACATTTCTTAATCATGTTTTTGGCCGTTTGTACGTATCTTTCAGCCAAACCGTTTGATTTTGGGTATAATGGGCTAGATGTTCTATGCCCAAAATTCCATTCGTTTGAAAATTTTCGGAATTTATACGATTGATAATGTGGACCATTATCCGATTCAACTATTCTCGGAATGCCGTGCACTGCGAACCATGTCTTTAAATATGAAATCACTTCTTCGGACGAATTCTTTTTCATTTTTCTAAAATCGAAAAACCCACTATATGAATCCGCAATTAATAAATAATCATGTTTCTCTAATTTAAATATATCGGTGGCGACTACTTCAAACGGAATCCTTGGTATCGTTTTCGTTATTATTGGCTCCGTTTCATTTGCCCTTTGTGTACTTTGGCAAATTGAACATCTACTAATGTATTCTTTGATGTCCGTTGTCATTCCCCTCCAAAACAAAAATTCACGCGCCAATGCCGTTGCTCTATTAATGCCCACATGACCCTTATGGACAAATTCCAAGGCCCTTTTTATCTGGCCCCTCGGAATTATCACTCTATTCCCCTTGAATAATATGTCGTCCACCGTGGATATTTCATCCCTGTACGTCCAGTACTCCCTTACTGCTGGCGGCATTTTGTTTTGCCTATCGGGCCAGCCATTATGTACGTAACTTCTTACCTGTTGTAATTCGCCATCATTAATTGTGTGAAATTCCATTTCCTCTTTAACCCCGTCAGCCATTGGCGTAATCATCATAACTTCCACTTCTTGTACGTCGTTTTCTTTTATATTATTACAGTCCCTACTTAATAAATCAGCTATGTACATTAGTTCTCCTTTTTTGTAGACTATCTCCGGCGCGTATTGTGATATGCTGACCAACATTCTCTGTAACCGTGGTGGTGCCATGTATATCGGTTTTTTGAAGATAATTTCCAGCGGCTTGTGGTCTGTTTCAATTTTTACCTTCTTACCATATATATATGCATGAAACTTTTCGCACCCATATCTGATCGCTAACGCTTCTTTCTCTATTTGCGGGTAGTTTTCTTCCGCCCTGGTCATTGATCTCGATGCGTATGCTATCGGACGACCCCCTTGAAGTAATGCTGCACCAAGCGCATATGAACTGGCATCCACCTGCAAGTTTACTTCCGCATTCACATCATAGAATGCTAATACTGGTGGCGTTTGTAATATTTCTTTTATTTTTTCCACCGCTTGTGACTGTTCAACCGTCCACACCCATTCTACATCTTTGTTCAATAATATTCTTAACGGACGAGTAATCTCCGACATATTCGGGATAAATTTTGCTAGGTAGGTCACCATACCCAGTAGTCTTTGCAGTTCCTTTTTCCCCGTTGGCTGTTTTAACGCATTTATTGCATCCACTTTTGACTTATCGATTTCCAATCCATCCGCACTTACCACATGTCCCAGAAATAATATTCTCTCCTTGTCAAATTCACATTTTTCTTTATTTAACGTGATTCCCGACTCCATGAGTCTTTTCATTACCCTTTCTTGTACGACGTGCAACCTTTCGATGGACTTCTCATGTAGCAGTATATCATCCATTGATACCTCCACATGCTCTATGTTCACTAAGATGTCTGTCATCAATTGTTGGAATACCTCCGGCGCTGAACATAATCCGAAAGGTAATACCATACATGAATATCTACCCCACGGGGTAGCGAACGTCAAATACTTTTGTGTCCTCTCTGTCACCTTGATCTGCCAGAACCCTCTTCTGCAGTCTAACTTTGTAAAGTATTTTGATCCCACAATTCTTGTCGCAATTTCTTCGATGCTTTTTAACGGATAATATCGTCGTACTATATTTTTATTAAGGTCCGTCGGATCAATACAAATTCGTAACCTGCCGTTATTTTTCACTATCACCATAGGTGACACGCAAGGTGTGGCCTCCTTTTGCGGCGCAATCACCTTGTCCTTTACCATTCTATCCAATTCTTGTTTGACCTGTCCCCTGACAGTATATGGAATCTTTCTTGCCGCGTGTACTTTAAAAATCGGATTTTCTATCAAATCCACATCGTATTCATAATTTCGCAGTCTCCCTAATCCCTCGTACACTTTATTATCACATTCCCCTGTGACTTCTTTCACCCTCGTGATCATTCCCGTTGCCTCACAATCTTTAACGCCCATTACCGATGACACATTATCATCCACTACTATAAATTTCATGATGAATTCCTTATTTCTTATTTTCACCGTTGTTACCAATTCCCCCACCACGCTCATTCTCTGCATGTTGTATGTATACAGATTCTTGATTGCTGATGGAATTATTCTTTCACGCGTGGCCCCCGCGATCCGTTTAGAGATTACATTACATTGGGCCCCGGTGTCCAATTTTATTTTTACACGTACGTTCCCGATTACGATGTTTTCGAACCAATTCCTATCATCATCGGCGTTCGTTGTAGATACCGAATACATTACTAGTTCATCATCGTCGTCATCCTCTTCTGGTACACCCTGTACCACATGGATGTTTCTTCTGCCGGTAACATTTCCAGCCCGAGCCATGCCATTATTGCCGTAGCCCTTATTGTTATTACTATTGTGATTATTATTAGTATTATTATTATTATTATCACTCCTATTAGGTTGGTATGGTTTATTGCACATTGTTGCGTAATGTCCCTTTGTGCCACATTTCGCACAAATTCTGTTGAATGCTGGGCATGTATTTTTTGGGTGGTTTTTCCCACATCGGTAACACTTGAAGGTCCCCATCTCTTTGTTGAGTGGTGTTGGCCTTCTTTGACTTGCACAATTTTTGTTAAGTGCATTTACACCAACCGTATCACCTTCTGATTTAAATATCTTAATTTGTTTTAGAGTCAACTCATTTGATTTGCATATTTGCGTTGCCCTCTCTAAATTTAACTCTTCAACTGAGAGCAAACGTTCCCGTAGCTGGTCGCTTTTGACCCCCACTACAATTTGGTCTTTTATTAGGCTTTCCGCCAGATCGCCAAATTCGCACCGTGTACCCTGGGCCCGAATTCTCGTAATTAATTCATCTATTGATTCGCCGGCCTGTTGCGAAATCTTATGAAATTTATAACGCTCATACGTAATATTTACTTTCGGCGTGAAATACTCGTCGAACCGCTGCTTTATGTTCGCTAAGTTGAGTCGCCCCTCATTATCCAGGTTGAATGTGTTGAATATGGTTACCGCCTCCATACCAATTGCCGACATGAACGTCGCCACCTGTATGACGTCATGCCTGTAATTTAATTCCGATGCCACCTCGAACCATTCATATTGCTGTAACCATGCTTTCCAAGCAATGGCCATACCCTCGCCCGAAATTACGAGTGGTTTTGGTGGCCTTACAAAATTATTTACCCGTGTTTCTAAATTATTTACCGCGTTTCCGTTTTCACGTGGTTCCCCGTTTCCCGCGTTACCGTTTTCCATTGTTCTTTTTTTTTTTTTTTTTTTTCGATTTTATTTTTACCGACACGCACTTCGATTTTATTTTTCCGACACACAATTTTATTTTATTTTTCCCGACGCGTTTTTTCTTTTCACCAAGTACTTTCTTTCACTAAGTTCTTTTTTTTTTTGCTTTTTTCACTAAGTTCTTTATCACCAAGTTCTTTTTTCCGTTTTTCACTAAGATTTTTATCACCAAGTTAATTTTTCCCGTTTTTCACTAAGATATCACCAAGTCAATTTTTTATTTTTTTTCTCAACACGCGCTTTTTCACTAAGTTTTCTTTTTAACACTTTTTCACTAAGTTTTTCTTTTTACTTTGTCACTAAGTTTTTCCTTTTTAAGCTTTTCTACCCGGATTGCTTAAAAGATGCCCGATTAATTATATAATTTGCGATTACTTTTCCCTTTTTTTTTTTTTTTTTCTTTTTCTTCTGACACCATGTAGCATTATTGTATGAGAGGTGGTGTTTATTCATGTAATTCTGGACGGCGACTGACGACGCACATTTACAATGCTATATATGCGCCGAGCGCTGTCATACCATTAAGGTCGGTTTACATTTATTATACCTTAAGGCTAGTTGCCATGGAATCCCATGACAACTACTAATCATTTTACTTACGTGACTATCTCTTACTATAACCTTATTTTTCAAAACAAACTACTTTATTTATATACTTATTTTTGGATTTTTTTATTTTCAATTTCAATTTTTATTTTTATTTTCAATTGTACTATAACTTTATTTTTTCAAAAACTACTTTCTTTATAGAATTATTTTCTATTTATTTTTTATTTATTTGTGTTTGGATTTTTTATTTTCAATTGTACTATAACTTTATTTTTATATTTTATTATTTTTTAATTTTTTATTACCAACTGTGTAACTATTCTTTTATTTTTTATTTTTAATTAATTTTTCTCACCGACTGTGCTCTGAAAATCAGTGCACAGCCTTTTTAATAACTTTGGGATCAGATGGATCCCTTTAATATTTCCTACTCTTGATCACTCACTGTCCGGAAAATCATATGTGCAATTTTAACAATTAACTAGTATTTCCCCCTACTTTTGATTATCAGTTATTTAAATTAAACATTTCATCGTATCTAAAAACTAATCCACCTAAAGTGCAACTTGGACAATTGTTTGAAAACATATGAGTGATTTTTTCTTATTATGTTTTAGTAAAAGTTTTTATTATCTCATATGTTTGCTTTATTTTCAAAATTTCATAAATTAATCCACATATTATAATAGATTTACCACCCAAAATCACTTAAGTGTATTCAATGCATCTAAGGCTCATCACCTGATTAAGTGATTTCGTTACGGGCTCACGGCAATAGAATTCCGAGGTTTTACGGGCGCTAAACCGATTCTGCCGTAGTAACAAACAAAAAAAAAAAAAAAAAAAAAACCAATCATATGGATCAGTGACATAATATTTTACTAAATTCCCCTTTTTTCATTATATACTTTATGATTTTCCAGAGGTGTGAACGATCAAGTGTAGTATTATATATATATGTATCTATATATATCATACATACATTTTACATAACACCTATATACTACATACATACTTAACGTTAACTTAATAATAAAGAAACATATATATATAACATCGTATATAATTATATACCAATATGTTATTATTAACCTAATTCTTCACTCCCTCATTTCTTATTTACTATATTTGATTACGCGAAACCCATTTATAAAAAATCCAAACACAATACAATATATGGGTCAACATATGTACCCACTATACAAATCTACATATAATATTATATATATATATGTTGTGTGGTTTACCTTATATATTCTTATTCGTATTATATATACTTATATGTACCCACTATATAAATCTACATATAATACCATATATATATGTTGTGTGATTTTCCTTGTATACTCTTATTCGCATCATATATATTTGTACATAAGCACATACATACCCACATATTCGTCACATGATTTTTTACATATAGGTTTCTTCATCGGTCATTAACTTACATACTATACAGGCTCATACAAGTTGGATATGACTCTATGCCGACATAGACATATAAAACCTTGATAACATAACATTTTAGATGAAAAGCTGAACTATTTCTTTATCGCCATAGCAACGCAATCAAATTTTTCGTTCTATTTGTTTATTTTTTTTTTATTTATTTATTTTATTCTACATTCTTATTGGTTGTGATAATATAATACATTCAAATATCAATGAATATTTGATAATTCATTATTTATAATTCATTTTCCCTTATGTTATTGGTTTTGAACTTGGATTATTTTCTAACATGTTTGATTTAAACATATATGTTTAAAACAATTGTGAGAAAGCGATGCAAGATTTATTTAAATGGTATAGGTAATTGTTTGAAAGAAATGGAGATATACATAGACATAGAGTCATAGAGTCATATCCAACTTGTATGAGCCTTACGTCTTATTAATAGTATTATTATATATATGGGAAATTTAAATGTTTATTTATCTTATTATGCATATTTATTATTATTCGTATTTCAAATTGTGAATACTTATCATACCATATTAAATGAAACTGATAACATTTATGTATATGGGTACCGGGCGTCTCGCGACACATGTCTGCTTTCGACATGACCAACTGATTAATCCTCCATTATAAAAAAATGCATATCCACTATTCGACTTTCGCGTTTGACGATCTTCCGCCCAATTCGCATCTGCATAACCAAATAATGTGTTTTTTATAATGTTTGTTTCTCCCAAAACCAACTTCATATTCGCTGTTGATTTCGAATACTTTACAACACGCTTCAGCTGATCCCAATCATATTGTGTTGGTTCAGATACCTTTTGTGCCAAAATGCCGACACTAGCCGATATATCTGGTCTGGTATTTACCGATATGTATAATAAACATGCAATTAATTTTTGATACCGATCGTTGTTGATCATTCGTGTTGATGACATGGATGACGCATAATAACTCGTCTCCATTGGTGTATTAGCACCCTTTGAATTCTGCAAATCAAATTCGTTTGCGACCTGCCCTATATACCGCGACTGACACAACTCATAAAACCCATAAATTGTTCTGTGCTATTTCTATTCCCAGGTAATTCTTAATTTTACCCAAATTTTCCATTTTAAATTTTGCCGCCAATGTTTCTTCGATATATTTTAATTGAATACTTGTCGCTGGAGCGACAATGACATCATCAACGTAAATCAAAACATAACACCAATTTCCTTCAACTTCCATTAAATATAAACATTTATCCGCCCTACTTTGAATAAAACCAGCCTTATCCAAAACACTACGAATTGCTTCGTTCCAGGACCTTGCAGCCTGTTTTAACCCATAAATACTTTTATTTAATTTACATACCTGTTTCGACTTTGAATTGACAAAACCAGGTGGCTGTTTCATATATATTGTTTCTTCCAGACTTGCATTCAAGAATGCCGTTACTGCATCCAGATGTGTTACAATTAATTTCTCTTTTGACGCCACTGTTAATAAAATTCGGAATGTTGATTGCCGAACAACCGGCGCAAAAACTTCGTTGTAGTCAGTTCCAAACTTCTGAGAAAAACCTTGTGCCACAAGCCTTGCCTTAAAACATTTCACACCACCATCCACATTTGTCTTAATCTGGAATACCCATTTACATCCAATTGCTTTTCTATCATTTGGCAATTCAACCAAATTCCATGCATTATTCTTTTCAAGCGAATTGATTTCCTTTTGCATTGCCAAAATCCATGCATCGCTTTCCTTACATGAGGTCGCCTCTTCGTAACATGTTGGTTCCTTAATTTCATGTCTTATTACCAACATTTCGTCAATTAATTTTATTGGTGGAACACCCTTTGTTGACCGTTGAGATACCCTTGGCAACGACACACATTGCTCCTCCTGAATCGGTTCCCCTTCAGAAACATCTTCACTCACACATCGTGGCGATAATCCCAAATTAATATTTAATCCTTCACCCGATGGCCTTCGTTCAACATCCACCATTGTACTTTTATACATGTCAACACCAAATTTAACATCACGACTAATCGTAATTCTTTTCTTTACCGGATCATAACAACGATACCCTCTTGACTGATTGTCATATCCTAAAAACATCATGACGACCGCAGTATCATCAAGTTTCTCTCGTCTTTCCTTTGGCACATGCACAAAACACTTACTGCCAAATAATTTAATATGATCCATTGAGACTTTAGAACCATGCAACCTTTCATATGGGATGGACCCCAACGAACGTGTAATCGTTCTATTCGACAAATATACTGCCATATTAACTGCTTCACCCCAGAATGAATGTGATAAACCGGCATCAATTAACAAACACCGTGCCATCTCCATAATTGTGCGGTTCTTCCTTTCAGCAATGCCATTTTGTTGTGGCGAATATGCCACCGTCAACTGTCTTTCAATGCCTTCTGATTTTAAATACTGTTGCAATTGCTTACTTGTATATTCACCTCCACGATCAGAACGAAAAATCTTCGGCTTTTTACCAAATTTTGTTTTTATCATCTCCACAAAATTTATAATTACATTTTCAACTTCCGACTTTTTCTCTAATAAGCTGCAAAACGTGAAACGTGAATAATCATCAGTTAAAGTTACAATATACCTTTTTCCACCAAATGTCGTTGTGCCCATGGGACCACAAACATCGGAATGCACCAAATCAAACGGTGCCATCGACACACTGGCCGATTTTTTTGGGAATGCTGAACGTGTAAATTTTCCTTTTATACAAACTTCACACATTTCATCAATACCGCAGTCAACTATATGAATACCATTCACCATGTTTTCTGCTTTCATATATTTAATTGCTCCCATATCCCGATGCCCCAACAAACGATGCCATGCGTGTATACATTTATCATTATGGCCATCAACCATAACATTTACCTTATTTGAAACACGCAACTCGTATAAATTATTAACTCGATCCGCAATTGCGACTTGCTTGCCATCATAGGTTACCTCACAGTAATTCTGATGAAACTTAAAATCCATTCCTTTATCAATCAATTTACCGATTGACAAAACGTTACTATTCATTTCCGGCGCATACAAAACCTCAGTGCCCGTTACATTATTAATTACACCATCTTTATTTATTAACTGAATCAATACAGTTCCGATTCCATCGACTATTACTTTTTCACCATTGCCAACTTCAATATCGCCTTTATATGATTGATCGATGCATGAGAAATACTTTTTATTGTTCGTGACATGTCGAGATGCTCCGGAATCCAATAACCAACCAGACTTGGCTTTACCATTTGAAAATAAAAAATCTGCTTGATGAGCCGTATTTACCTTATCGACAGGTGATGAACTTTTTCTGCCACGTGTCTTCCATTTTTTATATTCAAAACAATTCTTTTTAAAATGACCGGATTTTTTACAAAAATAACAAACAGCATCATTACGTTTACCTTTATGTACTATTCTTAATAATTTATCATCATCAGCAAGTGAACTGACCTTATGGATTCGTCGTTCATATTCGCTAATTAATTTTTGCTGTACAAAAATGAACGTTAAATCACCTTCTTCACGTGCTTCCAGCGCCGTTACTAATGAATCATAACCCGCTGGCAGGCTGCTTAATAACATGGCAACCCTCCATGATTCCGTTAAATCATCGTTGTCGATACTCTTTAATTTCACAAATAACATTTGCATTTTCCCAATATGTTCAGCAACATCACCATTTTCCTCCATTTTTAACGAACAAATCTCGCGCATTAAATGCACCTTATTGCTAAGTGTTGCCTTTTCATGATATTGTTTTAATGTATTCCATGCACCCAATGCACTTACCTCATTTCTTATGTATGCAATCTGATCATCCTCAATTGACAATCCTATGACCGAGAACGCTTCTTCATCGGCACGTTGCCATTCATCAATTTCTTTATTTCTTGCAGCAACATTTGCTGTACCTGGTGGTAATGGTTCTGGTCTTGGGCTTGATATTGCCCTCCACAAATTAGACTTTTTTAATGTTAGTTCTAATTTGAAACGCCAATTTGTGTAGTTGGAATTATTTAGTCTTTCCAACTTTAATTGATAATCAGCCATAATTTTAATAATTAAAACACTCACGTATTACAAGAAACACTTTCTTTAAATGATTTGTATCTTTTACATGGATGATGAACTTTATTTTAACGGATTTAATAAATTTTCTTTTTACTTTAATTTTTCTTTTATTGCTGAGCTGGGCCCATAACCTGTTGATTAAACCACGACTTTTATTGAGCAAAATATAAAACTTATAATACATAAATCTTAACCTATAATCAATATTACTCTCTTATGTTTACACATAAATCTATTACAAAATATATGAGTAATGTTACACTGTTAATAATAATAATAATATAAACATATGTATGAAATTGTTTTAACGAAGCTTTACATATTCAAATTCAAATATCCAACAGAAATACCGTTTGATGTATTACCATTTGATGTGCTTTCGTATGTTGAAATATCGTTTGATGTATTACCATTTGATGTTCGTTGTTCAATCGCCTTCTTACACTGTGAAATGTTCCGCGTTATTATGCCTGTACCCCTATCAATGGATATTGCATTACTCCTTTTTTTTACCACCCTCATTGGCGTTGCATTAAATGTCGAAGATAATTTGTTTTGCTTCGGTGCTCCGATATATACATAATCACCCTCCTTTATTTCATCTTTTCCCATTCGTTTATTCGCCTCAATATTTATCTTTTCGTTGATCTTTTTAACATAATGTAAGGTATATACATACCTCTATAGATCTAAATTAATATTATATAAAATCAAACAACCTTTCTACTTGCTGGTCAGTATACTTCTCTGTATTATATTTATTCAATATATTTATTATAAGAAACGTGTGATATATAATATGCACAATCAGCATATTATATACCACACCTCCCTTTTTTACAAGATTGAAATTTATATATATAATTTTAATCCTAGTCACAAAATAATCGTTATATAAATGAATGAATGAGCTAGTTCTCGTATTTAGAGGGTGAGGAGGGCCCTTCCTTTCCCCCCCAAGAACAAGCCATTCAGTCACTTTTACATTAAAATGTATCCTAAAATTTAAAATACGATAGTTATTTATTTATTTTTTTTTTTTTTTTTTTTTTTTTTTTTTTTTCTACTTAGATTAATTTGATAATGGTATATGAAATGTAAAAAAAAAATGACAACAAATATATGTGTCTATATTTTTATTAATTATAGAATATAGTTTTTTAATACTAAATTAATAATTATTTGATTAAGAAATTATTTTTCCTTATTTCTATAATAAACTTATATTGGTTACTTAAAAGCTAAACGTACGTGTTTATAATTAAAAATTTATTTTTCATAATGTAGTACAAGGTTATATTTATTGTGGAGCATGCATGCCTTGTCCAGCTGAGCCTTCTGATAAGAAAACGAAATCGAGAAATGCGTATATCTAATATATAATATTGTACGATATTATTTTGAGAATTTTATTAAATTATTTTTATGAACTGTACTTTCTTTGTTTGTTGCGATATCTTTTATTGTAGCATTTACGTTGTCTACATTTTGGACTATGTATGGGCCAGTATAAATTGGTTCAAGTTTGTTACGATTTTCCTTTTTTAGTAGCACATAGCTTCCCGGTTTGAATTGTTCGGGGTTGATATTTTTGTCATAGTAATTTTTATTTGCAAGTTTTGACGATTCTGATAATTTTTGCGCCCGTTGATGCATAAGTTGTAATCTATATTTTACCTCGTTCGAGTAATTTTCCACATTGTATATTGGGTCTATGGTATTGTTCAAGAGGCATTCAATTGGTGTTGCCCCCCCTCCAAAGACGAGTTCGAAAGGTGTATATTTGAACTGAAATGTTGTATTGGGTGTTGTGTTGTAACAATATGTGAAGTACTTTAAGTGTTCATCCCAATCATTTAGGCTTTCGTTGATATAGGATCTTAAGTATTCATTTAATACACGGTGACTACGTTCTATTGTACCGAGAGTCTCATGATGGTATGGAGTGGAGACTTTGTGCGTGATATTTAATAGTTTGCACAGTGCTTCCATTAGGTGGTTTTTATACTCAGTTCCGCAGTCTGTAAGTATTGTTTTCATTGGACCATATATCAGCACGCAGTGATCAACAATGGCTCGTGCCACGGTTTTAGCTTCTTTGTTTGGGATTGGTACTATTATTAGGAATTTTGATAGATTGCACATGAGCGTTATCGCATATTGATTTCCATTACTTGTTTTTCTAAATGGACCTATAGTATCAACTATGACAATGTCGAATGTTCCCTGCGGAGTGTTAGTTATTTGCATGGGTTCCTTCGTATTTCGTTTGACCTTGTTAATTTGGCAATGCTTGCATTTTTTAACGTAATTTGCAACATCCTTGCTTAAATGCTTCCAATAATAAATGCTTCTTAATTTCGCGTACAGTCGTTTTTGTCCCACATGACCCCCACTAATAGGATCGTCATGATATCTTTTTAGTAATTCTTGCCTTTCTTCGATCGTGGTAACGATTTGTGGTCGGCTTACTATTATTATTTTTAACTTATCCAGTGCCCTATTGCAAATATCTTTAAATTTGCTTATTGTGAATGCTTTAAATATATCATCATCATTATTAATTTGTAATACATGTCTGTTTAAACTATTGGCCCTTATTTCAAGACCTTTAACGAATAATTCTAATATTATATCGTTTTGAATAGTTGCAATATCATTCCCTGACGCTTGAGTCATGGGTAGATTGATATCTGATACATGTATTTTTATTATTGCTTTTCTTTTATGGTATACCTTTAGTGATTTCATATCACCATTAAAAATTATTTTCGGCACTCTAAAATCCTCTTTATCCTCGTAAATTTTAATTTGATTATTCATAGTTATTTCGTTTGTCTTGTTTAAAGTTTTCGTTTCCTGCTTTTGTGTTGATGAAGACCTAAGTTCCATCTTTTTAACCTCCATAGTTTGTGTATTGTTGTTTTTTATGTGTGCATCACTGTTAACTGTAGTGTTTTGTAACGTTGGTCCAGGTAGGGTATTATACGCTTCCACTCCCTTTAGATCGTCAATGGTTATTCTTGATAGTGCATCTGCAACGACATTTGATTTGCCCTTGATATATTCAACTGTGAAATCATATTCTTCCAGATCCAGACGCATTCTTGTTAGTTTGGAAGAAGGATTTTTTAATGCGAAAAGATATGTCAGTGGTTTGTGGTCGGATTTTATCGTGAAATGGGTACCGTAGATGTATGGCCTATAGTGCAATACTGCGAAATGAATAGCAGCCAATTCCTTTTCTATGGTAGATTTATTGAATTCTCCCCTCGTAAAGGATCGAGATGCAAATGAGATGGGTAGTTCTTGCCCGTCGACGTTTTGCGTAAGAGCTGCACCGGCAGCGATTTGTGAAGCATCCACCGTTAGAATGAATTCCTTTGTGAAGTCCGGATATTGAAGTATAGGCGGTTTTATTAGACATTGTTTTAACTTGTCAAATGAAGTTTGGCAATCTGGTGCCCAGGCGAATTGTACCTTTTTACGTGTTAGGTTGTTTAAAGGTTTAGCTAATGTAGCGAAATTAGGAATGAATTTTCTGTAGTAATTCATAAGAGCTACGAATCTTTTTACTGCATCCTTATCGGATGGTATCGGGTAATTATTTATAGTATGAAATTTGGTATCATCAGGAATAATACCGCGGTCTGTACATTTGTGACCAAGGTAAGTTACTTCGGTTTTAAAGAATTGGCATTTATTTGGATTGAGCTTAAGGTTAAATTTTTTACATGTTTCAAATACTTTTTTTAAATTGTTCAAGTGATGTTGTTCTGAGCATCCGATGACGATTATATCATCGATGTATAAAAATGATTGAAGGGGTGTTAGCCCCGAAAAAGCCAAAGCCATCATTCTGGAGAATGAGTTTGGACTCACATTGAGACCAAACGGTAACACTTTCCATCGAAATGAGCCCCTATCGGTGCTAAATGATGTTATGTCCCGCGAATCCTCATGGAGCGGTATTTGATGAAATCCCGAGTACAAGTCGAGAATCGAAAAATATTTCGTTCGTCCCAAACCATCAAGAATTTCTTCGATTCGAGGCAGTGGATATTTATCCGCAATTAATTTTTTGTTGACTAGACGATAGTCGATGCACATTCGCCATTTTTGCCGATCGCCCTTCTTTGGTACCAGAATAATTGGACTATTGTAATTAGACATACTTGGTTCTATTAACCCGTTTTTTAATAAATTTTCCGTTTGTTTATTGATCTCCTCCTTTTGTGTATGGGGTAGTCTATAATTTTTCACGTAAACCGGCGAGTCATCCTTTATCCTTAACTTTTGTTGGTAGAAATTGTTTATTGACATAGTATCGCATTCCAACTGAAAAATGTCAGAGTAATCTTCAATTAGCCGTAAAAGTTGCGATGGAGTATGCGACGTTGAATTTTTTGAAATAATTTGCATAAGCTTTTCGGTTCTTCCCGAATTTCCCGATTGAGTATTCATGACAAGTGTCGAATAACTTTGAAGGGGTTCATAAGAGATGGGTATATTGGTTGAAATTTTTGCGACCTCCGTATTTGTATTCATGACGCGAATCAAGGAGTGTTCACCTGAAGTTATTGTGTTTGGTATAAAAATCCCTGGTGCGATTTCCTGGTTTGGAATGAAGCAGTCGTATGTGGGTAAACCTTGAAAAGTTCTGATAACCTCACATCTGGCCGGCAATACTAGTGTATCGTTGCCCGGTCCATTTAACAAAGGCACGGAAACGGTCCCCCCGTTCAGTGAGAAAAATACGGTGTCATCGTCATAATTAATGACTCCCCTATACCTACGAATAAAATCTCTTCCCAATATACCATTTGAAGTTATATTAAAATCATTTGGAACCACGTGGAGTAAACATGGAAATTGATATTTACCGATATAAAATTTAATGTAAATCGTTCCCAGCGATTGAATGCTATCGTGGGTGATTCCCTTAATATTTATGATGTGTGAAGTATCTAGCCCCGTAATGGGTTTAAAATTGGATCCCAATGAGTCCGCTCTAATCAATGAAATATCCGCCTGCGTGTCAATAAGGAAGGTCGAACCCGTCCAGTTTATATGTGATTTAAGAATAATGTAGTCGCTAAAATTTGGGCTCAACGTGTATACATGATGGGCGGTACTAGTTTTTATTCGTTTTCTCGAATTGTACAGATTTGTGTTGTTTGATGATTGAATTATACTTATATACTATATTACAATATGTTATATTATATGTAAATTATACTTATATATATTATATATATATATATATTTATGCTTATATATATTTTATATATTTTTATATTTATATATATTCATACTTATATATTAATTATATATATAGTTTTGTTCTTTTGGTTTTGTTGTGTGTGAAGGACAAAAATAAAAACACTTTTCGTTATATTTAAAAAATAAAAATACTGTTTATTAATATTTGGTTATAATGTTTAATAATAATTTCACTAATTTAATTTATTAGCTTAAATGAAATGTACCTTCCTCGTTGCTGGTCAAAAGTGAACTCTCTTATTTTATTTCACTTTTTCCTTTCTTAAAACTAATGTTTTATTTTTAAGTGACGTACATAATGTGTACTTACTTCATATTTCTTTTCTTTGTACACGTATGCATACGCAGTTGCATTATAATGTTATAATTTGCTAAAGTTGGTTCATTCACCCAACCAGACGCATTCGTCAGCAAATTTGATATTATAACAATTTATTTATTATATGATATTTATTTAGTAGCATATTACATATTTTAAATAATTATGATTTCTCATAATTGAAATCAGATATTATATTAAAATGTTATGAAAAATGTTAATATTAAAATGTTTATTAATTTCTCACGAACTAATAATGGATTGCAAGTTAGGATTATCTTGGCTATAGGGGCAATGAACTGGTTGGTGTAGTGTAGACGTAACACCTCCCCCCATAAGATTCGACTCCTGGCGAACAGGTTGAACTTGTATTGTCGCCTGTGGCATTCTAAATTTGAATATCCTTAATATGAAAAAGCAAATGGTGAATAATGTCGCAATAATAGCCACGTCTGTTGTGACGTTTGTATACCACTTCCAATTGTGGTCGGCTTTAATTTCCTTAATATGCTTTGTATTTTTAATATGTGAAAAATATAAATCTTCAATACGAAATTCTTTAGTTATATTTGCAACTGTTATATTACGTTCTGCATACGGTAAAATTAGATGTGAATACACATCTTCAAAGTTTTCCATCTTAAAATCCCCAAGGGATATATTACAATTAATAAATTTTATTATATTATTTTTTTCTATTCTAACAGCATTTTGCTGGCCACAATTATTATATAATAATGTTAAATTTAAGTTTTTTGTAAGCACAATATTATTGGATATTGCCTTTATTTCCTGTGTAATATTTTCATGATAGTTACATATCATTTCTTTATTTTTTAATAAATTTTTAATACATTTATCATCATATTTAATTAAATCTATTTCCATAATATTTTTACTTTCTACATTTTTAAAAATATTTTGTTTACATGTAATGATTTTATTAATATTCGTACTTAATTCTAAGAAATTACGTTTATTTGGCATTTTTTCAATACTGGTTCTATAACATATTTCGTTAGTAAATTTTGGTATTGAAATTGCAAAAATTATAATATTTGAATTGTGTTTAAAAAGAACACAAGATTTAATGTATGGAAGCATTTCAATTGTAATATTATTATTATTAATTTCTTCAAATGATAATACATCTTTTGATAATATCTCTAACTTACTAGCTAATATAATTTCCTTAATATCAGAAATTTGTTTTAATAAAATTCGTATATTTTCGTTTAATTCCGTTTTTAATATAAAATATTCTAAATTTCTTTCTATTTCATTAACGTGATTTCCAAAATTATTTATTGAAATTGACATTTCATTTTGTATTAAATTTACGTGATCAGTAATATTTTTTGCTTGATTTGAAATTTGGTTATTAATGGAAACCTGTTGGTTTACATTTTCTAAAATATTTTTATTATTTTGTTCCATCAATCCAATATGTTCATTAATTTCCTTGCGATCATTGTTATCCATCACTCCAGCCAGAAATCGTAGACCATTGCCCGCTAAATCAATTAACCCTCTTTTGTTTACATGATGCGGTATTATGCTATTAAAATCCCCTTTTAAATGGTTAATGTTTGCTACTAGGCTTGAAGGTATGTTAGTTTTTTCATGCAGTTTATTAATATTTAATTCTATGTTGTTAATACTTTGTTCATATTGGGTTAAATTAATCACATGCAATATTCTTTTATAACTATGAATTATTTTTATTTCGGAATCCTGGAACAGTATGAATCCGTTTCCAGCCTGTATTTCGGTTATTTCAATTGATGGTGCCGTCAATACTTGGATTGGGAATAATGTTAAGAGAATGACGATTATGATTTCTGAAATAAAGATACGTTAATTTTGAAATTTGAATTTTCTTTTGAATGTACGATTGTATCGAGGTAAAGGATCATTATTAATTCTATTGTGATCTCCCATTATTTCCTTAATTTCTACTTTCTTATGGTACGGTTGCATTTTATTTATTCTGTTAAGTTGTAAGTAATCAGAAGTTTGAACTACCTTTCTTCCACGATTAAGTGATTCTATTATCCTTTCTTTACGTTTTATTAGAGCATTTTTTATGGCAGGATATTCTCCTGAATCAATCTTTCCACTTAGGAAATCAATTGGTCTTTTGCCAGTTGACGAATGAATGGTTTCGTTATAAACTTTCATACTCCTAATTATTGGATCCTCGCCTGATGGACATCCCTCCTCTTTTTCAATAACCTTTAACACCCTTAGGTGTTCGTTCAATGTATTGTGGAATCTTTCTATGTCGGCATTACTACTATGGTTATTAGGTGTTGTGAAATGCACCCCTATTCCCTCTTCTTTCAAAAAGTTCTTAAAATTTAAACTGTTAAATCCCTTTTCCCTATCGGTTATAATCCTTTTTGGTTTTCCGATTGACGCTATATAATGCATCAACCCGGTTTTCAGATCATTCCAATTTCTTGATTTCAATGCAATAATTTGAGCATGCTTCGTAAATTTGTCAATTAATGTTAAATAAGCATTGCCCTTTTCTTTGAACCATATATCCATATGGATTAACTCAAGTGGCCCACTAGGCGTTTCCGTAATTTTAAATGGCAGTTTTACCGGTTGTCTTTCGTATTTTGCCGTGTTACAAATATGACAATTATTTATAACCCTTTGGATTTCTTGTTTCAATTTCGGAAAGTAGAATTTATCCCTTAAATTTAGGTATACATCATTGATACCCCTATGGTTTGTTTTTTCGTGTTGCTTCAATATACGTTCCTGAAGATCGTACCTGTTTTTGATATCCTCGATTATGGAAGAACACTTGTTTATTTTTAATCGCCTATTTTTTGCGAAGTGTTCCAAATACGTGTTTTGGAACAACGAATACAATTTAATATCGTCAATCATGATGCCGATAATGCCCTTACATGGCATATGCCCACTAAGAATTTGATTAAAGTAATTCGCATCCGGGTTGGGATGTATAAATGTTTTTCTAATTCTACCGTTTATTTTTTCTGTTTTTATATTTTCGGGCGAACCAGTTTTTATAACTATTTGAGTTTTATAGAAATTTAACGGGTATTCCGTAATTGGAATGTATTCCGTATTGTCTTCATCAGCCGAATGTGTCGTGGCACCAGTCGAACTAATTTTGTCAACCTCCATTTCGGTAACATTAATTTCTACCCTCGATAACGCGTCCGCCACTTTATTTTCCTTTCCGGCCAAATATTCAATATCGAAGTTAAATTCCTCCAATCTAATCTTCCATCGTTGCAGTTTTGCGTTTGGCTCCTTTAAATTGTGAAGCCATTGTAACGGTTTATGATCGGTTTTTATGGTAAATTTCCTACCATACAAATATGGACGAAAATATTTTGCCGCCCAAACTATCGCCAACAATTCTTTCTCGATTGTCGAATAGTTACACTCATGTTCGTTTAAGGTACGGGATGCATAACATATCGGGTGGTTTTCCTGTGAAAGGACGGCCCCCATGGCGAAATTGCTTGCGTCCGTGGTCAAATGGAATCTTTTTGAAAAGTCCGGAAACGCAAGTATAGGGTCTGTGGTGATCAGCAGTTTTAAATTATTAAATGCCTCCACATATTTCACATCGTTAACATTTATCCGTTTATTTTTCTTTAAACAAGCCGTTAAAGGTTTCGCAACCTTTGCGAAATCTTTTATGAATTTCCGATAATAACCCACCAAACCTAAAAATGATTTTATTTCCCTTTGTGTTTTGGGAATTGGAAATTTATTCATTACCTCAATTTTATTTGGGTTGGGTCTTATCCCATGCGTAGTTATAACGTGTCCCAAAAACTCAGTTTCCTGTTTCATAAATTCGCTTTTGTCGAGTTGGATTTTTAAATTTGCCTGTCGAAGCCGGGTTAAAATTTTTTGTAGATTGTCGAAATGTTCTTCTTTGCTTGTGCTGAATATGATTATGTCATCTAAATAAACATAACAACATTTGCCCACGAATTCCCTGAGAACGGAGTTCATCAGTCGCTGGAATGTCGCGGGGGCATTCTTCAGCCCAAATGGCATTCTAACGAATTCGTAGTGACCATTATTAGTGCTGAATGCGGTTTTCTTTATATCGGCCTCATCAACCTCAATTTGATGGAAACCCTTTGCTAAATCTAGCGTGGTAAAGTACATGGCCCTTCCCAATTTATCAAGTATACCATCGATGTGTGGCATGGGATATTTATCGTCGATCGTACAATTGTTTAGTTTCCGATAATCGATTACCAAACGCCATTTTGGCCTTCCCGTTGCATCCAGTTTTTTTGGAACAAGCCAAATGGGTGCGGAGTATGGCGAATCACTATGCCGGATTATACCTTGTCTTAACATATCATCTATTTGGTCAGTAACCCCTTGGCGATGTGCCTCAGGATACCTATAGGTTTTGGTATAGATTGGGACTTCATTCGTAGTATTTATACCATGCTTTATCTCATGGGTAAAAGTTAAATCGTCGCCCTCGTGATAGAAAGCCTTATCGAACCTTCGTATTATTTTTAAAAGTTCTTGTTTAGTCGACGTATCTAAATGATCACATCTTATTGAATCTTCCCCCAAGAAACTATCGTTTTGAAAAACCTGAATGTTATTTATTGGGGAAGGAATCGAATATTCCTTTTGTTCATATTCATTGAAGTAAATTGGAAGTTCGTTTCCCGTTTTCAGTTTCAAAACCTTATTTTTATAACTGATTTCAGATTCCAACTCTATTAAAATATCGTTGCCAATAATTCCATCATATTTCGTATGGAAATGTAACTCTAAAAATTCAATTTTGCCACCGGTATCAAATTCCAAAAATGAATCAATTCGGACTCTAGTATTACATTTAATGGTGTTTGTTAGCGTTCTAATGGAAATTGGTTTAATTTTGCTAGCATATATGGGATTACAAATACCAGTATTAATTATGCTTGTGGTAGCACCCGTGTCGATCAAAAATTTCATAGGCCTACCCCGCGATTGTATAATTATATAAGGTAAGGATCGGGTCCGTTGCTCGAGGCCCTCAAGAGAAAATTTTCCACCTCAAATTGAGCCTCCATTGTATTAACCCTATAATTGGTCGACGGATCTACCTCCATCGGTTCCGGTAAACTCCTATTATTTTGTTGATCAAATTTATTGTTAAAATTTCCATTAGTAAAATTAGTGTTATTTTGACGGTAATTATTGTTGAGAAAATTATTTCGATTATTATTATTGTTATTATACCTACTCCCATTATAATTGGGATTATTGGTACTATTATAATTTTTATAATTTCGATTGTTAGTATTAGCAATATTATTGTTATTATTATTATTATTAGTGCGATAACCCTTAGATTGTAAATTAATATTATTATTTTTTCTTTGTAAATTGTCTTTGAAGGGATTATAATTGGCATAATTCCCCTCGTATAAAATATCCAAGGCTTCCTCAATAGTAGCCGGATTTCGGCTAAATATAATTGATCTCATGGGTTCTGGCAATTTATCCTTAAAAATTTGTAGCCCCGAATGAATATTCGCGCGAATGTTAATTTGCGAATTTGGTTCGTCTTTAATTTTATTATTTAATCTTCGCAAGATACCTTTAATTTGGTTATAAAGATCAACACTAGTTGAAGCGAATGTAACTGATCGCAATTCATCGAACAATTGGAAAGAAGTTTTTTTGTCACCAAAATTATTTATTAAAATTGATTTTATTTCTGACCATAAAATAACATCATTATGGATATCCATAATTTCTCTCGCCTTACCAACTAATTTGCTTTTTAAATTTTTTAATAAAATAATTTGACTACATTGATTATAACTTAATATTAGAGGGATGATATTTTCCACTAATTCTATAAATACAAATAATTGGTTACTTGATCCATCATATGCGGGTAAGCGTTCGATGTACTTCAAGGGGTCTAAGTGAAGTTCTCTTGATTGGTGAGTTGATAATTTTGGCTCCGTCATGATGAATTTCCTTTTAATTTTTTCTTCCGTTTTGTTTGGTTTGCACAATAATTTTCCAAAAAATTTTCAATATAAAATTTCGTAAAATTGTCTTTATTATTTTACTTTATTGTTTTATTATAATATTTGGAATTTTCACTTTAATTGTTTCACTTTAAAACTTGTCTATTTACTGACAAAAATAATAAAAACAATTTTTGAACTTCGTAAAACTTTATTTTAGTTTCACTTTTATTTATTATTTTTTTAAATAATAAAATACTGGTTCACTTTTTTTTTTTTTTTTTCAGAAAGCAAAATTTCTTTTTTTATAACACTTGAATATTTTTTTTTCTTATTTTTAAATAAAACTTTTTTAAATACTTTTTCCTAGACACTTATTATTCCATACGATTGGAAAATCCTACCGACTGCGCCAGTTTTGTTCTTTTGGTTTTGTTGTGTGTGAAGGACAAAAATAAAAACACTTTTCGTTATATTTAAAAAATAAAAATACTGTTTATTAATATTTGGTTATAATGTTTAATAATAATTTCACTAATTTAATTTATTAGCTTAAATGAAATGTACCTTCCTCGTTGCTGGTCAAAAGTGAACTCTCTTATTTTATTTCACTTTTTCCTTTCTTAAAACTAATGTTTTATTTTTAAGTGACGTACATAATGTGTACTTACTTCATATTTCTTTTCTTTGTACACGTATGCATACGCAGTTGCATTATAATGTTATAATTTGCTAAAGTTGGTTCATTCACCCAACCAGACGCATTCGTCAGCAAATTTGATATTATAACAATTTATTTATTATATGATATTTATTTAGTAGCATATTACATATTTTAAATAATTATGATTTCTCATAATTGAAATCAGATATTATATTAAAATGTTATGAAAAATGTTAATATTAAAATGTTTATTAATTTCTCACGAACTAATAATGGATTGCAAGTTAGGATTATCTTGGCTATAGGGGCAATGAACTGGTTGGTGTAGTGTAGACGTAACAATATATATTAAAAGCGTGTACTTCCCCAAAGGTGAAAACATTTCAGGAACCCAATTGTCTGCTTTGGTGTCCTTAGTATCGGCATGGGTCACTTGGCATGTTATATGGTTTCGCGTTCCGAAAAATGAATGCACTTAGTTTATTTCATTGATATTTTATTTTTGATATGGTTAATGTTTTATTATAGCTGTGACGGTCGACGTACTTTGGATTAGTTTATTCGGGGACTGTGGCCACATGTTCAATCGAGATTAAGGCCTCCCGATATAATTCCCGGAATATCACGATTTTTAAAAATAGTAATATGAAACATCCATCGTGTTTGACATGCGAAGGTTATATCCATACTCCATATATGACATGATTTTTTTTTCACAATTTGTATTAAAAAAAATAATTCTTTATTCTTGGATTTTACTGTGGTATATACTAATAAAAACCACAGCAAAAATTACAACACTTTAAATTAAATTAAACTGTTAAATTTTATGCTGGTAAACCACTAAATCATCCGACACGTGTGTACTATTAGTTAGTATTTTATCTAACAAAACTAACACGAACTTCCATGATATTTAAAACAAGAATATTTATTATTACTGTTACTGAATATTTACCACATTATTTTTCAAATGGTTATAACGATTAAATATTTTTTTTTCCACTGTTTAAATTAAAAAAAAGTCTTTTGACAAAGCCATTAATAGCACTAACACATTAATAGTAAACACGTTAATTGGAAAATTAATAAATTAATTTACTTTATTTTTTTTTTTTCCACATTTTCCAATCACTTGCCACGGTCGCCATGTAAGGTATATACATACCTCTATAGATCTAAATTAATATTATATAAAATCAAACAACCTTTCTACTTGCTGGTCAGTATACTTCTCTGTATTATATTTATTCAATATATTTATTATAAGAAACGTGTGATATATAATATGCACAATCAGCATATTATATACCACAATAATCCCGTCTTCTAATTTCGTCATCATTAATATCATGTTCCGCCTTAAAGTCCGGCAACCCACCCCGCACCAGTCGTTTAAACATTAATTCATATGGTGGTACACCCGTCGTAGAATGTGGCGTGCTGTGATACGCCATTAAGTATTTATTTAAGCGTTCCTTAAAATCCTCGTTTGTTATTTGTGCAATCTTCAACGTTTTTAATATCGATCTATTTTGCCTTTCCACTTCTCCATTCGCTTGTGGCCAATAAGGTGTAATGTTGTGCACTCTTATGCCATATTGATTACACATTTTATGGAAACTCGCACTTATGAAGTGTGGACCATTATCGCATTGTATTACTTCCGGCATTCTATATTGTGCAAATATTTTCCGTAATCTGTATATCGTGTCTTATTTCAGCAGCAATATTTCAGCAGCAATAAATCTTTAATAATAATCCACCACCAACATTATATAATGACCCGACGGCAATGGGCCCAAAAAATCCATACAAACCTCCTGCCATGCTCCCTCCGGCATCAATCCTCTTTTCATCGGTTCCGGCTGGTCCCTGCTACCAACCAATAAACAATTTTTACAACCTTTTTTTATTATAAAAACAACAGTGGATTGATTTTATTAAATAAGTATTGAAGATAAATACAAAATTAAATTAATATAATTAAATCAAAATAAACGTGTTCTTCACATATTGGGTATTTATAAACGACTGACTAAAAACTACAATGATCAACATAGTGTTGTATCAAATATATACTACAACGATCAACATAGTGTTGTATCAAATATATAACAGTTCAATATAATAATATAATATAATAAATGTGCCCAAAACTATGCAACGTATTCATTGTAATCTAACACTCCCCCTCAATGAAAACGTTCCCACAAAAGCACCAATGTTATTAATACATAAATACCTAATACTACAATACAATAGTAAATTAACTTAATAACTAATTAGTTCACAAAAAGAATATGTGAACGCAATACTCTAAGCTCCAACATTTAATCCATGTAAATCAAATTTAAATTTTTCAAATGTCGTTGGAATGTTGCACGTGGTAAACCCTTTGTGAATAGATCACCAAGCTGATCATCACTTTTGATGTATTTCAGTTCGATCACATTATCATCCATCTTTTCTTTTATGAAGCGATATTTTATATCGACATGTTTTACTCTCTTGTTGTTATCCGGTGTTTTGACCAAAGATATGCAAGCCTGATTGTCCTCGAATATCATCACCTTACCAACATCAATATCAAAATCCAATAGTAGTTTCCTAAGCCACAACCCATGTTGAACCTAAAAGATTATTGTTGTATTGTTATAATGTTATAATATTTATTTATACGATGTTATAACATATGTACCATGAACACATAGAGACTAACTATAGCCCTTTAAATAAAGTGATATATATATATATGTACTTAAAGTGCTACTTAAATATATGTATGCATTGGCGTAGAAGTCTAATACAAATTATAAACCAATAGAACCGACATACAAACGCTTACCAATTCTGCCTCAGCAGTTGATAATGCAACCATCTGTTGCTTTTTAGTTCCCCACATAATACCGTTGTTATTCCACTTGTAAACGAAACCTGATACCGACCGTCTATCCATATCATTTGCCCAATCTGAATCTATCCCAATCCCAATATATCCACGTAGTCCACAATTGTCATTGTTTCGCATACCATAAATTAACTCCACATCACGCGTACCGTGAAGATATCTTAATATTCTGGTTAGATCATTGAAAATTTCGTCAGTTGCCGTATCCTGATACCTTGAAAAGTAATTTAATGCATAGCATATGTCCGGCCTTGATCCCAACATTAAGTTCATCAAACAGCCAACCAATTCTCTATATGGCCTGTCCGTTGGTGTATCATTGTCACCGTTAAATATAACCCTCGGTTCGATAGGAATATCCGATGTTTTACAGTTTTCAAATCCAAATTTCATTAAAATTTTGTCAATATATTTCCGTTGATTTATTCGCAACAATTTCCTCTTTTTATCATAATTAACCTCCAACCCAATAAATATATTCAGTGAGCTTTTGCCCCGCATTGAAAATCTTTTCATTAGTAAGTCTTTGATATCCTTAACAGCAATTTCGTCACTTCCAGCTATTATAATATCATCCACGTAGATAATTAGATAAATCGTTACATTCTGCATAATCCTTGTATACAAACACGAATCATTTTCTGACTGTATAAATCCGTATTCAATCATACATGCATTAAACGTTTCATTCCAGCATTTCGCGGCCTCCTTCAGCCCATATAATGCCTTATTTAACTTGAAAATATTACCATTTTCCACCCTTACACCTTACAGGTACCTTTAAATAAATTGCTTCCTTCAGTTCGCCATTCAAAAACGCTGATTTCACATCCAGCTGTTCAAAATGAAAACCCATTTCAACCCTTGTAGCCAACAAAGTTCTTATGGTTGACAACCTCGCCACAGGTGAATATAATTCATTCATTTCAAATACCCTATTTTGTGGGAAACCCTTCACAACCAATCGTGCCTTGTACTTGTTCTTCATTAACTCCTCACCGTCTTTGTATGAAAATACTCATCTCGTGTCCAACAATTCAACCCCTTCCGGTCTTGGCATTTCGGACCATGTATCATTCTCTTCAATGACATTTAATTCGCGAGCCATTGCATCCCGCCACATATCCGAATTTTCGCAATTTTTGATATCATTATAACCCCTTGGAACGTCGTAAATACTAAACATTGCTTCGTGCATATAATATAATTCGTAATCATTAAATTTAATAGGTATTCGTCTATTTCTTGGATTCGTCACACCCCTTGGTACATCAACATCCACCGAAATATCAGGTACATCTCTGCGATTATTAACAGCCGTACACCCCGTATCAATTTCAACATATTGCTTTTCATTATCCACAATTATTTCATCATTATGCATTTCAAAATCACCTTCTCTAAATCTTACATCCCTAGCGACTACGATTCTTTTCTTTTCACTATCCCAAATTCTATAGCCACTTGTCGAATATCCCAAAAATATTCCATCAGATGCCTTCATGTCCAATTTCTAAAATACGATGACTACGTCGCCTCTTGGTGAATGGTAATTTACACATCTTACCCTTAACACATGTTTCACAAAATTCAATGTTATCGTTGCCAATATCAATATTATCATCAATTCCATCAACCAAATTTCTTTTTATTAAACATTTTAGTCCCGTGCATCCAATATGGCCATAACGACGCCTATGCCAAATATTTAAAAGATTGTTGTTCATTTCACCTACATAACATCCCATCTTTTCGATACAAAATTCAATCTCATATAAATTCCTTAATTTGCAGACCGCAATGCAATTGCCAATGTCACTATATATTTTGACCGACGAATTTCCAATTACCAACTTCATATTTAATTGATCCATCTTTTTAACGCTTAACAAATTTTTTCTAAGTCCAGTCACATAAAACACATCCTTGATTACGCACATCATACGCTTTTCGTTGACAATAGTACTTGCCCGTATATTTCCAATACCTATTGCTTTCAAATCGTGCTCGTCACCTGCTGTCGCAATGTTGACTGGGATCTTAAATTTCATATATGACGAAAACCAGATGTCGCTATTTACCATATGATTTGTACAACCGGAATCGATATACATAACCAAACTTTTCCCGATATCGACATTTACCATCTGATCATCATTTGCCGTTTCCGATGAAAAACAATAAGCATCCTCACAATTGTCTGCCACATTTTCATGCCGCACATTTTGAATTTTATTACGCCAAGGCCGATTTTGTATATTTGTATTATTTATACCACCATTTTTAAAACGACCATCTGCCACCTTTTTTCAACATTTACCAATTTTATGTCCCACCTTACCACAATAATGACATGTTCCTTTAAATTTCTTTTTATCAGCAGCAAATGCAACATTATTTCCTATCACATTTTTATTTGATTCCATTTTATCATTATCACCCTTTATAGTTCGGCGTTGATTTTCCTCCCGTAATTTTGTTTTTACATCATTGAATGTTAAATCATCGTCTCCTAAGTTTTCAATTATTGTTATTATTGTAGAAAAGGAATCCGGTAATGTATTCAGTAGATTGCATATTTTATCACCCTCAGTGACATCCACACCAGCCTCTTTCAAACGTCGTGTTGTTTCCTCGAACAACCTAATATGGTCATCGAGATTATCATATTCTTTTAATTTCATATTCAATAACTTGTTCTTTAGGGCCAGTTGTCCCATTAAACCTTTTCTTTCGTACATGTTCGACAAAGTCTCCCACATATCTTTCGCCGTATTTTTGTCCATGAGCAATTCTAGTTGTTCGTCATTTACACACTGCACAATCACCGCAACCGCTTTTTTATCCAATGCAATACCGTCGAGGTCATCTCATTAGGTGACTCCTCAATATATTTTTTAACGCCTTGCTCATTCAAAATTGTTCTTACACGAAACTTCCAACTATGGAAATTTTTTCCATTGAATGGTGTAATTTGATATTTTTGTGCACACATATTTTAAGCACGTGGCTTGTAAAACCGAACGAGACACAACTAAAAAAAAAATCCCGGTGATACACAAAATGATTATTAAAATAAATTTCTATTTTATATTTTCTTCAGCACGGAGTCGGGGCTCATAACCTTTTATTATAAAAACAACAGTGGATTGATTTTATTAAATAAGTATTGAAGATAAATACAAAATTAAATTAATATAATTATGTAAATCAAAATAAACTTCACATATTGAGTATTTATAAACGACTGACTAAAAACTACCATGATCAACATAGTGTTGTATCAAATATATGACAGTTCAATATAATAATATAATATAATAAATGTGCCCAAAACTATGCAACGTAACATATTCATTGTATTCTAACAGTTTGTTCGTGTGTTTTACATATATGTTGGTTGCCTCTAATAATGTTAGGCCTTGTTTTTCCAGCAACCTTCCTCTAACATCATCATTTTTTATACCCATTACTATTTTATCTCTGACCATATCGTTGGCCATGTTTCCGTAGTCGCATGTTAAAATTAACGTTTTTATTCGGTTTATATACTGTTCTACAGCCTCATTTTCTTCCTGTTTTGCACTGTTTAAGATAAAACGTTGTTAGATTATATTGGTTTGCGGCAGCACGTGGTTTTGTAGTGCATCCAGAATGTTAGCCGTTGATGCCCGTTGCTCTACCGTAAATGCCAGTGATTCGTATAATCTGAATCCGTCTGCTCCTATCAACGTCAATAACGCTGCCACTTGTACGTCTGCCTCCTTACCAGCTAAGCCCGTAGCCTTGGGCTAATTTTGGTATGCTGCCTTTAAATTTAGCGACTTTGGTATTGGAAAATATTCCATGGTTTTTTTATATTCGTTCACTTTATGAAATTTTTTTATATGCATATATCGTTTTTAACCGTACTTTTTTTTTTTTATGTATAGTTTTTAACCGCACGTTTTTCTTTTTTATAGCTTTTTTAACCTCACTTTTCTTTTTTTTTTTTATTTTCTTATCTTTTATATTATTATTTCTTTTTTTTTTGTGTTTCTACTGTGTAGAAAATTATAATTTTTATTTAAATTATTGTATAATTTTTTATTTATCCTCTTCTGACACCATGTTTCGTTATTATTTATTGTATTTATTGAACGTTGTATAATAGATCTTACATGTTTGGTGGTTGGATATGAACTGTTTTGTTTTAATGTTCATACTGAGTCATTCAACCATGTATTGATACTAATACTACTGTCTTTATTAACGTTTTACCTTAACTTCTAATTAATGGTGTTGCTACCTTGACGGTCATTGATGAACTCCCCATGATTGTATCATTATCATGGAATGTATTCCAAGAGAGTCGGTTACCAAACGTCAAGACGACACCCATAAACTTAACCTTATAAATGTTAATCATGTGATTCTAATATCCCATGACAACTACTACTAATACTACATTCATTATTATATTAAACTACATATTAATGTTAATACTAATACTACAACAATGTTATTGTTAAAATGTCTCAAAAATCAAACAATTTCCTTAAATCCTTGAGAATCCTTATTCATCCCCATAAGATGTCGCCAAAATCCTGTTAATGTCAATGTCCAGTCAAAAGCCACCAAGTTTCTAAGAGTTCCTCGCGGCATACTAAGAATATTCCCTCATTTACGTTTTTTTCTGCTTTCTCAATCCAAGTATCTGATCTCAGATTCTCTGCGTCCTTTTAATTTCTTTCATCGTTTCTAATATATTCGAAAATAATCCACACTTCTCGAGACTATTGGTCCTTCGTCATACTCCTACTCGTGTACGATTCTGTCCGCACAAATCTAAGGTACGTACGATTTTTAACCCAGACCAATGTGAGACCGCATTTCGAGTGTTGAACACTAGTTTAGGCTACGAGCCCAGAGTTCTACAGTGCCATGGATGAATCAAATGTCCCGCTTTCTTTCATACGAAATATCACCTCTATCTACTGTCGACGGCTAAAAGGATTTCCGCTGACTTGATTGCATTGAATGTGTGGTGTAGTGTATGAATTAGAGCCATCATTTCCGCCAGTATATGACTCTGTTGCCAACCTAAAATTCTAACGAAATTTTGTGGTCGTGGGTTCGAATCCTACTGAAGATATAAAAAGTATGTTTTGTGTTTTTGTTGAGGGTCCCACCTCAGTCTTCTCCAATTCAAACATTATTTCTTTTTTATTTTATTAATTTCATTTAATCAAACTTTATTCTTATATCTACATTTATACTTATACTTAACAACCTAAAAAATTAACGTTGTCACACTTCTATTCTTTTATTTTATCACTTTTCCTCAAATTAAAATTGGTGTACTATTTATACAACTAATTTATAAAATAGACAATTCTATTGCGAAAATAAATCTCATGGTAGAATTGTCCACTTGCACACATTTATGAATTCGCTGTTAATTGATTTCCGCTCGCTAGTATGGGAAATCAATTAGCCAAAATTGCATATTGTATCTATATGTGAATATTTTTTATATAAATATATATATTTTCTTCAAATTGTTAATTGTTCTCATTGTACACCAATTAACAAAATTGCATTTTTTATTTATTTAAAAAAAAATCAAATTAATTACTACTGAAATGCATATATGTAATTGGAGTATTTTGGTTAACACCTATAACATATACATTTTATATGTTATATATAATATATAAATATATATAAAAAACTTAATTACTTATTACGGCATTATAATTTGATAACCGTGTATCAAAATTATAATATGTGGGATTTTGCCGTACATAAATGTTATATTTGTAAATATTTTGTATTTATTAAATTAATATATCAATTATTAAAATACACATTTTATTAATTAGGTTTTTTATTTTACTTTACTTATGCTTAGATGAGATATAGACACGTTCATGGCCGCTCTTGGTGGCTGCTATGTGTGTACTGAGTGTGCTTTGTTGACAGCTGCTGTTGTTTGCCTTCTTGCCATATTTCATATTATAACATCCTTTCTTTTTTATAGTTAGGTCGTAATCCCCGAATTTCTTTTTGTTGTCGATGCCCTCTCCGTTGAACGCTGACCCCTATCTGGTATCGCCGTACTGTGCGAGCCATGTTTCAATACCAGGTATTCCATAGATTATTCAATAGATCGGACCAAATCATAACACGTGTGTTCGGTATAGAGTACATTTATTGACTCATTTTCTATAATGAATTGAATACATTTCTAATGAATACATTTAATGGATGTAAATGCCATGGAATGGCATTGCAACATCACCCTATTTATGCATATTGTAACAACCCATATCTTCGTTTGCTGAATGTCTCTTGTCTGCTTTGGTGCGCTATCTTATTCACTTCCTTGTTTGAGTCACACACTAGGGTTTTTAGTTGCCTTTCAGTAAGCTCCGCCACTTTTATTTTATCGATCGCCTCTTGTAGCGTAATTCGTCTATCATCATACAATCTTTCCCTTAGTTTTATGTTCCTTAGCGAAATGCATTGTCTATCTAGTAAAAATTCTTCCGAAAGATCTTTGCCGCATCCTTCCCCATCACATTTATATTCGCATAGTTTGACTGTGGTCTTTAACCGGTTCACGTATTCGTCGATGTCTTCTTTATCATGCTGATTTGTCGTATTGAACATTGCTATACCATAGAGCGGTTATGTTGTGGTACTGTGTATTTCTCTATAGCCTCCAAAATTGCATCTGTTGAAGCCTTCTCTTCAACTGTTAACGGATAATTTTCGTATCTTTTGAAACATTCTATACGTCCATTGCTGATAACAAAACTGCGATTTGCTCTCGGTGTGGACGATTGCTTAATCCACTGGCCGTTTTATAATTATTCCAGGACGCCCTGAAGTATTTGATATTTGCTGCTATATCCCCTGATAAATCAATTGGTCTTGGTAATGGTATCGTAAAATGATAACCATTATTATTGTTGTTATTCTCAGCATTTACTGGATTTCTGGGAATAATAGGTAACGGACTATTATTAACGCCGTCAGTTGTCTTATTACATCCTCTAATGCGTTGATTCTATCTTCGTTTTCATTATCCTCCATTTTATATTGTTTATTTTATTTACCACACTTATTTCTTCGTAAACTGACGTCGATGATGCTTTTTTTATTGAAGACGCCGCTTTTTTTTTCTTTTTTTTTTCTTTAGATGATGCTACTTATTTTTCTAATGATGGTTTTTTTTGTATATGTATATGATGTTGATGTTAATAATTTAAGTTCACTGAGCGATTACCTTTATTCAACTAACCAACTCTTCATATATACATATTATACAACGGTTAATACATACTAACATATACGCGTTTACAGATTTAGTTCGTATGTTGGTAACTATATATTACCCTCTTAACGCTTCCCCTTAATTCCATACTTATATTATTAATATAATTATAAAATTACATACTATTTTTTTTTAATATTCAAGTTATTTCAAAACAATTAAAAAAAAAATAAAATATTCTTTAAAATAAAAAATTATCTATAAACTATTAAACTATAATTATTTAATTATTTCATTCTTAAATTTAATAAATTTTTCTGTTCATAGTTCAATAGTTCAATAAGACAATAGTTCAATTTTATCACCTTGTCGCTTACTATATCATGTATAAAATGTTATCTGATGTCAATATTCTTTGATCTTTTATTCGTAACTCCATTTTTTATCAAACATATTGAGCTTTGATTATCGATATTCAATACAATTTCTACATTTTTATCGATTAATTCCTCTAACAGATATTTGATGTGTAGCAATTCTTTACAGCATTCTGATGCAGCAATGTATTCTGCCTCCGTACTGAAAAGCGCCACGGTTGGCTGTTTTTTAGAGCACCAAATAATAATACCACCCCTGTACGTTATTATATATCCTGTTGTACTTTTCCTTGTGCTCGGATCGTTTCCATAGTCGGAATCGCAATATGCCGTAATAATGTGATCTGAACCCTCGGCTTCATATGTTATACCATCCTTCCTTGTACCATTCAAGTATCTAAATATCCACTTAATTGCACAAACGTCCTCTTCCGTTGGACTATTAACACACATGTGCTTATCCGGTTAACCGCGTATGACAAATCCGGCCGCGTCCTAGTAGACAGATATAATAAACTGCCCACCGCCTCTCTATATGGATAATTTTCCACACTCGAACTACTTTGTTGATTCATTACACCCATCACCATTGGTGATTTTACACTTTTTGAATTTTCCATATTGTATAATTTAAGTACCCTTTCTGCATAACCAGCTTGAGTAAAACGTAACGATTTGCCTGTCTTATCTATTTCCATCCCCAAAAATGACTTCGGTTGTTTTTCTATCTTGATTTTAAATTCCTCCTGTAATTCATGCAATACTTGTTTTATTTCATTTACATTATTCCCTATCATTAATCCATCATCAACATAGATCGCTAAAAACTGTAAATGTAATGTGTTATATCGGTGTGGCTGATGCCACGTTTATTCATCAACTAACTTAGTATAACAACCTTATATATATATACTACTAATACTACTACATCATCTGTCATTAGGCATAGTAAAGCCATGGTTTCCAATGTACGCGTGCGTACTTAAAGTACTGGATTACGTTACATCTCCCGTTTTTTGGAAGCGTTATTTCATATGGCAACCATACTCTTACTAAGCCCTTACAATAACTTATTTATAAGTCCAACATAATTCTATTTTTGACCTTCCGACCGGAAGCTGTTATATATCCGGACCCATTATTGGATTTTCGTGGATTTTCTGGTGCCTCTTCATTCATCAATGCATCCTCTGCTTCCACAGTATCCGATGATTGCCCAAATGGCATTCTCAAATATGAATATCTCCCCCAAGGAGTTGAGAATGTCAAATACTTTTGCGAATTTTCCGCAATTTTAATTTGCCAAAATCATTTTTTACAATCTAATATTGTGAAGTATTTTGAATCGCGTATGCCAGCGGATATATTTTCTATTGACCTTAATGGATAATGTCTTCTTAATATGTTTCTATTAACGTCCGTTGGATCAATGCACACTATTAGTTTTTTATTTTTATTTACTATTACCATGTTGCTTACTACCGGAGTTGGTTCATTTTGTTTTTTTATTACTCCCATTTCTACCATTTGGTCGAGTTGATGTTTAACTTCATCGCGTATTTTATATGGGATTTGTCTCGCCGCTTGAATTTCGAATGTTGGATTGGGCCTAAATTCCAATTCATAGCTGACATTCTTCAAACAGCCCAATCCTGTGAAAATTTCACTTTCATCTTCGATGCTATCCACTCTTTTTATTAAATTTAAATATACACATGCATTTTTACCCAATATTGGCGTTACGTCTAAATCTATTATTTGAAACTTTATTTTTCTTTTAATTTGATTTATACTGCATGTAATTTCACTTTCACCTACCACTTTATTTTTCTGTCCATTAAATGATACAATGTTCTTCGTACTGGATTTATTTATTACACAATTCAATTTTTTAGATACATTTAACGGCAACACATTACATTGTGCCCCTGTGTCTAATTTAAAATAAATTTTCATACCTTGAATTTCTGCTTCTTCATACCAATCATCACCTGCATCATTATCGACTGATTCTAATTTAAAATCATTTTCACTCTCTGTATCTTCGCACTGCTTTTCAGCAACCGCTATTGTGGTGGTTCTCACATTCTCATCACGTTCTTCTTTTTTGCAAAACACATTGCTGCAAAATGTCCTTTAACATAACAACACGTGCACCTTTTATTAAATGCCGGACAATTTTTCCTCCCGTGATTTCTCCCACAACGTTTACAATCAAACGTATCTTTTTCATTTACTTTTTTATAATTTCTTACCTCCGATTTAACTGCATTACACTTTTGATCTGCGTGAATTGTTTGGCCTGTGACGAAATTGACTCACTTGCTCTGCAAACGTTTATTGCTTTTTGTAGGGTTAGTTTGGTATCACCCAACAATGATTTTCTAACCTCATTGTTTCTTATCCCAAGTACAATTTTATCTCTTAACAATCTTTCTTCGATGGTCATATTTTCTTGATCCTGATCGAAATCGCAATCCTTTACTGTATCCTGCAACTTGATTAAAAATTCATCAAAGGTTTCCCCTTCTTCTTGATTTATTTTGAAGAACAAATAGGTATTGTACGTCGAATTAATTTTTGGTGTATATGTGTCACCAAATTTTTTTATGATCACCTCTGGATCCTTTGTTTCCTCATTTGTTAGTGCGAAACCATTATATGTACCAATCACCTCTTGTCCCAAACTGTTCATCAATGTTGCAACTTGTCGTTCTTTCGATAATTTGTCAATGCCCGCGGCTACTTTGTACCAGTCGTACTGCTGAATCCATTCTTTCCATACCTTTGCTTTATCGTTGTTTGCAAACGATATGGCTTTTGGTGGCTTTGCCGCAAACCCTGTCGGTTCGTCTTTTAGACATTTTTTTTTTTTCTTTTTATTAACACCAATAATAATTTTAATTAATTAATTTTAGTATTTTCACTTTTCTTTTTTTTTTTTTTTTCTATCTTCTGACACCATGTAAATGTAATGTGTTATATCGGTGTGGCTGTGTTGTTTCCTAATTATTGTATTAAATAATTCCTTTGTAGGTTCACCGATTTATATAAGAAAACCACGTTTATCTTTTGATATAACATTTATTAATTAATATGTTGTTGTCTCATTGACTGTTTGAGATGATGTGACAATGTGACAAAGTATATTACAGTATTTTGACACATTGTCCCATTTACATTGTCGGTACTTATAATTAGTTACCTATTTATTATATGTATACAACAGTGGCTGATGCCACGTTTATTCATCAACTAACTTAGTATAACAACCTTATATATACTATTAATACTACTACATCATCTGTCATTAGGCATAGTAAGGCCATGGTTTCCAATGTGTTATATATTTTAGTCGTTCCATATATAAAAATAAAACTACACTTTTACTCTTGTACTTTATATTTATTACTGTCTCCTTTTCGTTAATTTGCATGGCGTATTTATATCATTATTGAATATGCAATTTTTGTTTATTTTGCATATTCAATAGTTTTCAATGCATTGTATATAATTGGTACATTATTATATTGTATATAATTATATTATATTGTATATTGGTTTAGTTAAAACTTAATATCTAATGATTACTAATTAATGATTTAATATCTAATGATTAATAGATAATAATTTAATATCTAATGATTAATAACTGCATAATAATGAATAATAAAGGGAATGTAGTGATGGATAACTATAAAAAGGAATGAAATTATTGATTAACAATATAGGCAAATAAACTGATTTCGATTATGCATTTAGGTGTTTTGATTCTTTTGTTTATGCATCTATCCTTTTGCATCCCTTTATACATTCATATATATATATTTAATAGATATCCATATATACATTTACATATCAGTATGTATATACGAACATTGGATAGTAATAGTACTTTAAATAGTCTATTAAGTCTATTAAGTTTATGGCCAGGTTTCCCAACGGGCAATTAATAAAATATATTTGTTTAATGTGGGAATATGATTATTATTATTGTTGTTATTATTAATATTATAGTTTTGTTGTTGTTGCATTCTGCAATATGACATTCCTCCACCGTTTGAAAAAGAAAATTACCATCTCAGATGGGAATTTTCGGGGTGGTGTAAATGATAATGTTGTGTGTGTGTCTATTGATGAAGGGTAAATTGCGTTGTTGGATTGCAGTGGTACCCTTTTTATTGTAATATTAATTGTTGTTTACTATTGTTGATGTCGGTCAAAAAAAAAAAAAAAAAAAAAAAAACAAATACTGTTGAGAGGTGATTGATTATGATTTTAAATTCAGGTAATGTAGCCAATCGTGCTCTTACATTTTCAAGTTCCAAGTATTTTTGGCTTGGAATTGAGTTAGTTGTCGTTGTTTTTTTTAATGTTTCCTCATTTTTCGTTAGAGTAGGTTGTGTTGTTGACAACTTTCCTGGATTAAATTCTCTTTTTCATTGCAGATGTATATAACTTGTATTTGATTTTGTTTTATCACTCCATATATTATTTATTTTTTTTTTATTATGTTTTTTGTTTATTATAATAATCGTTTGTTGTGTTTTATGTTTTATTCCCAAATTCAATATGTACTTTAATTGCATTTTAGGCGAAATGTTTTTTAATTAAATTTAATATGTATTGAAATTTTATTTTTCGGTTTTATTTTCAAATCAAATTAACAATATGGAATAGTGCGTTTTTTTTTTTTTTTTTTTTAAACAATGATTTATAATTCTTTTCAAATTTTCTCTTAAATTATCTATTGCATAAAAATAAATCGTATTAATATAGTATTTATTATAGTAATATATATAGTAAGTGTATATAATTGAAAAATATAATTTTGTAATTGAACGAATATAACATATGTATATGTACATAATAAAATTGTATATCTATAATTAAATGAAATATATGTGTATAAATGATTAAATGTATAAGGGAAAATAATAATTATTTTATTGCAATTTAAATTTAATATATTTATTTTACACAATGGTGTAAACAGGGTTTATGGTAGTTGGTTGTACTACCGTACCTGTATTATCATTATTTTCTAAAACAACTACTCGTTTCTTTTTGCTTCTTTTAATTTTATATACAATCATTAAGATAATAATTGTAATAATAATAAAAATTGATGCATACCCTAATGAATAATGATGTATGTCATGTTTGTTTAAATTATTTAATTTAGTAAGATCTTCAATGTATCTCACATCAGTACTTATTTTATCTAAACTATTCTTATTATCTATAAAATTTGTTAATTTTTTAATATTGATTAATGTATGGTCAAAATGCTCTAATTGCAAGTCAAAGGTTTTGAATTTTAGCAAATTTTCATCTAATACAGTTATGTTATCTTGGTTGGCATAAATTTTTATGAAATTCGTTTTTATGCTACAATCTAGTTCTATTTTTATCAACCCTTTATTTGCAATTAGATAACTTTGTTCCTTTTGATTTTTACAATGATATCGTAATCTAGTAGTATTTCTTGAAATATAGATCCAATTATTAGGATTTTCTAATTGGATCCACAGTTCATTTACTATTTTTATTACTTGGTGGCTACACGTTGATGGTTGTGTTTCGTGTTGAAGGAATAATCCCGATGCACAATTTTCGTATGTCGCACCCATTATGGCTTGATGAAATTTGCAGATGTGGGTGGTATTCTCCTTATAACAGGTTTGCAGTTTGTCATAGCTGATTTCAATGTGGTTTTCTCCAGATTCAACGATGAGTAAATATGGTTCTCCAATTTTGGTGTATACAAATAAATCATTGGCTTGGGGGATAGGGATCGGAGTTAATTTATATACTTTAAACGGATTGATTGATGTTAATGGGATTTTAATTTCAAAGATAATTATGTTGTCGCATATAACGGCGGTGAAGGATATTATTTGGTATAAGGTATGTATGGATATTATTTGGTATAAGGTATTTGGATGAATTTTTGATGTTGGAATGGTCAAATGTTTTGGCAAATAATGTTGTATCTTTAGTATTTCTGTTGTAAGGGATGTTGGGCTTATCAAAAATGGATGTAACTTTCCCTGCGATGAATATATTATTATATCTAATAATTTCCCCTGTTCATTGTCAATGTGCCTGATCAGCAGCAAAGCATACGTTGCCAAATTTTCGAATTGTGTCATGTTGGTATATTTTTGAATGTCGTTTCGAATATTTACGATGTTTGTGTCTAGATATTTGACATTTTGATTCTCGGCTGCTATAGTTGTCTTGAAGGTGTTGACGAATGATTTCAAAACTGTGGTTTGTTTGTCAATGATGAGGTTAATATTTTTGTTTTGATCTCCTAACATTTTGATTTGATCACTATAGTATTGCTCGTCGTCGGCACTCATGGTACCGAACAAACTTTTAGATACTGTTCCGACGACATTGAACAACCCCCGCTTTACCCGTTCTGAATGTTTGTTTGACAGATAATGTTCGATTATTAATTCGCGTTGATACATTTCGCCTTTGATGAAGTTGAAGTCGTCTATGATTCGAGCGCACTTTTCACCTGCGTTCCAATTGTTACATGCCGTTTTCGTATTTTGTATTAACTCATCAAATGTTTTCATGTCCCTTTTAAATGGAGTGATGTTTACCGATGTTATTATCTTCCAGTTTTGCATTACGAATTGTGCTTCGCCCAAATGCTCCGTGTATAACCCAATTTCCGAGTTGATATTCTTAATTTCCAATTGCAAGGTGTTCGTTAATAGATTGTTTACTAGCCATAACATAAAGATGGTGTTTTTTAAAGAATTAATATTTCCTGTAATTAGAGTAAAATGAAATATTACATTTATATAAGATTAGTTAGAATAATAATAATGTAAAGTCAAAATTCAAAGATAAAATATAAATCATCACGCTTATTAAAACTTTTGCATAGCCTATAATATCTTACTATACTTACTTATTTTTAGGAGCTTAACTAATAAATGATTTTAACCGATTATTGTGTACGCGCTTGGGCTTACGACCCACTAAAATGGTAGTATTTACGGAGTTAGGAATTTCTAATACTTCATGTGGTCCCGTCCATATACTTGAGAATTTGTTTTCCCTGGTAGGGTTTTTGAGAAGTACACGATCCCCAACTTGAAAGGTCACTTCCTTTGCGTTTCTATCGTAATATTGTTTTGCTGATTCCTTTGATTTTATTATATTTTGACGGGCTATTGCGTACGCATGTTGTAATTGATTTCTTAAGCGGTAATAATAATTTTCGTGGTTGTAAATCGGTTCAGGGCTTCGTTTCAAATTGGTGGGTACTTCAGCCGTGAAGCCAAAGAGACAATCTGATGGAGTGAGTTTAGTTGCACTATGAGGTGTGTTGTTATGGACATGAACGGCCTGTCGTAACCATTCGTCCCAACTTTCTGGATTTTCATTCAGAAAACATCTCAGATAATCCGCCAATGGTCCGTGGTTTCGTTCCAGGGTTCCATTTGTTTGTGGATGATAAGCGGTAGTTTTCAATTTTTTTATTCCCAGAAATTTACAAACTTTTGTAAATACCTCACTGGTGAAATTAGTTCCCTGATCGGTCAGCAACACCTTTGGAATCCTGTAGCGTGATATTATTTCGTTGAAGAATGTTTTTGCCACGGTATTGGCAGAGGTTTCCGCGATAGCGTAACAATCCATGTATCTTGTGAGGTCGTCGGTGAAACTTAATATATATTTATTTCCCGCATGCGTGACCGGCAATGGACCAACGATGTCCAGATAGACCTTGTCGAATGGTAGTTCTGGCGTGTCGGTTAATACCATTGGCATTTTAGTTACTGCTGAAACTTTGTTCCGTTGGCATATTTTACATGCCCGGACGTATTTTTTGATGTCATTGAGCATTCCGCGCCAACGATACTGTCGCTTAATTCTGTCGAAAGTTCCAATTATTCCACGGTGTCCACCCAACGGTGAGCCATGAAAAGCACCTAAAATTGTGTTTATGTCTTCTCGGTTGGTTAACGTCTCGTATGTCTTTTTTGGGAGTGTCTCCAATGGAATGCGGTTTTTCGGTTCCAACTTCGAGGGATTGTTCTCATCTTTCAAGTCATCACTGATTACCTTGCACGCCTGGGAACGGGTTTGGACTACATTTATGATCCCGCTATCTTTTTGATTGCTCGCATCTACCTTAATTCGGCTCAACGCGTCTGCATTGGTATTCATTTTGCCGGGTTTAAACTCGATGGTATAATCGTACTCCGAGAGCTTATGATGAAAGCGTAGTAAACGTGAGGTGGGATCTTTCACGTTAAATATTCCCTTTAATGGTCGATGATCCGTGTAAATTATAAATTTCCTTCCCAACAAATAACTTCGAAAATTTTTGGTCGCCCAGACCATTGCTAACAATTCCCGCTCTATGGTTGAGTAATTTTTTTCTGCCTTATTCAACGTCCGGCTGGCGTATGCAATTGGTCGATCCTCGCCAGGTTTCCCCTGCGAGAGTACTGCGCCAATTGCATCTCCGCTAGCATCTGTTGTTAGTATAAACTGTTGAGTAAAATCCGGATATATTAAAATGGGTGGCGAAACTAACGCCGTTTTAAAATTCTCAAATGCTGCTTGACACTCTAACGACCAATGGAATGGCACGTTCTTTTTCATTAATTTGTTAAGACAGGAAGCTGTTTTGGAGAAATTTGGGATAAACTTACGATAATAATTTACAAATCCCAAGAAGGATTGTAATTGTTTTGTATTTCGTGGAACCGGGTAATCCGTTACACATGATGCCTTAGCTGGGTCAGGCATGGCCCCATGCTCTGTGCATTTGTGCCCCAGATATACTACCTCCCTTTTTAGAAAGTGACATTTTTGTAACTGAATTTTTAAATTGTGCCTCCGCAATCTTTCAAAAACATTTTTTAATTTACCATTATGGTCGCTTAAATTTCTTCCGTATATTACCACGTCGTCGATGTAGACAAAGCATTCGAATCCCTGCAATCCCATTAGCACGTAGTTCATTACGCGCTGAAACGTTGCCGGTGCACCAGTTAGTCCAAACGGCATTCTCTGAAATTGATAATGCCCGAATGGGGTACTAAAAGCTGTTTTGGGTGCATCATTTGGGTTCATTGGTATTTGATGGTAACCACTTGCCAGGTCTAGGGTACTAAAATACCGTGAGTGCCCTAATTGATCTAAAATATCCTCGATCCTGGGTAACGGGAAGGCATCTTTTATGGTTATCTGGTTTAGTTTTCGGAAATCGAACACCAAACGCCATTTTTTCTCGCCATCTGGACCGGCCCGTTTAGGTACGACTAATAACGGTGAATTCCAGGGGCTTTTGCTTTCAATTATAATCTCATCGTTCAACATTTTTTCCACTTCCCCGTTTATAAAGTATTTATGTATTTCGGGAAGCCTGTAGTTTTTTTGATTAATCGAGGCCTGTCCCGGAATGATAGAAATGGAATGTTCCAACACCTCGGTGCTGGTCAATGATTCCCCTTCTAAATGAAATATGTCCGCATATTGACGGCATAGGGATATTATTGAATCATGTTCTTCTTTATTTAAATCCTTTTCAATGTTTAGATTTTCAATTATGTTGTTTACTCTCGTTGCTTTGCTAATGTTATTTTCTTGTGTTGATGGGGTGAAGAACACGTTCGAATTATAATTCTTTTTATCAGTGTTTAATTTGATTTTGTGATCATTACGTTCAGATAATATTTCGAATTCGTCTAAAAATCTATAGTTAAATTCAACCTTTGTAAATTCTGTATCCTTCAGTCGAGCATTAATAACGGCCACTCTCCCAATATAATTTATAACTTTGACAATTGTATTTCCTATAAAGGTTCCTGGTGATAGTTCTCTGGATTCTATAACCAGTGTTCCCGAACGTATAGGAAATCTAATTTCTCGGATTACCTGTGAGCGAGCAGGTATCAACCATTCTACTTCCGATCTATGAACTGTTGAAATCTCATTGTTCTTAATTACTTTTATTTCTTCTACTGATATTGCTTGATTATTTTCATTATTAGTATTATTATTATCATCATCTGCTCCCAAAATTCCTATATCATATATGTTAAATTCTTCATAATTATCCGTTTTGTTTTCATTTTTATCCTTACATTCATTTTTCTCTACAGGCATATCATCTATAATTTCTATATTGTATTCATTGTGATTCTCCATTTCATTGTTTTTTAAAATTGGTGTGGTTTCTGCATGTATGGTTGTCTTTATTACCTCTATCCCGTTTGTTTCGTTATTTTTGCTTTCTATATTCGTTGAATCACATAATCCCCCCGCTGATTTCACGTTTTCTATTGGATACATTGTCAATTGCAGATATTGTCCCTCTAGGTACAATATTAATTTACTGTTAATGTAATCTATACAGGAACATCCGTTCAACAGGTCACCCCCCAGTAATCCCTCTACGGGTAATGACATTAAATTGTCTACTATATTAAATGCGAATGGAACGCCATGCGGCGTTATCAAATTTCCTTGGACCGTACCGAGAGTGACACCATTACCCCCGAAAATACCCCCCAATTCAATTTGCCCAGCATGGTTCCATTTAACATTTGATTTTAGCGCACATCTCTTAATTAATGTAACTTCTGCACCAGTATCGACCAACAGCCTTACAGAGTTATTGTTGCCAATGTTTACTGGTAAATCCACGAAACTTCCCCGACCATGTAAATTTGCGAGTCTACAGGTTGAAGGGTATGTTCCATCGTGGTTAAGTTTATTGTGCTCGTTATTTAAATTTCGTTTCTGCATTTCATTTTTATTGTTTATAAAAAATTCTCTGCCATCTCCATTCATACGGCCGTGGTTGTGGTGTACCAACCCGGTCGGTATTAGTTTTTTGAGTGATTGTTTCCCAGACGTTCATTAAACATCCTGGTATTTCCCTGGTTTACCCCGTTAGTTGTATTACACCCATTGCTATTGGACCCTGAATTTCCAATGCCATTGCGATTGTAACCATCTTCTCGGTTACTATCATGAGTATTATGGTTCACGAATCCATGATAATTATTGTTGCTGTAATTTCCATTATACCCATTATTAAATCTAGTACCATTATTATTATAAGTATTATTAAATCTAGAACCGCTACCACTATTATTATTATTATTATTATTATTATAATTTTGATTGAATCTAGGGCCGTTACCACTATTATTATTATTATTATTATAATTATGATTGAATCTAGGGCCGTTACCACCATTAGTATTATTATTAGCATAATTGTGACCGTTGTTATAATTATTATTGTTATAGAGTTGTCGTTGGTTATTATTATTCCAATGCGGACCATTTCCATAATTATTACGGCGTAATCTACAGTTCGCCCCCATATGACCAAAATCTTTGCATAAATTGCAATAGGGCGTATTCTTTCGTAGTCGACATTCCCGGAAAGTATGACCCAATTTGCTACAAAACCCACACGTGATCACCGTTCTCCCTTGTCCGAGATTATTATTTTCCATCGGTGCATTGGTTTCCGACACCATATTACCCATCATAATTTGTTTTGTGCTACCCAGCGGATTTGAGTATTTCAAGAGGTTTTCATACGCCATAACTTCATCTTTCAGCTCCTCCCACGTTAGTACCTTACTTGTAATTGCGCACTGACGTAGTAATGGATTTATTAGGCCCGTTTTGAATACTCGCTGCAAAACCAAATCAATTTCTTCTAGTAAGGTATCGATGTTTTTATCTCTATACTGCGTTTTGGCCAACTGACTCGCCGTGGTTCCCAATTTCTTTAAACGAGTAGTGAACGTTAGTAAGTCCTCAGTTGGTAATTGAAAAGCGTCCCTTATTTTTGACATTATATCATCGAGCGAACCGACAGGCGCGAACCCTTCCCTGATGATTTTAAGGAAGTCCTCCAAACTCTCGACTTCCCTATCAGCCACTAAATCAAATGCAACCCCAGTTACACGGGTAGTTAACAATGCAGTGAAAATTCCCTCCTCTTCATCGTCTAGGCTTCTTCGTGCCAACCTGCATGCATTGATGAACTCGTTTACATTCGAAGCGTCTCCCCCGGTTAATTTGGGTACCAATAAGTTGATGATTCTTCCAACCTTTTCGTAATCCATTTTTTCGTTTTCGCTCACGGAAGTTGTATTACCAAGGGAATTCAAGCCGTCTTCTCCTTCGTTGTAGTATGACAACTCCAAACTAGTCTCCAACTGGTGCTTTTGTGCTAAATCCAATTGGCCTCTTAACCCCCTAACTATGTCTTTGTATTCGGGTATACTGGTTTCCAATTTGGTAATGGTTTCTTTATTCACTGTACGACCCCTATCAGCTTCCGCCTCTTTTAAACGATCGGTAATGGTTTGTAAACGAACCTCGTTTTCGTTCAACTCCGTGGTCAATTTGGATTCCTTGTCCTTGCTAACTCGGATCTTTTCATGTAATTCGTCGATGAGTGATTCTCTTTCCTTTGCCAAATTTTCCGTTTCTAACTGTCCCTTTTTATAAAGAGTGATGGTCCTGGCGTAGTTAGCGGCCCGTAACCGTTGTTCCTTCAATAGATTCTGGCTTTCTTCAAGACGTAGGCTGTGAATCGAATTTATTTTAACCAATAGTTCATCTGTTAACTCAATGTGGTGTAAGTTTATTTTCCGTTCAGCTAAACTATTCTTTACCTCCACAAATTCACTTCTACTCAATAATTCCCTAAGATCAGTCAATAAATTCTCGTTCAAAGCCCGCACATTAGCCTCAGCCTTCAAGGTATCCTGCCTGAATTGGTTTACCTGATCTCTTAAGTCAGAAATCGATTGATCACCCGAAATAGGTGAATGTGACATATAAGATGAAATTTAACACTATCCCGTATTAGTAGACCCCTGTCCTTTCATATATTTAAAAATTAAAAAACAACAAACAATTCAACTCCACGACAAAAGTTATCGATATATTTTCATTTGTATATTATCATACAGTGTACATAGGTGATTTTTGATTTTTTATTTTTTTTTTATCTTCTGATTTATATTTGTTAACCAGCTGTTTGAGCTGGATATTCAACCGTAATCGTTGGTCCGCGTCGATGCATAGGGTGATTATCCGCTGAAGTTCAGCTAACTCCTTCCTTCTACGGACTCTAATACCGCCGCGATGCTTGTATTTGGGTTCAGTTACCGATGAGGTTGCTGCTGGGGTTATTTTTTTTTTGGTTTGTCGTTGTTTATATTGTTCGATGGTAATTGGTTTGGGGCCCGCATTTGGGTTCTCCTTTATAATCGCGGCTAATTGCTGTTGTGTCGTTGGGGCATGGCTGCGCGAAATGGTATTGGCTCCTATAAGGTTAAACAGTTTTACTCAATTATGACATGATCTTAATAAGACTTTGTATTTCCAAGGCCAAATGGGGCCTACTTGAAATACTTCATTTTTCTTAAGGATATATTTGTAGGCTGTTTTTGCCGTTTTCGAATATATCCTAGGTAAAAGAAACTTATACACTATGGCCTACAATTAAAAAAAAAAAGAAGAAATTCTATTGATTAAGAAACATTGTTATTAAGCTGAAAAGGAAATACTTGTTATATGTTACTTACCTACAATAAATAAAAAAAACCTATTGATTAAGAAACATTATTATTAAACTGAAAAGAACATATTGGTTATAGGTTAATTACCTAAAATAAATATAAAAAAAAATATATTGGTTAAGAAGCATTATTATTAAACTGAAAAGAAAATATTTGTTATATGTTAATTAATTCTAAAATAATCTAAAATAAAATAAAATAATTCTAATATAATCGGTTTACCTGTGGTATCTATCCTACCGGCTGCGCCAAATGTTATATATTTTAGTCGTTCCATATATAAAAATAAAACTACACTTTTACTCTTGTACTTTAACATATATTTATTACTGTCTTCCTTTCGTTAATTTGCATGGCGTATTTATATCATTATTGAATATGCAATTTTTGTTTATTTTGCCTATTCAATAGTTTTCAATGCATTGTATATAATTGGTACATTATTATATTGTATATAATTATATTATATTGTATATTGGTTTAGTTAAAACTTAATATCTAATGATTACTAATTAATGATTTAATATCTAATGATTAATAGATAATAATTTAATAACTAATGATTAATAACTGCATAATAATGAATAATAAAGGGAATGTAGTGATGGATAACTATAAAAAGGAATGAAATTATTGATTAACAATATAGGCAAATAAACTGATTTCGATTATGCATTTAGGTGTTTTGATTCTTTTGTTTATGCATCTATCCTTTTGCATCCCTTTATACATTCATATATATATATTTAATAGATATCCATATATACATTTACATATCAGTATGTATATACGAACATTGGATAGTAATAGTACTTTAAATAGTCTATTAATTATCCTGTTACATCCTTGTACACTTATTCATACAAATAGTGTCACGCATACGCATTCATATTGAAAAGATCTCATACGCTTGATATGCACCTATGCTTTTCCCGACAACCGTAGTTTCGTTCATTGAAACCACGGCTTTAGTATTTTTTGCAATTGCATCGATTTACCTATGGTTTATATGGATTATTATATACAATAGAAATTCTCACATTTTGGTGTGAATTTTTATTGCGTTTGCTAATTAATATAGATATACGGTAAGGTATACAAATTGTGTTCTTAATGTAATTGCATATTTTTGGTGACGATTTAAGTGCATATTTTACGTAGACACCCGGATGTATTATATGTATATATTTATTTCATGTATTCTGCAATATTGGGTATATGCATAGTTTTAATATATTTTAATATAATGTGTATTCTTTATTATTTTATTATGTATTATTTTATGTATTAGTGCATTGCTTCGAATATATTTCCAATATGTTATTGTTATTGTATTGTAAAATATGATTTATTTTGTTATCTATTCATGAGATATATATTATATATATTATATAGTATATTGATATTGTATATATATAATATATATCACACCACATAACATTATAATTTTATTTGTTTATAATTAACGCAATATTCCTAAATGTATACTATTATATTATAATATTGAATTTTTTATTGAGTTAATTTAATTGCCAAAATGTATAATGTAATTATGCATTTTCTTATTTAATATAATTAAAATAAACAAGGAAAAATGTTTATGGCAAGGTTTCCCAACGGGCAATTAATAAAATATATTTGTTTAATGTGGGAATATGATTATTATTATTGTTGTTATTATTAATATTATAGTTTTGTTGTTGTTGCATTCTGCAATATGACATGGACTTGAAGTTTGATGCTTAAATTTCCATTCTTTCCTAAACGTGGCGAATTCCATTGATGAATACTGCGGACCGTTATCCGATTCCAATACTCTTGGTATTCCGTGGATTGAAAACCAATTTTTTAATTTTTTGATCACCGCATATGCATTTGTTGACCCCAACCGCTTGAAATCGAAAAATCCTGAATAATGATCTGCAATAATTATGTAATCATTACCTTTATACGAAAATAAATCCGTCGATACTATTTCGAAAGGAAGTTGTGGAATTTCTTTTTCCACTAACTGCTCACTGTTATTGTTACGCTGGGTTCGTTGGCAAATTGAACACTTTTCCACGTAATTTTTTATATCCCTTGCCTGACCGTGCCAATAAACTAGTTGACGCGCCCTTCTCATTGCAGTATTTATACCCGGATGTCCAGCATGGAAATCTGCTAGCAACCCTGATCTTTCCGATTCTGGAACTATTATTTTGTCTGCCTTGAATACCAAGCCATGATAATATGCCAACTCTTCTCTAAAGGTCACATATTTTTTTATATTTTCTGGGACACCATCAATGCCACGTGGCCAACCGTCCTGAATTACCTGTATTAGTGTTTGCAATTCTGGATCATTTTTTGTTGCCTCCACGTATCTTGCCAATGCTTCTTCCGACATGGACAATATTAGCTGAATTTCTAATTCTTCTTCTTGATGTGTCTCCGTGTATATGCTATCTCGACTGAGTGCATCTGCTATTGTTATTTCTTTACCGCTTATGTATTTAATTTTGGGTCCGTATTGTAAAACGTCAAATAATATTCTTTGCAACCTTGCTGGTGCGGATTGTAACGGCTTCTTGAATATTGCTTCATGTGGCTTGTGATCCGATTCTACGTTTAATTGTTTTCCGTAGATATATTGATGATATTTGTTACAAGCAAACTTGATCGCCAACGCCTCTTTTTCTATTTGAGGGTACAACTGTTGTGTATCCGTTAACGATTTTGTGGCGTAAGCCACTGGTTGACCATTTTGTAGTAGGCAAGCACCCATTGACTTAGAACTTGCGTCTACCGACAGCGTAACTGGTTCATTGACGTCATAATATCTTAACACCGGTGCCGTGGTAAGTACCTTTTTGATGTTTTTGAACGCCATTTCTTGTTCATGGTCCCAAGACCATTGATTTTCTTTTTTTAATAACCACCTCAATGGTTCGGTAAGTACTGATAAATTATCTATGAATTTATTTAGATACGTTACCATCCCTAGTAATCGCTGTAACTGTTTTACGTTTGTTGGCCTTTCTATGTTCCGAATTGCCTGTACTTTTTCTGGATCCGCCGTAATTCCTTTTTCGGTGAATATATGACCCAAAAATTTTATGGATTTTGACTTGAATATGCTTTTCTCCTTGTTTAGCGTTAATCCAGCCTCTTTTAACCTATTTATCACCACCCCAATGGTTTCATTTAACATTTCTTCCCCATCGGCAAATATAAATATGTCGTCCATGGAGGTTTCCACATTAGGAATGTCGCCCAGTGTCTCGTACATACATTGTGTAAATATTTCTGGTGCTGATACGATTCCAAATGGTAGTCTTTTACATGAATACCTTCCAAACGGTGTTGAAAACGTTAAATATTTGCTGGTACGTTCCGTAACTTTTAATTGCCAAAATCCCCTATTGCAATCCAATAAGGCAAACATTTTTGCCCCTTTGATTCTTGATGCTATATCTTCCAACGTTTTTAGTTGAAAGTGGCGCCTTTTGATATTTTTGTTTAATTCGGTGGGGTCCATGCATACTCGTAATTTATTATTTTTCCTGACGATGACTATTGGGCTGACCGCTGGTGTCGGTTCTGTGATTGGTACGATTACTCCCAATCCGACCATTTTGTCTAGCTCCTTTTTCACGTCGTCTCGTATTGCATGTGGTATCCTTCTTGGCGGTATTATTTTAAATTGTGGATTGTCTATGAAGTCTATTTCATATTCAAAGTTCTTTAAACACCCCAGTCCACCAAATAAATTTAATCTTTCGGCCCTTTCGTGCATCCCAACTGTAGCTATCCGTTGAATTAACTTTAACTCGCTACACGAATGTTTACCCAATATTGGTATTATGTCGTTTTCTATTACTTTGAAGCCAACGTCACATCCTTGATGTTCCTTGTTTTTAATATGACACGGTACTATTATTTCGCCCAATACTTTTGTGGAATGGTCGCTGAATGAAATCAATCTTTTGGTTTTTGAAGGCAATACTGGCATGCCCAACTGTTTGGCCTGTTTCAACGACAACACATTGCAATCGGCTCCACTATCCAATCTGACTTTGATGTAATTTTTCCCCGTAATGAGTGTTTCCCACCAATCGTCCGATTGACTATTCGCTATGCCCACCGTGCCTATCGCCTGAATTAGCCCTATGTACTGGCTGCCATCGCTTTCATCACCATGTATCACATTCACATTTTTTACTTTTTTACCAATCTTCGACGAGATTTCCGTTTTGATGCGTCTGCATGCCGTTGCAAAATGACCCATTCGGTTGCATTTTGTGCATTTCTTGTTATACGCCGGGCAATTTTTTCTCCCATGTGTATTGCCGCATCTTTTGCAATTGAAACTCTCGTTCATTGTTGGCTTTTTGTTTGGAACTTTGATAACGTTTATGTTGGTGTCCTTAACATTCATTGTCTTTAGTTGATTGATAGTCTGTTCATATGCTTTACATATTTGTACTGCTCTGTCTGCATTTAAATCTGCCTCCATTAACAGCTTCTCTCGTACCGCTTCTGAACAAACGCCTACAACTATTTTGTCTTTGACCAAACTGTCCGTTAATACACCAAAATCACATTTTGCTGCTTGTGATCTTATTTTTGTTAAAAACTCATCAAAATCGTATTTTTGTGGGTATGGTCTTTATTTAGGTTTTAGGTAAGGCGACTGTATACGCGGGTATAATGTATGCGACTGGCATTTACTTATCTACTAAATTATATGACAGCTATTAAGCTGCGTTTACATACATTCAACTGTCACGCCTAAAGGCGTGTTTACATTGCTTAGTTATGTTACACATTGCACTCCGTTGCAATGTCATCATTCTTTATTTTAATTTTAATTACGTTATGTACTTTATGTTTATAATATTTTATTACAATTAATACGATTATTAATATTATAATACTTAATGTTATCCCAATATTGGAATAACTTACTATATTAACATGATTTCTTTTGTAAATTAGTTCTTTAATTTCTTTTTTATTGAGTTTTTGATTCATATGTAATTCTTTTAAATCTATTGTTTTATTTATGTTTTGCATTTTAATATAATTTGGTATTATAATAACTTGTTTGAATTCTCTTTGTTTATTCGAGAATTTTACATTATTTAATTCTATTGTGCAATTATTGAATGAAATAAGATAATTTTTCTTTAAAGTAAATTTAATATTATTACAATCATTACTTACTTCTAAATCAATTGCATTGTTAACTAATATTAATCCTTTATTTAATTCTATAATTTCTACTTCTACTTTGTTTATTTTAGTACATCCATTATATAGTTTATCATATAAATTAGATATACATTTATTCGTGCTTATTAATTTATTTTTAAATCTCTCCTGGCCCAGATAGTATGTTTTATTATCGTACAATATAATGTCGGTTATTTCTAAATCGACCTTGTCATTGTTTGAACTAGGCGTTGGAACGATTTTAAATGTGGTTGCACTTAAATTACTTATTACTGGTATTTCAAATATAAAGATTAATGTTGAGTTGCTTAGGGCCAATGAACTTTTTATTTCTCTTATTTTAAATATATCTATTTCATATATATCTATTTCTTCAGGTGTTAGAATTGATCTACAAATTATCCGGTGTTCTGCGAAGATAATATTTTCTTGTATTTTTTCGATCTCGTCGTTTAAGTGAATTATATTATTTTGTATTTGTAAATATTGTAATTGCCTTATTATTTGTTTGCTATCTGCAAGTACGGAATTTAAGAGAACTTCCAAAGCTTTATGATTTTTATTAATGTTAATTTGTATATTTTTAATATTTTCTTGTATTGCATTATTAATTTTAACCTGTTCGTTTGAACTTACTATACCATTATGTGTATTTTCTTCAATTACCTTAAGATGGTTTTCTATATCAACCCTATCTTCTTCATCCATCGTACCAAATACCCATTTCAGAAAGCTACCTCCAACATTTATCAAACTTCGTTTATGCCTCATCGGCAATAATGTCTTGAAAGCATGTTTCGTTTGCTTAATTTTATCGTTTAATGTTTTTGTTAACATTTCTTCATCTTTTATATTAAATGTAACTTCTATATATGTTTCAATTAAACCTATTGTATCTTCTATTTGTTTTAAATCTATAATATGTAATATTTTATCGTAACTATCAATTATCTGAACTGATTCACCTTGAATGAACGTATAACCGGCTTCTGTTTCAATTTTTTCAACGTTAATCCAAGCCTGACATGGTTGGATTAGGCAATGTATCATTAGGAATATCCGCATGATTACCTGAATGTTTAAAATATCGTTTTATTCGAAAAGGATGAATATTTTTCTTCCTGTAATCAGTCAAATGATCATTATGCTTAAAAATTTTAATCTTTTTATATCTAGGTAACTCTTTATATCTCAATGCCGCAGGGTCTTTAATTAATACTGCTGTTTCATTTGGGAATATAAAGTCTTTTCTACCCTTATTTAATTTTGTAATGGCCTTTTGTAATTTCTTATCTTGAATTTTTTTTTCCTATTTCTGCAGGACCAGAAACCTTATTGTTAATAAAATCACTTGGTTTAACCCCGATTGTTGTATGAATGGTATTGTTATATTTCTCCACAGACATTAATATTTTGTTTTCGGTACTGGAATCCGGATTAATTAAGTGTAATAGTCTAATATGTTCAATAATAGTACCATGGGCTCTTTCGATGTCGGAATTTCCACCATGACTTCTGGGTGAAGTGAAATGTATTTCTATGTCCTCTGTTCTACAGAATTCCTTCAAATTTAAACTATCGAATTCATTGTCAAAAATATATTTCTTCGGTTTTCCAAATAAAGAATTTCTATATCTTAGACCCTGTACTATGGTAACGCTATTTCTGTCATTTAATTTACAAACAAATAGATGCTTAGTGAACTTATCTATGGTTGTCAAAAAATTTTTTTTTTCAAATGAAACACATCCGCGTGAACCATTTCATTAGGTTCCAATGCAGTTTGTGATATTTTGTATTTATACTTATTCGGATTTCTATCGTATTTAGCCAGATTGCATATATCGCAATTGTTTATATATTTATATATGAAATCCTTAAGCTTTGGGTGGTAATATGTGTCTTTCATTTCTTCAAAGTTTTCTAAAATACCACTGTGATTTGTTCCTTCGTGAACTGCCTTTATTTTATTTATTATCGCATTTTCATCTTCCATGTTTTCTGCTAACTTTGTACATTTAACAAACCTAATGGTTGAATTGTTTCCAAATAAACTAATCAATTTAGCCTGTAATATTGTGAACTCATCACCATCTAACGCAGAATAGATACCTGTTGTACCCTTTTTTATTAATCTTCTTAGCGTGTCATTTAAATAATTATCATCGTTAAGATTTTGTTTAGTAATATAAATTAATCTATACCTCTTATTTATTATTTTAAAATCCTCTCCTATATTTTCTACTAAATGTATTTGGGTAAGGTATTTGTTAATAATACCCCCAACTACTGGAATATAATTAACAGAATTGCTCGTGTCATTAATCGACACGGGGCAAACATTTATTTCATTATCGCCTTTATTGCTTTCTAATATGTTTATTTCATTTTTATCGGTATTGATTCTACTCAAGAAATCGGCTACTTTATTTTCTTTACCTTTAACATATTCGATTTCCATATCGAATTCGTTTAATTTTATTTTCCATCGTTGTAACTTTGAATTTGGTTCATTTAACGAACTTAACCAAACTAACGGTCTATGATCCGTTTCCACTTTAAACCTAACTCCATATAAGTATGGCCTATAGTATTTCGTTCCCCATACTATTGCCAGTAATTCCTTTTCTATTGCACTGTATTTAATTTCATGCTCATTAAGTGTCCGGATTGCAAAAGAAACAGGATGTCCATTGTTGTGTATTTAATTTAATTTAACATAAATGAATATCTATTTAATTTTGTATTGTATACATTTAATTTTAATTACTATTCTTTAATATAATAACGTCACTTAATTATTAATTGCAATTGTTTCTAGTGCGTATTTAATGATTGCTGACCGCTTCTGTTGGCTGGTTGTAATGAACTGCGTTGTCAGATGTTAATGATGATTTCATACTGTGTTAAATGTTCTATGTTGAGGTTATGTAGTTGATAATAATTTCATAATATGTTGAGGTTATGTTAGTTTATTACATTCTCCGCCACTTAGTTGAAAAAGAATTTTTTTTTTTTTTTATAAATCAAGTCGTATAACCGGTTTCCTATTCCGTTGGGATCTGCGAACAGGCTCCACCTGTTTTGGTGGTGTTAATGTACCCATTTCAGGCGTGGATATTTTCGGTGATTGTCTGCCATCGAATGTTGTATTACCATCAGTTGCAGGATTCCAAGGATTCGTAATTATTGTTGGTGTAGTAGTGTTTGGCGTCCCTACCGCAGAATCTTGATGTTGATGTATTACGGCGGCCTCCTCACGCCGACCATTGAATTGTTGTCCATTGAATGATTTACGGAATGATTGTGGCACCGCGATACCAACCTCTGTTTTTCGAAGCTGATTTATATGCCGTTGGATGACATAGCCGTGGTCAAGTTCGACCAAATAATGTAATCTGCCCAATCTTTCTACCACCGTACCGAATTTCCATAAGGTCGATCCAGCATAATTTCTAGCCTGAACCCGATCGCCCGGTCGAAGATTTCTTATTTTATCGTTGCCCCCGTGTTCGGTTGGTGTAGTTTCCAATGGACGTATTAATTGTAATCGAGTACGTAGTTGTCGATTTAAGTGTAATTCAGCCGGCGTTTTTCCATTGATTAAAGTTGTTGTTCTGTATTTAAACAATATTGCATTTAATTTACCCTGGAGCGCTCCAGGTTCATCTGACATTGCATTCAATTTTTGTTTAATTGTTTGAATGGTTCGCTCTGCCAGACCATTAGTAGCCGGATAATTTGGTGCACTAAATCTTTGTTGTATGCCATTATTTTGGCAAAATTTTGTAAATTCCTGAGATTTAAATATTGTTGCATTATCCGTGACCAGCATATGCGGTAGTCCATTTCTGGCAAATATCTCCTCAAGAGATTCAATTGTAGACATTGATGTTGGCGAATTTGATGACATAGTTGCCTCCATCCATTTTGTTTTAGCGTCGACCACTATGAAGAAATGTTTATTCTTGAAAGGTCCTGCATAATCAGCATGGATCCTTTGCCAAGGCTGTTCGGGTTCTTGCCATGCATGTATCGGTGCCCTTGCTGGATCTTTCATTACCTCAGCACAGCCCCGACAAGCCTTGACCACGTTTTCAATTTCCATGTCTATTCCCGGCCAATAGCATATCGATCGAGCCAATGCTTTCATTTTAACCATACCAATGTGCGTGGTATGCAATTCATTTAATATTCGTCGTCGAAGCGATGTAGGTATGTATACCCTGCTTCCTCTTAATATTATTCCGGAATGAATTGTGTATTCCGGGTTTTTAATTTCTCCGTTTAGTAGTTTTGTCTTGAGTTGTCCGAGTTCACCATCACGGTCGGTTTCATTTCGAATGATTTCTGATGTGATAGTGGATGTATCGGTTATTGTTGAAATTGTTAATTCGTTTACCTGGTATGAGTCCTCTATAAAATTTATCAATCGCCCATTCAATTCAATAGGACTTCTTGAAAAATAATCAACATTTGTGTGTTCTTTTGAACCCTTGTGTTTTATTTCATAATCGAATCCACCGATAAATTTTGCGTAACGTATAAGTCGATGTGCTGACATAATCGGCATTGATTTATTTGGGTGGAATATTCTCTCCAACGGTTTATTGTCAATAATCAATGTAAATTTTCTGCCGTAGAGATAGTGATAAAACCGCTTGAATGACCAATATACCGCCGTGGCTTCCCTATCCAATTGACTATAGGAAGATTCGCATTTCGTTAATGTTCTTGATGCAAAACATATAGGCCTTTCTTCGCCATCCATAATATGTGATAAGACAGCAGCCAGTCCATGTGGACTTGCATCCGTTGCCAGGATTAATGGAAGATCGGGATCATATGGTGTTAATACCCGTTCACCCGCGATTTCCTTTTGTATTTTTGTAAATGATTGTTCGCATGCATGATTCCATTTAAAAGAAGTGTTTTGTTTCAATAATTGGTTTAGTGGATATAATATCGTGGACGCATCCGGTATAAATTTTGAATAGTATAACGCCAATCCCAAGAATGATATGACTTCGTTCATGTTGGTTGGGCGTGGTGCATTTAATATTGCCTGAATTTTATCATTACATTTCCCCAGGCCACTTTCACTTATTTGATGCCCCAAATATTTTATTGATGTGGCGAAGAACTTACATTTATCTCGATTGATGTGTAATTTGTATTTTCTTAATTGGTTGAGACACGCAATTAGTCTTTGTTGACATTCTTCGATTGTGTTGCCTTGTATTAATATATCATCAAAATACGCAATCGTACCGTCCAATCCGTTAATGATCTGGTCGATTACCCGGTGAAATAAATTTGGAGCAGTTTTTATACCCATAAAGAGCCGTTTTACTAAATACGTTCCCCATGGTGTTGAAATGGTTGCCATTTTACGGCTTTCTTCGTCGAGCATCAAATGTAAAAATGCCTTATATAAATCAAGCACACAATAATATTTACCATTATTTAATTTATTAAAAATGTCCTCAATTCTGGGAATTGGGTATCTCTCCTCATGTATTTGCGCGTTGAGGGTGATTTTATAATCCGCACATATCCTTATAGATTTATCGGATTTCGGCACCAATACCAATGGCGTACCCCATTCAGCGTGTTCCGTTTTTTCTAATATATCCTGTGCAACCAGTAAGTCGATTTCTCTTTTTGCCTGATTGTACAGTGCGTACGGAATTGGCCTGGGCTTCATGAATTTCGGTACCGCGTTATCTTTTAATACCAGTTGACACTCGAAGTTTGGAATTAATCCCACGGTTGCATCAAATACATCCGGATACCGTTCAATAATATCATTCGTGATTGAATGTATGGTATTTACGTTGTTGATAGCATTTGTCGGCGGCTTTTTCATTACCTGTTGTAAATTTATTTTTAAGTTTTCCATCCAATCCCGTCCCATGACAGGCGTAGATTGTTGTTGTACGATATATATATTACCGCTTGTTCTCATTCTTTGATATTTCAATGGCACAGTTGCCACTCCCAAGGGTTTAAATACTTCACCCGTGTATGTTCGAAATTGCACATCCGTTCGTTGTAATTTAATCCCGGAATTAATTTTATTAAAATCATCGATGGAAATGATGGTCATTTGACTGCCTGTGTCCAACTCGAGAATTTGCTTTTTGTTACACATTTCCATTTCGATTTTAAATGGTTGATTTGTATGTGTAGTTTGTTTAATTTCAAACGTTTGTGAATTTTTATCATTATTATGACAATAATTTATACAATTATTATTATTGTCATTATTATTGATGCCATTTCCATTAATGTATTTAATAGATGCATTATTTTTGTTCTTGTTTGACAGACAAACCCTGGATATGTGTCCGCGTTTGCCACAGTAGTTGCATTTTAATTTGTCACGAGACCGACAATCCATGGAATTGTGGTTTGTTTTCCCACAATGTAAACATCCAGTATTTGTAATGTTACTGTTGTTATTCTTATTGTGCTTACCTTGGTATTTATTATTTTGTAATTTTTCTCCGCCACTTAATGAAGATGTGCCAACGTAATGTTTTTGTTTCTTAATATGGTTTATTTCAGCCGTCGAATTACTATACATTTTATTTTGTTTTTTCGCGGCCTCAATTGCCAATGCAATTTCTACTGCCCTTTCGAAATTTATTTCATCACCTTGCTGCAGTATTTGTTCACGGATTTCATTATCCTGTAACCCCCTAACAAATTGCGCCTGCATGATGGTGTAAATTGGTCTTCCACAATTTTCCTGTTGGCAATTCCAATTTGATGTTAATGCCAATTGTTTAAGTGCAGCAATATATTGCGAGATAGATTCTTCGTGTCGTTGTGTTCGTGACAAAAATTTGTGTCGTTCTGTATGAACATTTGATAGCGGACATAATTGTTTTTCCAGCAATTCTATTAATTGATTATAGGTTCGACTGGATGGTAAATCCGGTGCAGTTAAGCTGGCCAATAGTTGATAGTATTTAGCACCAAGTGCAGTGATAAGCACCTTGGCTTTTGTGTTTTGCCTTTCAGCGTTGTCGCCATGTATTTTTTTTAGTTCAAAAAAATTTTCTAACCTTTCTTTATATGATTTAAAATTTTCTTTATTTTCGTCGAACGTTTCGAAATGAATGCTACCATTAACCTCACTATTTCTTGGGGCGTTGTTCATGGCCATATTTTCCATTAATTCTCTTAATGCATTTGTTTGTGCATTTAACACATTTATTATTGCGGCATTTTGCGCATGTATTTCCCCTAATTCATTCATTTTAATAATTGAATATTGTATTTTATTTTATAATTGAACAGTAATTAATGGGTTTTATTTTTTTTTTATTATTACCTTGTATACGGTACTGGAATGTAGGCACGTGTTATATCTGTATATATATTCTGTTATTACCTCGTCGCCACTTTATTGTTGTGTATTTAATTTAATTTAACATAAATGAATATCTATTTAATTTTGTATTGTATACATTTAATTTTAATTACTATTCTTTAATATAATAACGTCACTTAATTATTAATTGCAATTGTTTCTAGTGCGTATTTAATGATTGCTGACCGCTTCTGTTGGCTGGTTGTAATGAACTGCGTTGTCAGATGTTAATGATGATTTCATACTGTGTTAAATGTTCTATGTTGAGGTTATGTAGTTGATAATAATTTCATAATATGTTGAGGTTATGTTAGTTTATTACATCCATCTTGTGATAGAACGGCTCCCATAGCATATTGACTTGCATCCGTCGTTAACGTAAATTTTGTTTTGAAATTCGGATATTTAAGTATTGGGTCTTTTGTAATAATTTCTTTTAGTTTTTCGAACGCGGCGATATATCCCGCATCATTTAATTTTATATGGCTTCCCTTTTTTAAATAATGGGTAAGAGGTTGCGCGATTTTAGCGTAATCCCTTATAAATTTTCTATAATAACCCGTAATACCCAAAAAGCTTTTTATTGCCCTAATTGTTTTAGGAAGTTGTAACATTTTGATTACTTTTATTTTATTTGGATTTGGCTTGGTACCTTCTCCCGTTAATAAATGTCCCAAGTATTCCGATTCTTTTGAAAAGAACAAACATTTATCGAGTTGAACTTTTAAATTAAATTCGCGTAACTTTGCAAAAATCTTACTGATCGCATTTATATGTTCTTGAATTGATGTACTGAAAATTAATATATCGTCGAGATATACAACACATGTAATATTAATAAATTCGCGTAATACGTGGTTTATCATCCTTTGAAATGTTGCAGGTGCGTTCTTCAATCCAAACGGCATCCTAACATATTCATAATGACCCTGTGGAGTTGAAAAGGCGGTTTTACTTTGATCCCTTTCATCCACGAGAATTTGATGAAACCCCTTTGCTAGATCTAGCGTAGTGAAATATTGAGCTTTACCCAATTTATCAAATAGCGAATCGATATTTGGTATTGGAAATTTATCGTCAATGGTTATTTCATTAAGCTTTCTGTAATCTACCACGATCCTCCATTTTATCACTCCAGAATAATCCATTTTCTTAGGGACTACCCAAATGGGTGAGTTATATGGTGAGTTACTATGTTTTATTATTCCCTGTTTCAACATCTCCGAAACCTGTATCTCTACTTCACGTTCATGAATTTTTGGAAATCTATATAATTTAGCATATATTGGGCGACCATGTTTTGTTATTATTTGATGTTTTATATCAAGAATGTTACTTAATTGTTGACCTTCTTGATAAAATAAATCACGATTTTTCCCAATTAAATTTTTCAAACAATTGTACTCCTCTGTATTAAGATGATCCTTTTTTAAAACATTAAATATGTTGTTGCCATTCAAATCCATAGAATATAAATGGTTTATATTATCATATGGACAAGAATTATTAAATTTTGTTATTTTACCCATAATTTCAATAGTATTGTTTTCTAAATCTATTTTCGCGCCTATTGCCCTCAAAATATTTTGTCCTAATATTGCATCAAATTTGCAGTTATTAAATTGTAAAACTTTCCAACTCATTGTAGCATTGTGATTGAATTCCAATGGTACGTCTGTTATAATTTCGTGAATAATTTCACCGCCACCAAATAATGTATTTATTTGAATTGGTTGGGTTAAAGTGCGAAGTTTTAATTTAGGAAAGACATTATTTTTGATTAAAGATATTGATGCCCCCGTATCTATCAGGCAATTAAATTTTGTTTGAAAAATAGTAAGTGTTATTATTGGTAATGGGCTTTGCGAGACTGAAAATGAAAATTTTTCTCCCTTGTTATTGTATCCACTTCCATTGGTTCAGGATACCCATTCTTACGACCATTGTAAATGTTCTGATTACCATTATTATTATTATTATTATTGTCATACCGATTATAATTATCGTTTGACACACGCCAATTTCCCTCGAAACGTGGAAACTGATTGTCCCTATAATTATTTGAGTTAAAATGCCTCGTATAACCCCTTTGGAATGGCCCATAATTACTATAATTATTGCCATATGAATTTGAATTTTGTCTATAATTATTATTTTTATTGTAATTCATATTATTTTTATTATACGTATTATTTTTATTGTAACCAACATTATTTTTATAATTCTTATTTTTATTGGGAATATAACCCGTATCATAATCGTACTTATTTGCTACTTGTGTGGGATTAGTAGAAATTCCGGTTTGTGTTAATTCGAAAAAAGCATCTTCCAATCGTTCAACGTTTTTGATTCTTAAAAACATACTATCCGTACGAGGAAGTTTATTTAAAAATTTATCAAGAATACTCCTTTCATTGTTATTTGGATTAAATTCCATAGGAGATTCTTCGTCTAATCTATACTTAATATTTAACTTATCTAATATTTCTAACAAATCATTATAATACTGACTTACGTTCATAAATTTTAATTTATCGGCATCTTCCTTTAATTTAAGGTACGTCTCGTTTACGCCAAATGATTTCTTTAGTTGTTTATTTATTTGGTCCCAGGATGCGTTTTCTAGTCGTCGTATCGATCTGGCTGCTGATCCCTGGATTTTGGTAAATAAGATGTTACACAAATATGCCTTAACCGGTTGGTTTGGTGCTAACGCCACGATGGTTTCCACCTCCGTAATGAAATGTGATAATTCAAAAGTGTTGTCACCCGTAAATATCGGCACTGCTCTAGCCTCGGTGATTAGATCTTTATTACTGATTGTTGGCAAAGACATTTTGAAATAAAAATTTTCTTTATATATAGATGTAGATCAAACACAAAAAATTTTCCCACAATTTATTTTGTTTTATAATTATACTTTCCACTCTTTATTTTATTTAACAAACTTTATTTAATTATTAATTGTTGGTTTCCACTATTTATTTTATGAAACAACTTTATTTAATTATTATACCGTTTCACTATTTATTATTTTTTTTTTATTAAATTCATTTAGTTATTAATTAAACTTTTTCTTTTTTCACTATATATTTAGTTATTAATTAAACATTTTTTTTTCACTATATATATTGTTTTGTTGAGCCTAATATTTTTCATCAACCAAAATATATTTTTAGAACTCCTCAATAATTTCTTAAAAGAAAACTAGTAAAACATTTATATTAATATATATAGTTTTGTTCTTTTGGTTTTGTTGTGTGTGAAGGACAAAAATAAAAACACTTTTCGTTATATTTAAAAAATAAAAATACTGTTTATTAATATTTGGTTATAATGTTTAATAATAATTTCACTAATTTAATTTATTAGCTTAAATGAAATGTACCTTCCTCGTTGCTGGTCAAAAGTGAACTCTCCTATTTTATTTCACTTTTTCCTTTCTTAAAACTAATGTTTTATTTTTAAGTGACGTACATAATGTGTACTTACTTCATATTTCTTTTCTTTGTACACGTATGCATACGCAGTTGCATTATAATGTTATAATTTGCTAAAGTTGGTTCATTCACCCAACCAGACGCATTCGTCAGCAAATTTGATATTATAACAATTTATTTATTATATGATATTTATTTAGTAGCATATTACATATTTTAAATAATTATGATTTCTCATAATTGAAATCAGATATTATATTAAAATGTTATGAAAAATGTTAATATTAAAATGTTTATTAATTTCTCACGAACTAATAATGGATTGCAAGTTAGGATTATCTTGGCTATAGGGGCAATGAACTGGTTGGTGTAGTGTAGACGTAACACCTCCCCCCATAAGATTCGACTCCTGGCGAACAGGTTGAACTTGTATTGTCGCCTGTGGCATTCTAAATTTGAATATCCTTAATATGAAAAAGCAAATGGTGAATAATGTCGCAATAATAGCCACGTCTGTTGTGACGTTTGTATACCACTTCCAATTGTGGTCGGCTTTAATTTCCTTAATATGCTTTGTATTTTTAATATGTGAAAAATATAAATCTTCAATACGAAATTCTTTAGTTATATTTGCAACTGTTATATTACGTTCTGCATACGGTAAAATTAGATGTGAATACACATCTTCAAAGTTTTCCATCTTAAAATCCCCAAGGGATATATTACAATTAATAAATTTTATTATATTATTCTTTTCTATTCTAACAGCATTTTGCTGGCCACAATTATTATATAATAATGTTAAATTTAAGTTTTTTGTAAGCACAATATTATTGGATATTGCCTTTATTTCCTGTGTAATATTTTCATGATAGTTACATATCATTTCTTTATTTTTTAATAAATTTTTAATACATTTATCATCATATTTAATTAAATCTATTTCCATAATATTTTTACTTTCTACATTTTTAAAAATATTTTGTTTACATGTAATGATTTTATTAATATTCGTACTTAATTCTAAGAAATTACGTTTATTTGGCATTTTTTCAATACTGGTTCTATAACATATTTCGTTAGTAAATTTTGGTATTGAAATTGCAAAAATTATAATATTTGAATTGTGTTTAAAAAGAACACAAGATTTAATGTATGGAAGCATTTCAATTGTAATATTATTATTATTAATTTCTTCAAATGATAATACATCTTTTGATAATATCTCTAACTTACTAGCTAATATAATTTCCTTAATATCAGAAATTTGTTTTAATAAAATTCGTATATTTTCGTTTAATTCCGTTTTTAATATAAAATATTCTAAATTTCTTTCTATTTCATTAACGTGATTTCCAAAATTATTTATTGAAATTGACATTTCATTTTGTATTAAATTTACGTGATCAGTAATATTTTTTGCTTGATTTGAAATTTGGTTATTAATGGAAACCTGTTGGTTTACATTTTCTAAAATATTTTTATTATTTTGTTCCATCAATCCAATATGTTCATTAATTTCCTTGCGATCATTGTTATCCATCACTCCAGCCAGAAATCGTAGACCATTGCCCGCTAAATCAATTAACCCTCTTTTGTTTACATGATGCGGTATTATGCTATTAAAATCCCCTTTTAAATGGTTAATGTTTGCTACTAGGCTTGAAGGTATGTTAGTTTTTTCATGCAGTTTATTAATATTTAATTCTATGTTGTTAATACTTTGTTCATATTGGGTTAAATTAATCACATGCAATATTCTTTTATAACTATGAATTATTTTTATTTCGGAATCCTGGAACAGTATGAATCCGTTTCCAGCCTGTATTTCGGTTATTTCAATTGATGGTGCCGTCAATACTTGGATTGGGAATAATGTTAAGAGAATGACGATTATGATTTCTGAAATAAAGATACGTTAATTTTGAAATTTGAATTTTCTTTTGAATGTACGATTGTATCGAGGTAAAGGATCATTATTAATTCTATTGTGATCTCCCATTATTTCCTTAATTTCTACTTTCTTATGGTACGGTTGCATTTTATTTATTCTGTTAAGTTGTAAGTAATCAGAAGTTTGAACTACCTTTCTTCCACGATTAAGTGATTCTATTATCCTTTCTTTACGTTTTATTAGAGCATTTTTTATGGCAGGATATTCTCCTGAATCAATCTTTCCACTTAGGAAATCAATTGGTCTTTTGCCAGTTGACGAATGAATGGTTTCGTTATAAACTTTCATACTCCTAATTATTGGATCCTCGCCTGATGGACATCCCTCCTCTTTTTCAATAACCTTTAACACCCTTAGGTGTTCGTTCAATGTATTGTGGAATCTTTCTATGTCGGCATTACTACTATGGTTATTAGGTGTTGTGAAATGCACCCCTATTCCCTCTTCTTTCAAAAAGTTCTTAAAATTTAAACTGTTAAATCCCTTTTCCCTATCGGTTATAATCCTTTTTGGTTTTCCGATTGACGCTATATAATGCATCAACCCGGTTTTCAGATCATTCCAATTTCTTGATTTCAATGCAATAATTTGAGCATGCTTCGTAAATTTGTCAATTAATGTTAAATAAGCATTGCCCTTTTCTTTGAACCATATATCCATATGGATTAACTCAAGTGGCCCACTAGGCGTTTCCGTAATTTTAAATGGCAGTTTTACCGGTTGTCTTTCGTATTTTGCCGTGTTACAAATATGACAATTATTTATAACCCTTTGGATTTCTTGTTTCAATTTCGGAAAGTAGAATTTATCCCTTAAATTTAGGTATACATCATTGATACCCCTATGGTTTGTTTTTTCGTGTTGCTTCAATATACGTTCCTGAAGATCGTACCTGTTTTTGATATCCTCGATTATGGAAGAACACTTGTTTATTTTTAATCGCCTATTTTTTGCGAAGTGTTCCAAATACGTGTTTTGGAACAACGAATACAATTTAATATCGTCAATCATGATGCCGATAATGCCCTTACATGGCATATGCCCACTAAGAATTTGATTAAAGTAATTCGCATCCGGGTTGGGATGTATAAATGTTTTTCTAATTCTACCGTTTATTTTTTCTGTTTTTATATTTTCGGGCGAACCAGTTTTTATAACTATTTGAGTTTTATAGAAATTTAACGGGTATTCCGTAATTGGAATGTATTCCGTATTGTCTTCATCAGCCGAATGTGTCGTGGCACCAGTCGAACTAATTTTGTCAACCTCCATTTCGGTAACATTAATTTCTACCCTCGATAACGCGTCCGCCACTTTATTTTCCTTTCCGGCCAAATATTCAATATCGAAGTTAAATTCCTCCAATCTAATCTTCCATCGTTGCAGTTTTGCGTTTGGCTCCTTTAAATTGTGAAGCCATTGTAACGGTTTATGATCGGTTTTTATGGTAAATTTCCTACCATACAAATATGGACGAAAATATTTTGCCGCCCAAACTATCGCCAACAATTCTTTCTCGATTGTCGAATAGTTACACTCATGTTCGTTTAAGGTACGGGATGCATAACATATCGGGTGGTTTTCCTGTGAAAGGACGGCCCCCATGGCGAAATTGCTTGCGTCCGTGGTCAAATGGAATCTTTTTGAAAAGTCCGGAAACGCAAGTATAGGGTCTGTGGTGATCAGCAGTTTTAAATTATTAAATGCCTCCACATATTTCACATCGTTAACATTTATCCGTTTATTTTTCTTTAAACAAGCCGTTAAAGGTTTCGCAACCTTTGCGAAATCTTTTATGAATTTCCGATAATAACCCACCAAACCTAAAAATGATTTTATTTCCCTTTGTGTTTTGGGAATTGGAAATTTATTCATTACCTCAATTTTATTTGGGTTGGGTCTTATCCCATGCGTAGTTATAACGTGTCCCAAAAACTCGGTTTCCTGTTTCATAAATTCGCTTTTGTCGAGTTGGATTTTTAAATTTGCCTGTCGAAGCCGGGTTAAAATTTTTTGTAGATTGTCGAAATGTTCTTCTTTGCTTGTGCTGAATATGATTATGTCATCTAAATAAACATAACAACATTTGCCCACGAATTCCCTGAGAACGGAGTTCATCAGTCGCTGGAATGTCGCGGGGGCATTCTTCAGCCCAAATGGCATTCTAACGAATTCGTAGTGACCATTATTAGTGCTGAATGCGGTTTTCTTTATATCGGCCTCATCAACCTCAATTTGATGGAAACCCTTTGCTAAATCTAGCGTGGTAAAGTACATGGCCCTTCCCAATTTATCAAGTATACCATCGATGTGTGGCATGGGATATTTATCGTCGATCGTACAATTGTTTAGTTTCCGATAATCGATTACCAAACGCCATTTTGGCCTTCCCGTTGCATCCAGTTTTTTTGGAACAAGCCAAATGGGTGCGGAGTATGGCGAATCACTATGCCGGATTATACCTTGTCTTAACATATCATCTATTTGGTCAGTAACCTCTTGGCGATGTGCCTCAGGATACCTATAGGTTTTGGTATAGATTGGGACTTCATTCGTAGTATTTATACCATGCTTTATCTCATGGGTAAAAGTTAAATCGTCGCCTTCGTGATAGAAAGCCTTATCGAACCTTCGTATTATTTTTAAAAGTTCTTGTTTAGTCGACGCATCTAAATGATCACATCTTATTGAATCTTCCCCCAAGAAACTATCGTTTTGAAAAACCTGAATGTTATTTATTGGGAAAGGAATCGAATATTCCTTTTGTTCATATTCATTGAAGTAAATTGGAAGTTCGTTTCCCGTTTTCAGTTTCAAAACCTTATTTTTATAACTGATTTCAGATTCCAACTCTATTAAAATATCGTTGCCAATAATTCCATCATATTTCGTATGGAAATGTAACTCTAAAAATTCAATTTTGCCACCGGTATCAAATTCCAAAAATGAATCAATTCGGACTCTAGTATTACATTTAATGGTGTTTGTTAGCGTTCTAATGGAAATTGGTTTAATTTTGCTAGCATATATGGGATTACAAATACCAGTATTAATTATGCTTGTGGTAGCACCCGTGTCGATCAAAAATTTCATAGGCCTACCCCGCGATTGTATAATTATATAAGGTAAGGATCGGGTCCGTTGCTCGAGGCCCTCAAGAGAAAATTTTCCACCTCAAATTGAGCCTCCATTGTATTAACCCTATAATTGGTCGACGGATCTACCTCCATCGGTTCCGGTAAACTCCTATTATTTTGTTGATCAAATTTATTGTTAAAATTTCCATTAGTAAAATTAGTGTTATTTTGACGGTAATTATTGTTGAGAAAATTATTTCGATTATTATTATTGTTATTATACCTACTCCCATTATAATTGGGATTATTGGTACTATTATAATTTTTATAATTTCGATTGTTAGTATTAGCAATATTATTGTTATTATTATTATTATTAGTGCGATAACCCTTAGATTGTAAATTAATATTATTATTTTTTCTTTGTAAATTGTCTTTGAAGGGATTATAATTGGCATAATTCCCCTCGTATAAAATATCCAAGGCTTCCTCAATAGTAGCCGGATTTCGGCTAAATATAATTGATCTCATGGGTTCTGGCAATTTATCCTTAAAAATTTGTAGCCCCGAATGAATATTCGCGCGAATGTTAATTTGCGAATTTGGTTCGTCTTTAATTTTATTATTTAATCTTCGCAAGATACTTTTAATTTGGTTATAAAGATCAACACTAGTTGAAGCGAATGTAACTGATCGCAATTCATCGAACAATTGGAAAGAAGTTTTTTTGTCACCAAAATTATTTATTAAAATTGATTTTATTTCTGACCATAAAATAACATCATTATGGATATCCATAATTTCTCTCGCCTTACCAACTAATTTGCTTTTTAAATTTTTTAATAAAATAATTTGACTACATTGATTATAACTTAATATTAGAGGGATGATATTTTCCACTAATTCTATAAATACAAATAATTGGTTACTTGATCCATCATATGCGGGTAAGCGTTCGATGTACTTCAAGGGGTCTAAGTGAAGTTCTCTTGATTGGTGAGTTGATAATTTTGGCTCCGTCATGATGAATTTCCTTTTAATTTTTTCTTCCGTTTTGTTTGGTTTGCACAATAATTTTCCAAAAAATTTTCAATATAAAATTTCGTAAAATTGTCTTTATTATTTTACTTTATTGTTTTATTATAATATTTGGAATTTTCACTTTAATTGTTTCACTTTAAAACTTGTCTATTTACTGACAAAAATAATAAAAACAATTTTTGAACTTCGTAAAACTTTATTTTAGTTTCACTTTTATTTATTATTTTTTTAAATAATAAAATACTGGTTCACTTTTTTTTTTTTTTTTTTTTTATCAGAAAGCAAAATTTCTTTTTTTATAACACTTGAATATTTTTTTTTTCTTATTTTTAAATAAAACTTTTTTAAATACTTTTTCCTAGACACTTATTATTCCATACGATTGGAATATCCTACCGACTGCGCCAGTTTTGTTCTTTTGGTTTTGTTGTGTGTGAAGGACAAAAATAAAAACACTTTTCGTTATATTTAAAAAATAAAAATACTGTTTATTAATATTTGGTTATAATGTTTAATAATAATTTCACTAATTTAATTTATTAGCTTAAATGAAATGTACCTTCCTCGTTGCTGGTCAAAAGTGAACTCTCCTATTTTATTTCACTTTTTCCTTTCTTAAAACTAATGTTTTATTTTTAAGTGACGTACATAATGTGTACTTACTTCATATTTCTTTTCTTTGTACACGTATGCATACGCAGTTGCATTATAATGTTATAATTTGCTAAAGTTGGTTCATTCACCCAACCAGACGCATTCGTCAGCAAATTTGATATTATAACAATTTATTTATTATATGATATTTATTTAGTAGCATATTACATATTTTAAATAATTATGATTTCTCATAATTGAAATCAGATATTATATTAAAATGTTATGAAAAATGTTAATATTAAAATGTTTATTAATTTCTCACGAACTAATAATGGATTGCAAGTTAGGATTATCTTGGCTATAGGGGCAATGAACTGGTTGGTGTAGTGTAGACGTAACAATATATAACATATATATATATATAAAAAAATTTCATATATATTATGTTATTTTTTTCCTATGAAGTATTAAATCACTTTATATATATATGTTATATAAATTAATGAAAATTGTAATATTGAATATATTATTTATTTTCTGTTTTATTTATTCTAGTTTGAGGATCCTACCGACTGCGCCATTTATATTTTTATTTTATTGTTCTATATGTTTGGTTGTTTTATTAAGACTAAAAATTTATTAAAAATTATTTGTAAAATATAATATTGATTGATGTAGCATTAACATTTCATATATGCTACATCTTACAAATTGCAATTCTGCAATTTTTATATTCTTTATATTTTGGTTACTTATAAATATAAAGTGTTACATTGTATTTTTAAAGTTATATAGTTATATGGTTATAAGTTATATATTATTATATTTATATTTTCTTATTTAGAAATATTTAATTGTTTTATTAAATTTTATATTGTATTTCATTTCGTATGCTACATCTTTAAATTGCAATTATGCAATTTTATATAATATTAATATTTTATACTTATATGAATATGAATCGATACATTGTATTTATATAATTCTTATATTGAAATCTGTTTATAATATAACATCCGTTAGTTTATGGGAAAGTCATATGTGTTGGACACATAACTTGTACTCTTCCGTGAAATATAAGATACAGTCATAATTAAAGTTGTCTATTTTTTTATATCCATGATAATATATAATATACATGATAAGATAATGTGCATGATAACACCCAATAGAAATCATATGCAAGTGAGGGATATTCTTTATATGCCCAATATCATAGATGTTAATACTTTAATCGTTTATGTAATTGTAACGTTTGTTAACTTGTAATTTATTATGCTCAAATAACACGTGTAGGTTGTAATGATGTTGATTGACGACTGACTACTGGTGTCGAGTATTAGTATTTATATATGATGAACAGCTACTCGACGTACGCACTATAGACATACGTTCTTATACTTATATGATATGTGACCAACGTCATGTTACATCTCCCTTGTTATACTGATTTGGTTACGTTAACCCGAACACCAATAGCCAATTTGTCTAACCAATGTTTAGTGTAAATGTGTACTTACATATGATATTTTATACATGTGATTTAACTTGATACTTAAATATAGTTATTAAATTAAATTACTAATCTAACATTGTAGTAAGTTGTTTATAAATCCAATCGTTGTACTGGCTTGATTATTCTTCCAGACCTGGTAACTGTCGGTGGTTGTTCATGGATGGTTTTATTTGTCGCACCATTTATAGGTGAACCGATACTGCTGTCTGCTACGATGTGTTCACCATTGTTGTTACCTACCATTGTTTCTTTGTTGGATGATTCTAATGTTGTAGTTGTTGTCAAGCCTGTCGATTTTCTGGCAGTTGGGATCTTTGCTTCCGAACGTGTGATGAATGATGAGTTTCGACGATAAACCCCGCCATCGGTTGTTTTTACCAAATATGATCTTGGTTGTGGGAGCTTATTTGTAACGGTTCCCGAACACCACTCTCTATGACCCTGTTGAATTCTTACTTGATCACCCACGCTAAATTCCTTTGCCTGTTTAGCATGTCGATCCACATATTGTTTTTGTTCTTTTCTTAACCTTTGTAATTCCAGCGGAACCCCTCGTACGATTCTTGGACTTAACAGTTTTGCTGTCGTTGGTATGTTTGTTCTGGTCAATCTGCCATTCAACCGCTCATTTGGTGATAGTAAAATGTTGTTTCTTGGCGTATTGCGTTGTAGCAATAATGCCAATTGTATATCTGACCCATCCATTGAACATTTTCGAATTAAATTTTTTGCCTCTTGCACATATCTTTCCGCAAACCCATTTGATCTTGCGAATCTGGGACTTGACGTTCTATGATCAAATCCCCAGGATTGTTGAAATTGTTTGAATTGTATCGACGTGTATTGTGGTCCGTTGTCCGATAACAACACCTCTGGTATGCCGAATGCTGCAAACCAATTTTTTAATCTTGCAATTACCTGTATCGAATTCGTTGATTTTAATTTTTCCATATCATAGTATCCGGAATATTGATCCGCAATTACCACATAGTCGTCACCCTTGTATGAAAATAGATCCGTTGCCACGATTTGCCAGGGTAATTTTGGCACTGTCGTTAAAATCAATTGCTCCGTATCATTTGCCCGCTGTGTTCCTTGACAAACAGAACATTTACCCACATACCCTTGTATATCGCCGATCTGTCCAATCCAAAAAAGAAATTGTCTGGCCCTGTTAATTGACGAATTTATGCCTGGATGTCCTGCATGAATATCAACTAACACCTTTTTTATTTCATCCGATGGTACCACTATTTTTTCGCCCTTGAAAATTAGTTCATGGTAACAACTTAATTGTTCCCTGAAGTTAAAGTATGGTTTTACTTTGTCTGATAGTCCAGCCTTGGTTTCTGGCCATCCTTTATTAATTACAGCCTTTAATTCTTGCAACGCCACATCTTTTAATGTACTCTGTTGAAATCTATTCAGAGCTTCGTTGCTCATTGACAAAACCATTTGTACCTCGATTTCTTCCTCATTGTCTTCTACTATTTCAATGCAATCCCTGCTTAGCGCATCTGGTATTGGTATATTCGTACCGCGCACATATATAATTTCAGGTGCATATTGTAAAACGTCAAACATAATCCTTTGTAGTCTTGCAGGTGCACCCTCTATTGATTTTTTAAAAATTATTTCTAGCGGCTTGTGATCCGTCTCTATTGTTCATTTCTTTCCATATATATACTGATGAAACCTATTGCAAGCTATTTTTATGGCCAACGCCTCTTTTTCAATTTGTGGATAGTTACGTTGTGCCACTGTTAATACTTTTGTGCCATATGCAACCGGTTTATCCGCCTGTAGTAGTATAAAACCAACCGCCGTAGAACTTGCATCTACCGATAGCTTCACGTCTTCATTTACGTCGTAATACCGAAGCACAGGTGGTGTCATTAAAATATTTTTTAATTCTTTGAATGCTTCCTCTTGTTCATGTGACCATTCCCACACCACATCCAATGGCATTAACTTTCTTAGCGGTTCGGTTAGTTGCGACAGGTTTGGTATGAATTTGTTTAAATACGTAATCATACCGATGAACCTTTGCAGCTGTTTTCTATTCGTTGGTGCCTTTATTAATTTTATTGCTTCCAGCTTCTCTGGATCAGCCGTTACACCATTCCTGCTCAAAACGTGGCCTAGAAACCTAACCGATTCTGCATGAAAAACACATTTTTCTTTATTTAACTTTAGCCCAGCCCTATCCAATAATCGTAAAACTTTTTTTGTTATTACTTCCAACTGTTGCGCAGTTTCTACATGTATCAAAATATCATCCACCGAACATTCTGCATTATCGACATCTTTTATTAGGTCGTTCATTATTCCCGAAAACACCTCCGGCGCTGAAATCAAACCAAATGGTAATCTTTTGAATACGTATCTTCCCCATGGTGTTGCAAATGCTAAATATTTTTCGGTCCTTTGGCTAACTTTGACTTGCCAAAACCCACGTTTGCAATCGAGTAGGGTGAAGAAATTGGATTTACCAATTCTCGCCGTGATGTCCTCCATGTTTGTCATGGGAAAATGTCGCCTTTGTACGTTACGGTTTAGTTCGGTGGGATCTATACAAATCCTTAATTTGTTGTTTTTCTTTACAATTACCATCGGGCTGACGCACGGTGTTGCTTCTCTAATTGGCGCAATCACCCCCATCTCGCACATTTCGTCTAGTTCTTTTTTTACTTGTGCCCTTATGGCATGTGCCAATCTTCTAGCTGGTCTTATGACGAAGTTCGGGTTATCAATGATGTCGATTTCGTATTCGTAATCTTTTAACGTACCTAGCCCGTTGAACAATTTCATACTATCGGCCTCGGCCTCTGCCGTAATGTCGTTAATTCGTTGTATTAGACCCAATTGTTGACACGACTGTTTTCCCAATATTGGATCAAGTCTTTCTCGTATTACTTTGAAATTTATGACGTACTTCCTGCCCTTTGTTTCACAATTTAACACTACTTCACCTAATACGGCTATCGGATGTTCGCTGTATGATATTAACCTTTTGGTACGCGACGTGTTTATTGTAGCATTTAGTTGGCGTGCCGACTCTTCGGATAACACATTGCACTGCGCACCGCTATCTAATTTCACTACTAGTTTTTTATTACCTACTAGCAACGTTTCCTTCCAATCGTCATTGTTTTGATTTTTATTGTGCACCGTATAGACACATAAGTCACTATGATCACTATCATCATTTTCATTTTTTACCGCACGAATTTTTTTATTAACTTCATTCCTTTTGCATACTCTTGCAAAATGTCCTTCACACTTGCATATTATGCACTTTTTTTTGTACGCTGGACATCGCCTGATTGGATGTTTGGTTCCACAATTTGAACACTCTATTTCGTTTTGCTTCGAATTTCTTGATTCGTATTTTTCACTTTTACCTTTGTTAAAACCTCTGTAGTTTTGTTTACTTTTGTTGACTCCTATTGCGTCGACGTTTTTACTTTGTATTTGCTGCAGTTGATTGTGCGTTTGCTCATTTAATTTGCATATCGCGATTGCGCGATCAATTTGTAAATTTTCTTCGCATAACAGCTTTTCTCTTGTTGCGTCACATTTGATGCCTATGACTATTTTGTCAGTGATTAAACTATTGCTGAGTTCGCCAAAATTACATGATTTAGCTTGTTGCTTTACCTTGGTTACAAATTCGTCGAACGTTTCGTTGAATTCTTGCTTTATTTTATTGAATTGGTAACGCTCGAATGTATGGTTTGCACGTGGTGTAAAATAGTTGTTGAATAGCTGTTTGATGTGTTCTATCTCGTTTGCTTGCAGTGGAGTTAGCACAAATGTGTCGTAAATTGCTGCCGCCTCCATTCCAATGGTTGACATAAACGTGGCTACTTGTATTTCTTGCGATTTATCATTTAACTTGGTTGCGTTAGCATACCAATTAAATTGTTGTAACCAACGCTTCCATTCTATTGCTGCATTTACACCCGTTGATAACACTAATGGCTTTGGTGCTCTTAATGTAATGCCGCCCAGATCATGGTTCTGCTGACGTACATTATTTTCACCTTCCATTATTAATTAATTAATTTTTTTTTTTTTTTTACGGTTCACTATATTACTTATTTCTTGCTTGACCTACACTTTCACTTTTTGAATTAATCTTATGATTCCTTTGAATCTTCCGGATTTGTTTTTCTATAATTTTAAATCCCACGTCTGACACCATGTAACGTTTGTTAACTTGTAATTTATTATGCTCAAATAACACGTGTAGGTTGTAATGATGGGCATTTTCGTTTATTCCTCTTGTGTTAACACAAATGCTTAACACTTGTGTTGACACAAATTGCCCTATCTATTTTGTAGGAGCACCATCGCCCTGTGTGAGATTGTTGTTGCTTTATCGTCACTATAACATTTTCACATATAAAACGCCATTTGTAAACAAAATTAAACACAAGACTATTTTATAATATTCGAACACAGAGCTAGCACATGTAAATGTTATATCGCGCTCGCATGTTTGAGAGCGCACAAGTGCATGGCACAAGAGGAATAAACGAAAATGCCCGATGTTGATTGACGACTGACTACTGGTGTCGAGTATTAGTATTTATATATGATGAACAGCTACTCGACGTACGCACTATAGACATACGTTCTTATACTTATATGATATGTGACCAACGTCATGTTACAGTAATATTAAATATTGATCAAAAATAACTGCATTACACATTTTACTATAATTTTAGTAAAACAAATTCATATTTCATAGCAAACTGTACTAAATTTATATTACTTACGATTTTTTTATTAGATTAGTAAACGATTTTATTTGAAAATAAATTATTTATTCTCTTAATTTTATAACCCTTTATTCGTATTCTTATAATCGGGTTTTTTCATTTGAATATAACTACGTGTTTGTATATCTGAAAAACAGTAAAGATTTCGCACTATAAAATTCGTTTGAGGTGGTAAAATGATAAATAATAAACCGTATCTTACACGTAACATGTATTGATAAAATTAACAAGTTACAATTTAATATTTATTGTTTAAGCATCTACTACGTATATCCTCAAATGAAGCACACAAAATAACAATTATAATCGTATGATATTCAGTAAACTATTGTTATATTCCGATTTGCTACATAAATAGTAATTCATTCTCCATGAACTTAGTGTTATATATTCATCAAAAATGATGAAATGATTACTATTATATAATAGTTAAATTCAATAAATGCATATTAATTTATTTTTAAATTTACTAAATTCATAGCAACATGCATAATATTTTAATAATTGTTTAGTGAATTAAGGAATTTAATATCAACATAGTAAATATGTTTTTACTAATGCTTCCATAGTAAACTCTTTACTATCAAATAAGTAATAAGTAAACATTTTACTATGTGAATGTTATTTTAACTAGTTTTCGGGGTATACTTTGAAAATAGTATTTCTTAGTTAAAATTTTTACTTTGTTTTACTACGAAAATCACTGTTTTTTGAGAGTGTATATATATTATACAACGGTTAATACATATTATACAACGGTTAATACATACTAACATATACGCGTTTACATATTTAGTTCGTATGTTGGTAACTATATATTACCCTCTTAACACTTCCCCTTAATTCTATACTTATATTATTAATATAATTATAAAATTACATACTATTTTTTTTTAATATTCAAGTTATTTCAAAACAATTAAAAAAAAAAATAAAATATTCTTTAAAATAAAAAATTATCTATAAACTATTAAACTATAATTATTTAATTATTTCATTCTTAAATTTAATAAATTTTTCTGTTCCGGGCGGCTTTGTCAGTATATCGGCAATCTGTTCCTCTGATGGACAACAGTTCAATTTTATCACCTTGTCGATTACTATATCATGTATAAAATGATATCTGATGTCAATATTCTTTGATCTTTTATTCGTAACTCCATTTTTTTTCAAATATATTGAGCTTTGATTATCGATATTCAATACAATTTCTACATTTTTATCGATTAATTCCTCTAACAGATATTTGATGTGTAGCAATTCTTTACAGCATTCTGATGCAGCAATGTATTCTGCCTCCGTACTGAAAAGCGCCACGGTTGGCTGTTTTTTAGAGCACCAAATAATAATACCACCCCTGTACGTTATTATATATCCTGTTGTACTTTTCCTTGTGCTCGGATCGTTTCCATAGTCGGAATCGCAATATGCCGTAATAATGTGATCTGAACCCTCGGCTTCATATGTTATACCATCCTTCCTTGTACCATTCAAGTATCTAAATATCCGCTTAATTGCACAAATGTCCTCTTCCGTTGGACTATTAACACACATGTGCTTATCCGGTTAACCGCGTATGACAAATCCGGCCGCGTCCTAGTAGACAGATATAATAAACTGCCCACCGCCTCTCTATATGGATAATTTTCCACACTCGAACTACTTTGTTGATTCATTACACCCATCACCATTGGTGATTTTACACTTTTTGAATTTTCCATATTGTATAATTTAAGTACCCTTTCTGCATAATCAGCTTGAGTAACACGTAACGATTTGCCTGTCTTATCTATTTCCATCCCCAAAAATGACTTCGGTTGTTTTTCTATCTTGATTTTAAATTCCTCCTGTAATTCATGCAATACTTGTTTTATTTCATTTACATTATTCCCTATCATTAATCCATCATCAACATAGATCACTAAAAACAAACTGTTATTTTTGCTTTTGAACACGCATTGTTCTGTTTTTAACGCCGTCAAACCCATTTTATTTAAAAAATTAGAGAATCTTTGATTCCACTTTAATGGGGCCTGTTTCAATCCGTACAAGGCCTTTTTTAGCTTACAGACTTTATTTTTATAATTAAACCCCTTCAGGGGGGTACATGTAAATGTCCTCGTCTACTTCACCGTATAAAAATGCAGCCTTAATATCAAATAATATAATCTTGTTATTCCGAATACCCGCTAATGCCAAAAGAATTCTGATGGACGTCACACTTACAACCGGACTAAACGTTTCTTCATAGTTTATTCCGTATTCTCGTTGACAACCCTTGATTACTAAACGCGCTTTAAATTTTCCGTTGTCTTTGATTTTAAATATCCATCTCGAACCCAATGGTTTGTGATTATCCATTTTTGAATTTTCAACCAACTCCCATGTATTATTATCAATCAATGAATTCCTTTCTTCATCCTTTTGCCATTCTTCTCTTTCATCGCTATTGAGTACCTCCTCAGTATAGGCCAAGTGTACAAAATCACTGTATCTTGTTGGCTCCTTTACCAACCTGCCAGATCTTGTTTTTGTTTGTACTTGTGCTTCTATTGTGTTTTCGTCATTTTCCGCCGAATTGTATTCTTCATCACTAATTGAATCCCTATTATTATCAATTACTTCATCATCGTCCGATATATCCAAAATGTTAAGTTGAGGCATTTCATTGTCTTCATTTAGAAGGCAATTTGATATTCCCATACCACGTTTAACGGTAATAATTTTCTAAACGGCTCTGTTAATTGCGACAGATTTGGTATGAACTTGTTCAAATAGGTTATCATTCCAATGAATCGTTGCAATTGTTTTCTATTTGTTGGCTCTTTGATTAATTGAATTGCATCCAGCTTTTCTGGATCCGCTGATATGCCGTCTTTGTTCAATATATGTCCCAAAAATTTCACCGGAATTTGTCGGCCCGGAAAACACATTTTTCCTTATTTAATTTTAGACCTGCATCGTCCAACAACCGCAATACCCTTTTTGTTACTGCCTCCAGTTGTTCTACAGTCTCTGCATGCAGCAAAATATCGTCAACGGAACATTCGGCGTTTTCCACATTTTTGATTATATCGTTCATGATACCCGAAAACTCCTCGGGCGCCGACACCAACCCAAATGGCAGTCGTTTAAACACGTATCTTCCCCACGGTGTCGAAAATGCCAAATATTTTTCCGTCTCTTGACTTACCCGGGCCTGCCAAAATCCACGCTTGCAGTCCAATAACGTAAAATGTTTAGATTTCCCGATTCGTGCCGTTATTTCCTCCATTGGTCATCAAACCCTAGCGTGTTTCCTCCATTGGTCATCGGAAAATGCCGTCTCTGAACGTTTTTATTTAATTCAGTCGGGTCTATGCATATTCTGAGCTTGTTGTTTTTTCGCACTATAACCATAGGGCTTACGCATGGTGTTGCTTCCCTTATCGGCGCAACACCCATATCACACATTGTATCAAGTTCCTTTTTCACCTGACCCCTTGTTGAATATGGAATTCTTCTGGCTGGTCTTATTACGAAATTGGGCTTATCAATTATATCTATGTCGTATTCATAATTTTTTAACATACCCAAACCATTGAACAACTTGTTGTTCTCGGCCTCTTGTTCGGCCATTACTTCGTTCACTCGATGTATTAAACCCACCTGTTGACATGATTGTCTGCCCAATATTGCAGCCAAATTTTCTTGTACGATCTTAAAATTGATCACAAACTCCTTGTTTTTTATGTGACATTTCACATTACTTTCTCCTATAACCGTTATAGGATGCTCACTGTACGTTACTAACCTTTTGGTTCTTGATGTATTTATTTTTACCTTTAATTTCTTTGCCGACCCTTCCGATAGTACATTACACTGTGCCCCGCACAGTTTTTGTTGAATTGTGGTCTACTTTTGTTGAATACGTTTGGCTTCTTTCGTATGTGTAAAGCATCCACATTTTTATTTTGCATTTGTTGCAATTGATTTTGTGTCTGCTCATTTAGTTTACATGTTGCAATTGCCCGTTCCATTTGTAAGTTGTCTTCGGTAAGTAGTTTTTCTTTAGTTGTATCACACTTGATACCTATGACAATTTTGTCAGTTATCAAACTGTCATTTAACTCACCAAAATTGCATGCCCTTGCTTGCTGTTTTACCCTGGTAACGAATTCGTCAAACGTTTCATTCTCGCCCTGCTTAATTTTATTGAACTATGGTATCGTTCAAACGTTTGGTTTGCCCGTGGCATAAAATAGTTGTTGAATTGCCCCTTTATTGCTGCCAAGTCATTCCCTTGTTCCGGGCCCATTACGAACGTTTCGTAGATTGTTGCTGCTTCAGCGCCTATTGTGGACATGAATGTTGCTACCTGTATTTCAGGAGTTTTATCGTTTAATCTGGTTGCCGTTGCAAACCAATTGAATTGTTGAAGCCATCGTACTATTATGTAATGCGTTACTTAACGTAATTGCGTTCCATTACGTTACACACTGTAATGTTATTATTTATTATTTCCTCATGCGATAGAACATCTTTAGACAAAATTTCAAGCTTACTCGCTAAAATAATCTCTTTTATATCCGAGATTTTTCTTAATATAATTTTAATATTTTCATTTAATTCTGTTTTTATAATAAAAAATTCTAAATTCTTTTCCACTTGGTTAATATGATTTCCAAAGTTGTTAATTGTAATTGTTAAATGTTTTTGCATTACATTAACATGATCTGTAATATTTTTAATTTGATTTGATAACTTACTATTAATACGAAGCTTGTTTATTCAAATATCCAAATATGTTTTTATTATTTTGCTCGAGTAATTTCTGTACGATCTTCGTCATCCATTACCCCTGCTAGAAATCAGACCAGACCATTTCCAAATAAATTTATTAAACCCCTTTTACTTACGTGGTGCGGAATGATACTATTCAAATGATTAATGTTATATAATAAACTACTTGGTATATTAGTTTTTCCATGCAATTTGTTAATGTTTGATTCTATTTTGTAAATAGTTTCTTCGTATATTGTGTAAGATTTATAACATGCATTATTCTTTTATAATTATATATTATTCGCAATTCAGATTCTTGAAATAGTATGTATCCATTGCCTGATTGTATTTCAGTTATTTCAATCGATAATTAAGTAAAAACGAAGTTTGGAAGTGTTATTAATAAGATGATGAATATTATTTCTGAAAAGATTTCAATTCTTTACTACTTTTGATATTTATATAATCTTTTGAATTGGGAATTATATCGAGGAAGAGGATCTTTGTTAATTCTACTATCCATATGAATTATTTCAAGAGGCCTACATAATTTCTATATAATTTCTTGTAATTGTGATTCTCAATATCTTCAATTATGAAAGAGCACTTATTGATTTTTAATGGTTTATTCTTTGAAAAATGTTCCAAATAAGTATTTTGGAAATTGTTATACACCTTTATATCGTCGATCATGACACCAACTATTCCTTTACATGGGACATGATCTTTAAGTATGTGTATTATTATTATTATTTTTATTTATTCATATATAAAATTGTAATTGAGACGATGAGTCTCTACATTATACAATTCCTTTATGGCCCAGAGAAAATTAAATAAATATAAAAATAATAAATTTTCAAATATTATAAAAAAAAAATTAACACAGAATTCAAAACAAAAATTCAAAACCTATTACCCCAATTATTCATTTGTTCACATGTTCACCCACCTATCGCTCTAAAAACTCGACACAGGCATATTTAAACCGATTTATACTCGAGGAATATCTAATATGCAGTGGCAATTGGTTCCACATAACAATAATACGTACGAAAAAGGAATTGTGATAGGTATGACTGCGACATTTCGGGACAATTAAATTACGAGATCTGGCAGACTGACCAGGCTGAATATTCCTCATCAAGTACCCCGGTACCGACGAGCGCAATAATTTGAAGACGAATAATAAACACCTATAATTGAGATAAGTATTAAGTGAACAGCCAAGGATTGCATTTTTATAATTGGAAATATGATCGAACCGGCGCAAACCGAAAACATATCGCGTGCAATTATTAAATAAAACGTTCAGCCTGGTCAATACCCCAGTACTCATAGAGGATAACACAACATCACAATACAAGAGGAGAGGAATTAACAGTGCCACCACCAGCCCACGGCGAACCGAAATTGGCGTCACATAAGCAGTGCACCACAGTTTACGAAGCCCACCATAAATTTTACCGGCCAATACGTCCATATGATCATCCCATGTGAGGGTATTATTAAATATCAAACCCAGATTTTTCACGCGTTCCCGATATCGAATAATAGATGAACCCAACCGGACCGCGAGAAGATCGTGAGTTGGTACTGCCCGAGCACCTATGATAATGGCATTCGATTTTGACGCATTAACAATTCACGACCCCCCAACGAAACACAGCATCCAGGTCATCATTTATGATGGCAATACAGTGTACAAAATAATTTTCATCCGGATTGGGATGTGTAAAATCCTTTCAAATTCTATCATTAATTTACTTAGTAACTAATCTTTCTGGTGAACCAGTTTTTATTATGATTTGTGTTTTATAAAAATTAAGTGGACCCTCGCTGATTGGAATATAATCGTTATTATCTTCGTCAGCTGAATGCATTGTAGCATCCATCGAGCGTATTTCATCAACGTCCATTTCGTTTACATTGATTTCAACTCGTGATAGTGCATTGGCCACTTTGTTTTCTTTTCCAGCAACATATTCGATGTCAAATGTTAAATTCCTCTAGTTTAATTTTCCATCGTTGCAGTTTAACGTTCGGTTCCTTCAAATTATGAAGCCATATTAAAGGTCTATGATCCGTTTTTATTGTAAATTTCCTACCATAAACGTAGGGACGGAAATACTTCACAGTCCAAACCATAGCGAGTAACTCTTTTTCTATGGTCGAATATCTACATTAATTCAAAATATGTGTTAAATCTCGACCAAATTCAATGTTGAGGAAATTTATTGTACTCGGCATAATGGTCATAGGATAATAAAAAAATGCAATATTTAATTACATTTAAAAATATATATAATATTTTTTATTATTCCCAACGTTTCGTTGTATTTAACAACATTATCAAGGGTAACTATATTTATACAAGTAAATTGCAATAACAATATTATTCTTAAATATAAAAATGAATAGACTAATATATAAATCGAAAAATTATTTTCAAAAAAACTTACGGATAAAAAATTATTAATACATTTTCAAATAATAAATATATTTCGTCTGGAAATTTAAATAAATAAAAAGAATGTTGTAGAAAAGAACACATAAATAAACATTCTACAACGTACAAATACACACTATAGAATAATTTTGAAATTTTGAAAAGATTAAAAAATTAATTTAAATTTTTGCGTATATATAGATAAACGTTATTTTTATTTTGAAAATGATGATGTATATTATTAATGTTATGTTAAATATTATTTAATTTAATTTCTTTCGTTTAGGTGGTTGTATTAAGGTATGGGTGTTGTTAATGTTGTTAGGATATGGTTGTGATATGTATTTTCTTTTTTTGTTACAATTATTGATGTTAAAAGTGTTATCTAAAACGTTACAAAATACAGGTGCAATATTATCTGTATCTCGTTTTGTGTTATATGTATTTTCGGTATATATGTGTAATGATTCTGTAATGAGTCTTTTAGACCAATGTGATTGTGTTGCTAAAATTGATACATTATTAAAATCGGGAAAATGGTTATCCGAAATAAAATGGTTTACTAAAGCTGTTTTTGGAGTTGATGGGTCATATGTTATTTTTAAGTCTCGTTTATGATTTTTTATTCTATTTTCTAAATATTGTTTTGTTTGACCAACATATGATAGGTTACACGTGACCTATTTGCTATAATACCATCCACCACCATCAATGATACAATAAATGAGCTAAATAAATTTCACCCAAAATTACAATTTACAATAGAAAAAGAAAGAAACAATAGACTAAATTATCTAGACCTCGTTATCATTCGCAATAAAAATAATATCATCGAAACAGACTGGTACAAAAAAACTTTCGCGTCTAATCGTATCCTCAACTATTACTCTTATCATCCGTTTTTTCAAAAAATAAACACAGCAAAAAAAAAAAATTTTGTCCATACAGTACTAACACTAAGTTCAAACAAATTCCATAATAAAAACAAATACAAAATCCAAAATATATTAAAATTGAACAATTATCCTCCCGAGATAATTAGAAAACTAATACATACAGAACTAAATAAAATAAACTCCACCGAGATAATGAATATTGATGAAACCACAACTGACAACAAAAAAACATTCAAAAGCCTCATTTATATAAAAAATGTTTCAGAAAGGATTAATGATGTTATAAGCACCTACACAGATAACACACAGTTGGCTTTCAAAAATCACAAATGCCTAAGAAACATTTACACCAAACTTAAAGATCCCATCCCATCCAACAAAAAAGCAAACACCATTTATAAAATCCCCTGCCTTGGTGATGGCATTTCCCCGTGTAACCTATCATATGTTGGTCAAACAAAACAATATTTAGAAAATAGAATAAAAAATCATAAACGAGACTTAAAAATAACATATGACCCATCAACTCCAAAAACAGCTTTAGTAAACCATTTTATTTCGGATAACCATTTTCCCGATTTTAATAATGTATCAATTTTAGCAACACAATCACATTGGTCTAAAAGACTCATTACAGAATCATTACACATATATACCGAAAATACATATAACACAAAACGAGATACAGATAATATTGCACCTGTATTTTGTAACGTTTTAGATAACACTTTTAACATCAATAATTGTAACAAAAAAAGAAAATACATATCACAACCATATCCTAACAACATTAACAACACCCATACCTTAATACAACCACCTAAACGAAAGAAATTAAATTAAATAATATTTAACATAACATTAATAATATACATCATCATTTTCAAAATAAAAATAACGTTTATCTATATATACGCAAAAATTTAAATTAATTTTTTAATCTTTTCAAAATTTCAAAATTATTCTATAGTGTGTATTTGTACGTTGTAGAATGTTTATTTATGTGTTCTTTTCTACAACATTCTTTTTATTTATTTAAATTTCCAGACGAAATATATTTATTATTTGAAAATGTATTAATAATTTTTTATCCGTAAGTTTTTTTGAAAATAATTTTTCGATTTATATATTAGTCTATTCATTTTTATATTTAAGAATAATATTGTTATTGCAATTTACTTGTATAAATATAGTTACCCTTGATAATGTTGTTAAATACAACGAAACGTTGGGAATAATAAAAAATATTATATATATTTTTAAATGTAATTAAATATTGCATTTTTTTATTATCCTATGACCATTATGCCGAGTACAATAAATTTCATCTACATTAATGTTCATTGAGTGTACGGGATGCATAACATACTGGATGATTATTTTGTGAAATAACGGCCCCGATTGCAAAATTACTTGCATCCGTGGTTAAAACGAATTTCTTTGTGAAATCCGGAAATACAAGAATTGGGTCCGTGGTAATTAATAATTTTAAAATTTCAAACGATTGGATATACTCCGAATTGTTAATATTAATTTTCGCATTTTCAGAACAGCATTTTTCTTCAGAGATGTGGTTAATGGTTTTGGGACTTTTGCAAAATCCCGAATGAATTTTCTGTAATATGCCACAAGTCCTAAAAACGATTTTATTTCCTTTTGAGTTTTTGAAATCGGAAACTTATTAATTGCTTCAATTTTGTTTAGATTAGGTCTTATCCCATTCGTGGTTATAATATGGCCTAAAAATTCCATCTCTTGTTTCATGAATTCACTTTTATCAGCCTGAATTTTCAAGTTGGCCTGGCCTAATCTTTTAAAAACTTTTGTAAATTGTCAAAATGTTCTTCTTTGCTAGTACTAAAAATAATTATATCGTCCATATAGATATAACAAAATTTGCCAATAAATTCTCTAAGTACGAAATTCATTAATCGTTGAAATGTCGCCCGAGCATTCTTTAGCCCGAATGGCATTCTGACGAATTCATAATGTCCATTATTGGTACTGAAAGCCGTTTTCTTAATATCAGCTTCCCTAATTTCAACTTGGTGGTAACCCTTAGCCAATTCGAGTGTTGTGAAGTACATAGCCCTACCCAATTTATCGAGAATGTCTTCTATATTAGGCATTGGATACTTAACATCAATGTGGTGATGAGATTTAATTTTCTATAATCAATAACTATACGCCAATTTTGCTTTCCTGACGCGTCCAATTTTTTCGGAACAAGCCATATAGGCGCTGAATATGGAGAGTAACTATGCCTAATTATTCCCTGACGTAGCATTTTGGCTATTTGATCGTTTACCTCCTGACGGTGTGCTTCAGGGTACCTATAGATTTTGGTGTAGATTGGAACATCATTTGTGATATCGATTTTGTGTTTAATTTCATTCGTAATGGTCAAATCATCACCCGCATGATAGAAACATCGAATTGTCTTAATATTTTCAACAATTCGTTTTTTATAGATGGATGCAAATGATCACATCTTATTTTATTTTCATTTGTAAATACTTCGCCCTGAAATACTTGTATATTTCCAAGCGGAAGCGGAATTGAATATTCTCTTTTCTCATTTACATTGAAATAAAGCCGGAATTTCATTCCTCGTTTTTAATTTTAATGTTTTATTTTTATAACTAATTTCGGCCTCCAAAGGAACCAAAATATTATTTCCAATAATGCCGTCAAATGTTTGGTGAAAATCCAATTCTAAAAATTCAATTTTATCATCGGAATTGAATTCTATAAATGAATCAATTGTTATCATAGTATCGCATTCGATATTATTTGTTATTGTTTTAATAAGAATAGGTTTAATTTTATTAGAGAAAATAGGATTACATATATACCCTTATTTATTATACTGGTAGTATCCCCCGTATCAATTATAAACTTTAGTGGCCTACCATGTGATTGCAACATTATATAAGTTAAGGATCCGTGCTGGCTACCGAGGCTTGTGAGCGAAAATTTTCGGCCACACGTTTGGTTTCCAAATTATTTACCATATAATTTGTGGATGTATCTGCATCCATTGGTTCTGGTTGAGAATGGTTTTTATTAAAATCATGTAATTTATTGGCTTAGTGGTGGTTGTTGATTATTATTTCGGTTGTTATAATTATACTTTGAGTTATTATTTATATTAGTATTATTATTATAATTATTGAATCTGTTAGAATGGTTATTATAATTATTATATCTGTTTGTGTTATTAGATTGGTTATTATTAGTGTGCATGCTATTTTCAATATGTTTATTGATAACTTTACTAGTATGGTTATTTTTAAAAAATTTGTATAATATCCATTGCGTCTTCGATAGTATCTGGGTTTCTACCGAAAATAATGGAACGCATTGGTTCTGGTAATTCATCTTTAAATATTTATAAACCCGAGGCAATGTTAGCCTGTATTATCACTTCACTGTTTTGCTCATCCCGTATTTTATTATTTAATTTTCTTAAAATGTTTTTTATTTGGTTATATAGGTCCATGCTATAGAGGAAGTAAAGTTGACAGATCGTAAATCGTTCAATAATTGTATAAAGAAGTTTTCTTTTCACCGAAATTACTGATTAGAATCGATTTAATATCGGACCATATAACGACGTTACTATTAATTTCAATAGCTTCTCTGGCCTTCCGATTAATTTACTTTTAACTCTATTTAAATCGAATATGACCTGGCTACTTTGGTCGTAACTTAAAACTAATGGTATAATGTTTTCGACTAAATCTAAAAATGAAAATAATTCGTTACTCTTGCCGCAAAATTCCGGTAATCTCTCGATGTACTTTAGTGGATCAATCTGGAGTTTCCGTTGTGTTGCCCCTTGTGAAGCAGCTTGTAGTGATGATGGCGTTAGCATTGGTCCCGTCATGATGTGCAGATATGAATAATTCTCTGGTTTTCCTTTTTTATTATTTTTTTTTTGTTAGATGAACTTGATAAATTTCCTTCTTTTCACTTTACTTTTATTTATGGTATACACTTTACAGCACAATTTTAATTTATTTGCTTATTATGATTTATAACTCTTTATTTTAAAATCGTCAATAAAAACGTGCGTTTTCCATTGAGAAACGTTTTCCTCGATTGCCTGTTTGGCATTCCGAAAATTAAATATTTCTACCTCTGCGTTTGTTTGTGGTGCAAAATGATTGTTGAGTTTTGTTTTTGCCTGTTCATATGTTTGTTCTCGAGCCGGCACCGCGTTGCTTGCTGGTGTTGTTGATGATGATGATGATGCTGCCACGTTGATGTTAATAGGCAGATCCTGCAATGAATTAAATATTTCATAGCATTCGTCACCCATGCAATGCAAAAATATTGCTCTTTTCCTCTTGTCGTCTTGGATGTCCATAGCATCCACGTAATTTTCAAATTTTCGAACCCACTTATTCCATCGCACGCCAATGTTTGATGTTTCGTGAATATCGAAGTTGCCTATTGCCTTTAGATCCATTTTTTTTTTTTTTTTTTTTTTTTCTTCGTCGCCAAATGTGTGTTCAGGTTGTGGATCGATCCTAGGAAGATTAAGACAAACGCTTTATGGGGTTGATATAATGCTTTATTAACACAAACTAAATATAAACTAATCGGTAAATATTGCTTTGTAATATCGTGGCTATATACTGTTGTTGAACCGCACTCATCAACTGGTAATTATCGACTGACTATCCTATATATATATTTGTATATGTATAGTGTTCGTGCGTTCGTTTGTCTGGTAGCGTTGTTAGTGTTGGTGTTGGTGTTGGTGTTGGTGTTTTGTGCTTATTTGGATATTACAATTGCCAATTGCATTTTTTCCTTATTCAATTTTAAGTTTGCCGAACGAGCTGCCTCCAATATACGTCTCAATAATATGCAATGTTCCTGCATCGTTGATGTCCCAATTGCCAAATCATCAAAATAAACAGCCGTTCCCGGAATATCCTTAAAAAAATCATTCATAGTATTCTGAAAATTCTCTGGTGCATTAACCAATCCATATGGAACCCTTAACCATCTAAACCTACCAAACGGTGTTGCGAAAGTCGTTAAAATTGAACTCTCTTCATCCAACGGCTGCTGCCAAAATGCATTCTTCGCGTCAAGCAATGTAAATATCTTGCAACCCCGCATTTTGGAAAATAATTCATCTACCGTTGGTATTGGGTAGTGTGCCCACTTAATATTTTTATTCAGTGGTCTTGGATCAAGCACCACTTTGATTTCATTTGATTTTTCTATAATGTGTATACTACTTACCCAGTCGGTTGGTTGTTTAACTTTAGCAATAATACCCAAACGAACCATGTTTTTTAATTCCTCGTGCACACGTTCATGTAATGCTATTGGTATTTTCCTTGGCGCCGCTATGTGTGGTACAGCATCCTCTTTTAAAACTATTTTTACTGGATTCAATAACCCACAACCATTGAACACGTCATCAAACTCCTGAATGACGTCTTCCGGTGTTTCAGCCACATTTAAACTTTTAATTTAACACACTTGATTTATCAATCCAAGTTTTCTACAAGTGTCAATACCAATTATCGCAGTTGTGTTAAATCGCCAAAAGCAAAAGCCAAAAGCTGGACATTGCCACAATTTGCCACAATTCATGTATTTTGCCACAATTTTCACATTTTTTAATGTTAAATTCTCGTTTACCATGTCCGCTGAAATTTCTATTAAAATCATTACCTTTGTTTTTTATTACGTCAACCTGTAAATCAACACGTGTTTCATTTGACCTCTTTGCCATACATCCAGATTGAATGTGAGATCTTTCGCTTATTAAACATTGTTCTACGACGGCATTTTCTGTTAAAATTCTTTCACGCAATAAACGTTTACGTAAATGTTCGTTTATAATTCCAATTATAACCTTATCCCTTATATTTCTTGACAATGCCTCTGGTATCGCCGTACTGTGCGACTAATATCTTCGTTTGCTGAATGTCTCTTGTCTGCTTTGGTGCGCTATCTTATTCACTTCCTTGTTTGAGTCACACGCTAGGGTTTTTAGTTGCCTTTCAGTAAGCTCCGCCACTTTTATTTTATCGATCGCCTCTTGTAGCGTAATTCGTCTATCATCATACAATCTTTCCCTTAGTTTTATGTTCCTTAGCGAAATGCATTGTCTATCTAGTAAAAATTCTTCCGAAAGATCTTTGCCGCATCCTTCCCCATCACATTTATATTCGCATAGTTTGACTGTGGTCTTTAACCGGTTCACGTATTCGTCGATGTCTTCTTTATCATGCTGATTTGTCGTATTGAACATTGCTATACCATAGAGCGGTTATGTTGTGGTACTGTGTATTTCTCTATAGCCTCCAAAATTGCATCTGTTGAAGCCTTCTCTTCAACTGTTAACGGGTAATTTTCGTATTTTTTGAAACATTCTTTGCCCATTGCTGATAACAAAACTGCGATTTGCTGTCGGTGTGGACGATTGCTTAATCCACTGGCCGTTTTATAATTATTCCAGGACGCCCTGAAGTATTTGATATTTTCTGCTATATCCCCTGATAAATCAATTGGTCTTGGTAATGGTATCGTAACATGATACCCATTATTATTGTTGTTATTCTCAGCATTTACTGGATTTCTGGGAACTCCGTTACCTATTATTTAAAAGATTATTGTTGTATTGTTATAATGTTATAATATTTATTTATACGATGTTATATGTACCATGAACACATAGAGACTGACTATAGCACTTTAAATAAAGTGATATATATATATATGTACTTAAAGTGCTACTTAAATATATGTATGCATTGGCGTAGAAGTCTAATACAAATTATAAACCAATACCACCTGTTTATACCATGTACTGGGTATAAACGACTTACTGAAGTCAATGATTATTTTTGAGTCACGATTAAAAAAACACTTTCTTTTCTTTGGTTGAATAAAAACAATAATCTTTATTTAAATTTGTAGGGAGCTTATATACGAAAATTAATTGTATCAATAATGTATTTAGTAGTGCGATAATCGGAAATTTGCAGTTTATGCAAATTTATTGGTTTTTTTATGATGAACATATAGGTAGATGATAATGTATGAATCTAAATGTTTTATAATGAGTGTGCTTTTTTTTTTTTTTTATATATAAGTAATATATTGATTAATATATATCATAAATTTGTAGAATAATCGAATTTTTATGCATAAATAGATATGCGATATGCCATGTTCGCCGCTACAAAGTATGGGAAAATTGTCTGGGAATTGTATATATTTATTTTGTGCGGATATTACTAACTAATTTTGCATTAATTGTGTGAGAGTTTTTTTATGCCTATGTTCATGTGATTTATGGGAAATCATGTATAATATAATTATGTAATTTGACTTATGGATAATATAATTATGTGTATAATGTATAATGTTAGTATGAATACTTTTTTTTTAACTTATTATATAGAATATGATATGCTGGTATCTTGAACATTCCGCCCACCAAGAATAACATTTATTCTTCCCGGGGTGCCATGTTGTACCAGGTGGGTCCCACCATTGGTAGAGGTGGTTTAGGTTTGCATCCTTTGTAGATGATCAGTATGGTGCAGCAGATCATAATGGCACAGATGATTATGTTGATTGCAGATAAGGCGTGATGGTATGACATGGTTTTCCAACCTATTGCTGCGTCGTTGTTCAGGATCTGTAAGCGTTGCGATTGCGCAATTCGGGTGTGTACTCATTTCGAAGATGATGGATGGAGTGCTAATGTATGACGCCGTATTTATTGGAACATGTGTTTTTAGCTCCAGTTCAGTTGTTTCAAAGAATAAATTTTTGTTGTAGTCGATCGCCAGAATTGAAGGGGTGATGTCGTATTCTGCGAACATCGTTCCGTTAATTTTCTGAGGAATTGACGTAACCTTTACCAACTCATAGGTTGTATCTTCAATGATATGAGAATATCCGTATATAGTAAAATTACCACCGTTACTGAATGAATGCAGTTGTTTGATTGGCGTTCGGTGAATCCTGACGCCATGGCCCATTTTTACCTCTGTCCGATTAAATAGGATGCCCAACGATGTTTGATCAATAAATTCCAATATGGTTGCCTGGTTATGAACTGCTCTTAAGAGCAGACCGGTTCGTTGAATGACATCGTTGATGTAGTTCGTAGCCTCTTGGTATGTGGACAGGAAATGAATGTTCACCAAATTTGAATTGATGTAATAATGCCAGGTTTTTGTCATTGAATTGATTGATGTATGCAAAAGCATCATTGAATCTTGTCGTAAATTCGGCAAGTTTTGCATTGATGCGCATGTCGGTGTGGTTGAGTGATGCCAAGGTAGATATCATAATATCATTTTGATGATGCACTGTTTTTCGTAACATTTGTTGGTTGGCGCTTAATGTATCGATATCTCTATAAACTTCATCATTGACACCGAAGATGCCCTGTAATACCGTTCCCAACAATCCTCTTTTTATCCTACCGGGTGAAGTTGTTAATGCATTCATGTCGGATATTAATATGGTCTCTACTTGTATCATATGTTGTACCAAATTCTTGCAGTGTATGTGAGTGGACATCTGCATACCCCTTTCACAAAGCCTTTGAATCTGTTGTACCGTAATGTTGACATTTTTGACATCAGCTGCGATTGTTGATTTTTGGATATTGATTTCAATCCTTAGATTGCCTCGTTTCAATTGTGTATGTCCCAAGTTTTCTATGTATATTCCTGTTTCGGGATGTTTGATGGAGTAATTCGCCTCGCTGAGGTTACCGAATGAGAAGATCATTAGTACTGTTAACATAGTCCCGATTACGCCACCCGCCATTGAACAAGTTCTACTCCTTTTAACGCCTGCCACCTTGCCATCATGATTGATTTGGCCGTTCGTATCCCGTTTTTGATCCCACCCACCGATTGGACGAATTTTTGTTACCCTTCGTTTGATTTGGTGACCGTTGATCACTGTTTCGTCAGCTTTCCCCTTTTGGACAGTGGTTGAATGATTGGCAATCATGTTGTCCCCAGAGTGTTGTATTGGAAGTGGGCATAATTTATTTATTGGACGCTGGAATGTTTTCCCGTTCATCCTAAGTGTAACGACCCGAACCAGTGCATCGGAGCCTGGATGAAGTTGAACAATGCGTGCCAATGGCCATTTTGTTGTCGGAAATCTTTCGTCCCGTACTAACACCAGCTCTCCTTCCCGTAGATTTTGCCGTTCCTTCACCCATTTTGACCGCTGTTGTAACCCTCGTAGGTATTCAGAACTCCATCTCTGCCAAAAAACATTCAGTAAACGTTGTGACAATTTCCACTTTTTTAGCAATGATGTGCCCTCGATGATATCCTCAGGCATAGCATACATTGATCCACCAATTAGGAAATGTGCAGGTGTAAGTGCCTCTGCGTCATTCGGGTCATCCGTCATTGGACTTAATGGCCTCGAATTCAAGCATGCCTCAATTTGATGCAGCGTTGTTATCATTTCCTCGAACGTGAGCAGGTGTTCACCTATGGTTTTCCTCAAATGGCCTTTGACCGATTTAACACCCGCCTCCCATAAACCGCCGAAGTTTGGTGCACTTGGTGGAATGAATTTCCATTCTATTTGGTCCTGGATGATTATTTCTTGGCACTTTCTTACCATGATGTGGAATGCTTTATTGATTTCCGTACTCGCGCCAATGAAGTTGGTACCACAATCACTGTAGATGGTTTTACACAAACCCCTTCTTGATATGAATCTTTTTATCGCCGCCAGGCATGCTTGTGTGGTAAGGTCACTTACCAATTCCAAATGGATTGCCCGAGTTGCCATACATATAAATAGGGCAATATGCTTTTGTCGTTTTAGCCCCACGTCCGTTGGACCATTTAATTGGTATGGGTCCAGCGAAATCAAGTCCGCTCCTTAAAAATGGCCTTCCCGGGGTCACCCTTGCCTGTGGCAATGCTCCCATCAACTGTTCTGATGTTTTTGGTGAATGCCGAAAACAGGTCATACATCCGTGTATATAACCCCTTACCTAGTTGCTTTGAGCGTGTATAATCCAATATTTCTGGCGTATTGTGGCCATGGTTAATTGGATTCCTCCATGCAATGTTGTTAGGTGTGCCCGTTTGATTATTAATTGTGCTATCGCACAGGTATTGGATATTATGATTGGATGTTTCAGGGCATAATTTATGTTGGCATTTTGTAATCGTCCGCCCACCCTGAGGATTCCGTCTGAATCAATGAAAGGATTTAATGGCCTCAATATGCCCCGTGTCGATAGTTCCTTTCCCTTAGCCAATACGGCCATTTCGTTGCCAAATGCCATTTGTTGTGCCAACCTGATGATAATTAGCTCGGCCCCTTTTAACTCATTTAGGGCCAAATATGATCGGTTGCCACCCTTTTTTACCCGCATGCAATAGGCAATAATTCGTGTTAACTTATCAATGTTGGAGTACCTGTTCAGCATGGTTTCAGCGAATTCCTTATCATCCGATATAGCGACCGTATGTAACATATTTACCGCCGGGTGTACCATGGCCCTTTTTTCCACTATATTAGGATTCATGGTGTTCGTGTATTTTGGCCATTCTTGACTAGTTCCCTGCAGGCATGATGGCCCATGCCACCACGTCGGATGATCAATTAGTTGTTGGGCAGTTATTCCCCTTGACGCACAATCTGCGGGGTTGTCCGTGGTTTTGACATAATGCCATTGCGTGGAATAACTTTTGGATTGAATTTCACTGACTCGATTACATACAAACGTTTTCCACTCCGATGGATGTTTCTGCAACCAGGAGAGCACGATTGTTGAATCGGTCCAATAATGAGCCGGCTTCTCGGTCCATTCGTATGCCTGTTTGACAATCTCCATGAGTTTAACCAGTAATCCAGCACCACATAATTCAAGTCTGGGTATTGAAATTACTTGAATAGGTGCCACCTTTGTTTTTGCCATTAATAAATGCGTTCGTATGTTCCCCTGTTTTTTCACCCTGATATAAACCACCGCCGAATAAGCCTTGTTAGATGCGTCACAAAATCCGTGTAATTGGATGTCGTCACCTGATGTGGTACCAATCTTGGGATATTAATCTCCTGTAATTTATTCAAAAATTAATCTCCTGTAATTTATTCAAATCAGCCCTTAGTTCATACCATTCCTTTTGTTTCTTGAAATTTCTGAATTTTTAAAAATATATTATAATAAAACAACCTTTTATTTAATTTTTAAATACCTTTATTGTACGAAACACAAAACTAGAATGAACAAAAAAAATAAATAAAAAATAATTCAATCAAAAAATAATGACGTCAATCTCATAAATATCAATGTATTGATGTGCATCTTCTTATTCCAGTTTTAAAATGTATTCAAACAATAAGAAATGCCTAATATGGTCATATGTCTTATGCATTTATCACTCATGTATGAGGATCTAATTTTTCTATTTATATACTATGGTATACCATCTATTACAATAAATTTGTATTTCACAACAATATTAAAAATTGAATAATATATATGTGTATGTATACACTTCATATACATTTCAACAATATTTTATTCTTTTATGTGCATGTATACACACGATATGTATATGTTTATAAATAATGCATTAACATCTTCCACCACCCAAGAAGAGGCATTTATTTCTTCATTCTGATAGTAATGGAATTAACTTAGTTATTGATCTTTTGACACTATCGTGATTGTGTGTCTTTAATGAAACTGTTCTTGTATATCCGTCTGAACCAGTATGTAATTCTATTACCTTACCCATTGACCATTGAAATTGTGGAAGATTATCTTCCTTAATAATTAAGATATCATTTAATTTTATTGGTCTACATGGCTTTTTCCACTTATATCTTGATTGTAATGAATTTAAGTAATTATTTTGCCACTTCTTCCAAAAATCGTTAACCATCTTTTTACATAATTGCCATCGTTTTATATATTTTACATCATCTTTAACTGGAATTTCATTTAATGCCTTTAAACTATCACCGATTAAAAAATGAGCAGGAGTGATCACCTGCAATTCATTTATATCATCACTCATTGGTGTGAGCGGTCTTGAATTTAAAATCCCTTCTATCTGGACCATTACTGTGTACAACTCCTCATACGTTAATATCGCGGATCCAACAACCTTGTTTAAATGCATCTTTATTGATTTAATATTTGCCTCCCATAATCCACCAAAATGGGGGGATCTTGGAGGGATGAATTGCCATTGTATATTATTTGCTATTATATGTTTATAAAAGGCTGTATTTTTTGTTGCTGACTGTAATACCTTTTTTAATTCATTATTAGTACCGGTGAAATTACTGCCATTGTCACTATATATCTTTGACGGCAAGCCTCTTCTACTTATAAATCTTTTGAGAGCATTAAAAAATGCTTCCGTTGATAAACTTTGTACAACTTCAATATGTATGGCTTTAGTTGCAAAGCATACAAAAACTGCTAAATACGCCTTTGACTTAATTTTTGATCTTATTCCACCATATTTGATGAGTATCGGACCAGCGTAATCGATACCCACAATAGAAAATGGCCTACTTGGATTGACCCTCTCTCGTGGTAATGAACCCATTATTTGATTATATGTTTTCTGGTTAAATCTACGACAAATAATACATTTATTAGTAATATTTCTTAACAGATTCTTACCTCGTATTATAAAATATGCATTGCGAATGTGATTGATGAGAGTTTGTAAACTGCAGTGATAAAATTCATTATGATAATGTTGGGCGATGAGTCGTACAACACTATGATTGGCTGGTAATATCATCGGGTGTCGTTGATCATAGGTTAAATTTGCATTTTTTAATCTGCCTCCTACTCGTATTAATTCGTTCTCATCTAAAAATGGATTTAGAACTGCTATGTTTGAACCATTGAATACCTTAATTCCGTTTTTTAAACATTGCAATTCCTTTGAAAATACTTCTCTTTGTACCAATCTTATGATGGTATGTTTAGCCGAATTTATTTCTTCTAATGATAATTCCGTTAACCTTTTATTATTTGATTTTTTGATATTATTTAAAAACCTTTTACAAAACGCAATTATTCTTATTAACTTTTTAAACGTACTAAATCTTCTTAAAATATCAAATTCAATTTTTTCTACATTGATTTTTAAAACACATTTGTTTTTTAATTCCAATTCAAAACGATGTAATTTAATTGAGTTAAATATTGGCCATTCCTGCTTAGATTGTTTTAAAAACTCTGGTCCATTCCACCATAAATTATTTTGCAATAATTCATCTGGTAGTAATCCCCGTGATAAATAATCAGCAGGATTTTGTTTCGAAGGTATATAATGCCAACAGTCCGGATTGGAGAGTTCTTGAATTTCAGCTACTCTATTTGCTACATAGGTTTTATAATCGGAAGATGTAGCTTTGATCCACGATAATGTAATTGTGCTGTCACTGTATAATATGATATTAATATTTTCAATTTGTAACGCCTTTACGGTTTTATTACATAATTGTGCAAGTAGATGAGCCGCAGCTAACTCCAATCTTGGAATCGAAAGTTTCTTTATAGGAGCTACTCTTGATTTTGAACATATCAAATTTGATAGGTAATTGTTATTTTCTATCATTGTTCTTATATAGATGCATGCTCCATATCCTCGTTCTGAAGCATCACTAAATCCAATTAATGTTATATCATTTAAACTATGAAGACAATATCGAGAAATTTCAATTTTCTTTAAACTTTTTAGTTGCCTACGTAATTCAGCCCAATCCTTGGATAAATTTGTGGATAATTTGTCGTCCCAACCTATTCCGGACTTCCATAATTGTTGCATCATATATTTTCCGTTGAACGTGTTCGGTCCTAACAATCCTAACGGGTCAAACAACATGGAAATTTCTGATAAAACGTTTCTTTTTGTATATTGTTCATTTTCTTTGTAGTCAATGTGATGAAATATGAATGTATCACTTTCACTATTCCAAATAATTCCTAATGTCTTATTCATGCAATTGCTTTCCAATTTAATTTCTTTCAAATAGTCATTATTGTTGTTGTTTATTATTGAATTTTCATTACTATTCCATTTGTGTAGTTCAAAACTACCTAATTGAAGGATGTTAATTAATTCATTTTTTAAATGTGCCAGTTCTTTTATAGTATCACATCCGGAGAGTATATCATCCATGTAAAAATCTTTTGTAATTATTTCTGCTGCCTTCGGATATAATTCTTTTTCTAAAACAGCTAATTTTTGAAGGGATTTCACTGCTAAATATGGTGCACAAGCTGTACCGTACGTAACAGTACCCAATTCATATATTTTTAATTTATCTTCTGGGTGCTCTCTCCATAAAATCTTGTGATATTTATAACATTCTTTATTTAATAAAATCTGGCGAAACATCATTTTAATATCGGCTGTAAAAACATATTTATATTTTCTAAATCTTATCATGATGTCATATAAATCATCCTGAAGCTTAGGGCCCACCATTAAACAATCATTCAATGATATACCTGATGATGTCGCGCATGACGCATCGAACACGACCCTAAGTTTTGTTGTTGAACTACCCGGTTTTAAAATACCATGATGAGGTAAAAAGTATCCTTTGTGATTATCATTTTGATTGGATGCTAAAAACATATGATTTAAATTTATGTATTCCTTCTCATGTAATTCATGATACAATTTTTTAAATCCATCATTTTTCTTAAACTTATTTTCCAAATTAATGAATCTTTTATATGCTGAATCGTAAGATGTACCCAATTTTAAAATTTTATCATTTGTAGGTAGTTTAACTATGAACCTATTCATGAGTCTTTGGTAATTTTCTTCATAAAACTGTTCACAAAGTTCTTCATTTAATGTACCTTTTTTACCATTAAAATTTAATTCATTCTCCCAAAACTTCTTTAATGTTATATTTAATTCATTAAACAAATTATAATCTTCTATATTGTTTAAACTAATAAACTGTACATGATTCGAATGCGAAGATGGTTTTGTTGCTGTTTTGATTTGACCCGTAGCAACCCAACCAAATACTGTGTTTTGAAAGGCCGGTAAATTGTTGGAAGCCTCTTTATAACCACATAAAATTAACTTAAATAATATACTGGATCCAATTAAAATGTCGATTGAGTTTAACTTATTTAAATTCTTATCTGCTAGCTTATTAAAAAATGGCAAATTCCTTAAATTATGTAATGATTTATCATCCGGTTTAAATTCTGCAATCTTTTTTATAATCAAAAAGTTCATATTCATACTAAATTTACTGTCCATTGAAGTAATCACCGCATTGGTAGCATATGGAATTGTACTTGGTTTTCCGGTAATTCCAATTATAGGAATGTTTACTAATCTTTTTTTTAAATTTAATTGGTTTGCTAAATTTTCTGATATTAAATTGCATTGTGAACCTGAGTCCAATAATCCTCTAAAAATTTTCTCATTGTTGCTATATTGGATCTTTGCTAAAAACGTTGATAAAAATGATTGTCAAAACAGATTTTCTCTATTATCTGGATTGACATTTTGACATTTTAATATACTGTTGTCGTTTGTTTGAACTTTTAATAGTTTTTTTTGGTGGTTCATTTATTAAATCTGTCTTTATGTAATTGTCCTGATGTAATAAGGTGTTGTGTCTTTTTTTACAAATTTTGCAGCCTGAACTAATACATGTATTTGAAAAATGATTGCTTTTTAAACAATTGAAGCAATGTTTGCTTTTCTTTACAAATTCAATTCTATCTTTTATATTTAATTTCATAAATTGTGTACATTGATATGGCAAATGATTTCGATTACATAAGGCACATACATTTTTGTTATTATCCGCCTTTACTAATAAAGTTCGTGAAATTTTTGAACGAATATATTTATTTTCTTGCACTGCGAAATTACTAGTTGATGGTCGATGAAGTTGCTCTAACACGTTACATCGATTATAAATGAATTGTTTGAAATTCTGGAAATTATGCACTTCTGCGGTTTTTTGATTTTCTAATTCCCAGACCTTTTTTGTTTGAAAATCTAATTTTGATGATAAGTAATAAATTAACCACGAATCCCAATTTTCTGTAGAAATTTCCAAGGCTCTTAAAGCACTTACATGCTTAGTTGCATCATCTATTAACTTCCTTAATAATACATATGATTCTTTAGATAGTTCATTTAAGGAAAATAATTCCTTATAATGTTGTTGAATAATTAATTTTTTATTGTTAAACCGCTCTTGTAAAATATCATATGCTGTTACGTAATTGTCGTTAGAAATTGAAATGTCACAAATTAATTTTAACGGTTCTTCACTAAGTGTTGATTTTAAGTAATGAAATTTTTCAACGTTTGACAATGTATTATTATGGTGTATAAGGGAATTGTATGTATCAATAAATGATCCCCATTTGTCAAAAGCACCATTAAAACCTATTAAATTTATGGTCGGTAATTTAATTTGCGTATTATTTCTATTGTGTAAAATTCTCGATGATGCAAAATCGTTGTATTGGGTGTTGGCTGAATTATTTTCTTTATCATTCGCATTAATAATTTTGGTTGCCAAACTAATTCCAAAACAGTATTTTTCTTCGAATTGTTCAAATTCTCCTGATTGATCATAACTACTATGGTTTAATATTCTTTTTTGTATTTTTGAAAACTTTTTATTTAACTGTTTATTCACTTCTAATCTTGTTTCTAATTCTTCAATATTATTTACGTGTGGATTGAAGTTTTTTGAAAAATTTATAAATCTATTAAAACTACTACAAATTTCTTCTCAAAAATAATTCAATCAAAAAATAATGACGTCAATCTCATAAATATCAATGTATTGATGTGCATCTTCTTATTCCATTTTTAAAATGTATTCAAACAATAAGAAATGCCTAATATGGTCATATGTCTTATGCATTTATCACTCATGTATGAGGATCTAATTTTTCTATTTATATACTATGGTATACCATCTATTACAATAAATTTGTATTTCACAACAATATTAAAAATTGAATAATATATATGTGTATGTATACACTTCATATACATTTCAACAATATTTTATTCTTTTATGTGCATGTATACACACGATATGTATATGTTTATACATAATGCATTAACACCTTTGTTGTACGTTCTGGTAGTAAATCATCCCAACCAACCTTGAGAAGCCACAGGTTTTGTATAAAAATCTTGTAGCAGATGATTTTAGGTTGTAACCATCCTAATGGATCGAATAATTGTAGGACCTCCGATAATATTGTTCGCTTGGTCAACCCCCTCACTTCCTTCTGTGGTCTTACCTTGAATACGAATTTATCAGTATTGGGATTCCAACGAATTCCCAATGTTTTGATTGTATCGTCGATGGAGATGTCCAATGAATGGTTGGACGCTCGGTCCCCATCTGGAATATCCGCCAAAATTGTCCTTGAATTCGACGACCATTTCCAGAGATGAAATCCCGCTGAATCAAGTATGGTGCTTATGTCCCTACGCACTTGTAATGCCCTTTCCACCGTTTCAGCACCCGTCATTAGGTCATCGACATAAAAGTCCCGTTGAATTATGCGTTTAATGGTTGGATGTATATTTGCCCGGTCCTCACATATTTGATGTAGTGTTCTAGTGGCTAAAAATGGTGCGCTACTAGTACCATATGTTACGGGTGTAAGTCTATAATCCCTTAACTTGCCCCGTGGATTACTCCTCCAAATGATTCTTTGAAAATCTGAATCTGGTTTTCGTATGCCTATTTGTCGGTACATTTTCTCTACATCACCAATAATTGCGATTTTGTGTTGTCTCCAGCGGAGCAGAATGTTGATCAAACCATCTTGAATAGTGGGACCCACAGCCAGAATGCTATTCAGTGATTTTCCATTAGTGGTCCTTTTTGAACCGCAAAAACCATCCTAACCTTTGTTGTTGTACTATTTCCTTGAATGACCGCATGATGCGGCAAGTAATATGTACCCTTTTTGTAGATTTCGTGATCTGGAATTACCTCCATGTGTTGTAAATTGATGTATTCTTCCATAAAGCCCACATATTGTTTATGGAGTAATTCATTACCTTGTAGTAGTCTCTCCAATTGTTTGAATCGTATGATGGCATCATTCCGTGATGGTGCCAGCTCATTTTCGGGATTCGTGACCCTAAATGGCAGCTTTACATAATATTTACCTTTATCCACCGAATAATTTTGTAAGAAGTGGTGTTCAGTAAATATCTCTTCCTCCGTGTGTTTTGGTTCATTCGTAGGTACCTCCTCAATTGCCCAGAACTGTTTAAGTTGTTCATCCAAGTTATCAGTACCAAGCAATGTAATTGTATTGTTTTGATAAGATTGAATCTCTGGCGGTCCAGAGACAATCCATCCCACCTTTGTATTTTGTGCGACCAACCTCTGTTCCTTTCTTAATCCGCGTATTAATATTTGCCCATAGATGTCGGCCCCTAGGAGTATGTCGATTTTTCCAGGCGTGTTGTAGCCAGGATCAGCCAGTTGATTTTTTTGAATTAATGACATTCCCTGGTCATGTACAGACGATAATATGGATGTAATTTTCGGCAAGATTAATGTATCCACTTGGATGAACTTTTTTGGATGCCATTTTTCTTGGAATTCAATCTGTACAAAACCCCTTGTGGTAGCAGCGCTGCAGGCTCCAATTCCAGATATTGATAATCTGGCATGTTGGCGTGACAAGCCGAGGGCTTGCACGGCTGAATCTGTTATAAAACTTCTTTGTGAACCCTGGTCCATTAATGCCCTCAACGGAATTAAACCCCCACTGCTGGTTTTAGTTTTAAGTACCGCTGTTGCCAATAGTGTGTTGATGGTACCCTTTGACATGTTGGTAGATATATTGGATGTCACATGCTTTTTCTCTCCCTCGATGCGTGGTTTTACATAGTTGGTGTGTAAAAGTGAATGATGTTTTGATCCACAATGTCTACATCGTGAATTGGAAAAACACCGTTGAGCATTATGACCCCCACGTAGGCAATTAAAGCATCCCCCCTTGGTTGCAATGAATGTCCGCTTTTCCTGGGTAGACAATAATTTAAATTTGTCGCATTCGTATAATTGATGTTCATGGTTGCAAGAAACACATTTACCCACGTTACCATCCTTCATGGTATGTACACGCACATTTTTATTGATATTATTCTTTTTGCCTGCCGTTGCCATTGCTTCCAATGTTCTGAATCTGCATTCCAGGAAATTAAAAAACCTTGTTAATGTTGGTAGTTCCGTGGACGTACCCATTTCCGTTTCCCACATCCCTAGTGTCTCAATATTCAATTTTCGTGTTATGATATATAAGATGATTGGGTCCCAGGTTTCCGTTGAAATTTCCAATCCGCCCAATGCAGCTAACACCTCTTTCGTGGTGTCCAATAAATTCTTTATACCGGTAGGACCATCACCAGCCCCTGATGTAACTTCAAACAATATTGATAAGTACGACGCACATATGACCCGCTTGTTGTCATAACGGTTAACCAATTGTGTCCATGCAGGTATGTAGTTGGCACTGCATACTTGAAGATGGCGAATTAGTTTTTCCGCATCACCGGAGAGATGTAATTTCAGGTATTGCATTTTTTGGATGTCAGATAGAATTTTGTTTCGGTGGACCAATTGCAAGAATAAATCCTGAAACGTGGTCCACGCCGTGTATTCACCGTTAAATGTTGGAATCTTGACTCTTTCCAATTTGATGATGTCTGCTGCCATGCTCGTTTCGGGTATGCCTTGGGTTGTAGTATTATTTCCTTGGGATTGGGTGGTGGTATTATACTTTTCCAACTGTCTTAGAAAATTTTCCTTCATGTCGGAATATAATACATCCACACTTTCGTATTCGTCAATATATTTTCTAAGTAATGCGGGGTCTGTATTGCTTTTAACGTAACAGTCCGCATGAATGGATTGACACTTTTTCCATGCGTCCTCTAGGTTTTCCAGCCGCACCACGAAGTATTGCTTATGGTGCCGCTCCTTTGGATCTTTTTTAAAGTTGCGGCAAATACGATGAATTGTATCGAAATTGATACGTTGTGTAGCTTCAGTGGTTGCCATTCCTAAATTGTAAGTTTTATGATTATGCTTGTGATTAGTTTATTTACCTATCCGGCTCGAAGGACCATTAAATGTTTATACCATGTACTGGGTATAAACGACTTACTGAAGTCAATGATTATTTTTGAGTCGCGTTCACTTTAACGATTAAAAAAACACTTTCTTTTCTTTGGTTGAATAAAAACAATAATCTTTATTTAAATTTGTAGGGAGCTTATATACGAAAATTAATTGTATCAATAATGTATTTAGTAGTGCGATAATCGGAAATTTGCAGTTTATGCAAATTTATTGGTTTTTTTATGATGAACATATAGGTAGATGATAATGTATGAATCTAAATGTTTTATAATGAGTGTGCTTTTTTTTTTTTTTTATATATAAGTAATATATTGATTAATATATATCATAAATTTGTAGAATAATCGAATTTTTATGCATAAATAGATATGCGATATGCCATGTTCCCCGCTACAAAGTATGGGAAAATTGTCTGGGAATTGTATATATTTATTTTGTGCGGATATTACTGACTAATTTGCATTAATTGTGTGAGAGTTTTTTTATGCCTATGTTCATGTGATTTATGGGAAATCATGTATAATATAATTATGTAATTTGACTTATGGATAATATAATTATGTGTATAATGTATAATGTTAGTATGAATACTTTTTTTTTAACTTATTATATAGAATATGATATGCTGGTATCTTGAACACCACCACTTAATTTGTATACGGGGTTAATTACTTAAATCAAAATTAATCATAAAGCAAAACTTACATATATTGTTTTGTTTTATATAGGAATGAAAATCAAATTAAATTCAATAACAAATTATTAATAATAATAATAAAATACTTGTTATGTACTTTATTAATATGTTTTATAAATAATTACAAACAGTACTTATTAATTATATATGTTGCTTCGTATTTTATTTTAATATTAATGCTGGTCGTAGTTGCAGCCATTCTAGGAAGATGATGTAATGTATGTGAACCTCGGTGTAGGGCGTACACCGTGTTGTGTTTTGGTGTAACCCGTACTAGTTATTCTATTACGCTTTTTTTTATTGGGGTTGCCATATTGTGTTTGAAAACATAACACTCACCTCCCATGAATTATGAAATTCCGTAAAAGAAAAGAAAAGAAACTAATGTATATAAATGCAATGTATATATATATATATATATATATATATATGAGGCCTATAGATTCATTCGCTGAACCGGTTTTCGTAGTCTTCTCGATCTTCGTAACTGCTGGTTGTTATCCCCGTTGCTTTCAGTAACTTCTCGATCATCCGCAATTGGTGTATTCCCCCTCTGGATGATGGTTGTCGTTTCTGGATGACGTCCTTCTCTATTTATAATTTTGTTATAATTCGTCATCGGTGGTAGTACAAATGTCACCGTCTTCCCCCCGTTTTTAGTTGATATTTCATCCCGGATGTTTTCCCTCGTAGGTAAACACTCCGTATGTTTTAGTTGATTTGCGTGACGCTTTAAAATGTACCTATTATCCAATCGGATATTGTAATTTACACGGCCAAGCCTTTCAATAACCGTTCCCAAACGCCATTTATCATTTCCGTAATAATTTCTGGATAAAACTCTTTGACCAATTCGGAATTCATTACACCTTTGTAATATTGGTGATGGACCGCTTTCCAATTTCCTTGATGGTCTAATTAAATGTAATCTTGTTCGCAATTGTCTCCCAATATCTAATTCTGATGGTGATTTTCCATTTGCAAGTGGTGTCGTTCCATATTGAAATAGTATCTGTTGTATCTTTTTGTTAATTAGTTCAGGTTCTTCATGTAATAATGTTTTCAGTTTACGTTTAAACGTTTGTACTGTTCTCTCGGCTTGTCCATTTGTGGCTGGATGGTTCGGTGGTGATGTACGATGTGTGATTCCCATGCTTCTAAGAAACTGTTGCATTTCGTATGATTTGAAAATCGTCGCATTATCAGTTACCAACATGCATGGAATTCCTTGGTTCGCAAATATACGACGAAATGCAGCTATCGTCGATTGCGATGTAGGCGAACTATTAAAAACTTCACATTCGACCCATTTTTTTAACGCATCCACAACGATAAGGAGTTGTTTGCCCCGTATTGGACCTGCGAAATCCGCGTGCACTCTTTGCCAAATTTCCGTAGGCTGGTCCCAACTGTGTAATGGTGTAGGTGTAGTTGCATGCTGCATTGTAGCACATGCATAACATGCCTTTACCATAGCCTCGATGTCCCTATCTATTCCTTCCCAATAGCATAGTGACCTTGCCATCGCCTTCATTTTAACGATACCACAATGTGTTTGATGCAATTCTTTTAACACGTATTCCTGTAATGTTTGCGGTACTACTACTCGTTGTCCCCTCATTATTATTCCATTATGTAATGAATATTCTGCAATCCTTGGTTTTCCAGTTTCCAATTCACTTTTTAATTTTATTAATTTTTCATCTTTTAATGTTTCTGCCAAAATCTCCCTTGCTGTAATCGCCGTCGTTTCGCTCGTACATAACGTGTGTATTGTATTTTCATTTATCAAGTATGTATCGTCGGTTTCATTTACGTTTTCATTTTGTATTGGTGATCGGGATAAATAATCCGCTGTAACATTTTGCTTTCCAGGACGATGCTGGATTTCGTAGTCAAATTGTCGTAAAAATAACGCATATCTTGTCAGTCGTAATGCGGATATTGCTGGTAATGTTTTATTTGGATTAAATATTGTCCTTAGTGGTAAATTGTCGGTTATTAATGTAAACCTTTTCCCGTAAAGGTATTGATAAAATTTTTTACATGCCCAGTATATGGCAGTTGCTTCTTTATCTAAGTGGCTGTAGTTTCTTTCAACCTTTGTCAATGATCTAGATGCGAATGCAATTGGCCTTAATGTATCACCAATTTTATGTGAGATAATTCCTGCCAAACCGTATGGACTGGCATCCGTTTCCAAAATCAATGGTAAATCCGGTGAAAACGTTGTAAGAACACGATCTGCCGCAATTTCTCGTTTCATACGTTCGAATGCTCGTTTACATTCCACCGACCATGCAAACTCATTGTTCTTTTTAAGTAATTCATTTAGTGGTTTTAAAATGTCTGAAGCATTATGTACAAATCTTGTATAATATATCGCCATTCCTAAAAATGATCGTAGTTGGTTTACGTCTGTTGGTTCTGGCGCGTTAACAATAGCCTGTACCTTGGCCACATCCTTTTCCAATCCTCTTTTTGATATGACATGTCCCAAATAATGTATTTTCTCGACAAATAATTTGCATTTCTCCTTATTTAAATGGATATTAAATTTTTGTAATCGTTCCAAACATATAATCAAATTTTTATAACACTCATTTTTGAATTTGCCAAAAATGACTAAATCATCAAAATATGCGATGCACCCTTCTAATCCACTTAGTATTGGTGCCATTATTGCATGGAATATACTTGGCGCCGTAGCTAACCCAAAAAATAAACGTTTCACACGATACGTACCTTTGTGTGTACTTAATGCAGCAATTTTGGAACTTTCTTCGTCCAATGAAACGTGTAAATAAGCCTTATAAATATCCAACACGCAAAAGAATTGGCTTCCATGTAGTTTATTAAATAATTCATCGATCCGTGGAATAGGATAATGTGCTGGTTGTAATTTTTGGTTTACCGTAATTTTGTAATCTGCACAAATTCGAATATTTCCATTTGCCTTTGGTACAATTACTAATGGTGTACCCCATTGACAATAATCGACCTTTTCCAAGATACCCTCCTTTTCGAGGTTGTGTAATTCTTCCTCTACTCTTGGTAATAATGCATAAGGTACCGGTCTCGGCGGACGATAAACAGGCGTAGTTCCTTCTATCAATTCCAATGTGCATGTACTATTTGGAATTAACCCAACTTTTTCTGTGAATATATTTGCGTACTTTTCAAAAATATGATTTGCATTATCTGTATGTAACAGCTGTATTTCTTTTTCATCACCCCGTATGTCAGGCAAAACTAAAATATTTAACTTTCGTATCCAAACGTGACCCATAATCGGTGTAAGGTCCTTTGTCACTATGAATAACGTTTCAACCGTCGATATATTTTTATATGTAACATTAACCCGAACATATCCATCCGGTATAATTATTTGTTGATTATAAGTGTATAAGTGATTATGATATTTATAATTTATTAAAATCCCCCCTTGATACAATTGTTACTGGACTCCCTGTATCCACTTCAAACCTTTATGTTGCATTATGTAGTTTGACATTTACATAAATCTTTTGTGCCAATGCACTATCCCTGTTGTTAGTTATTTCAAGGATCGTATACTGCTTTGTATCCGCATTTATTAATTGTAATTCAAATTCATCACTATATTTAGTTTCAACAGCATGTATCTGCCTATCATTTTTTTTGTTACGTGACACCATGCACACTTTTGCAACATGTCCTTTTTTATTGCAATTTTTACACGTTAGTTTGTCACTCACTCTGCATGTATTTGCCTTGTGGCCATGTATTCCACAACGATAACAAACATTCTCTCGCCTTGTATTTGTACCGGCATTATATTGCAATTTCTGCTGATTTTTATCACGACTGTAACTTCTTCCTCTTTCGCGACCACGACTGTATTGTCCCGCATCACTTTTTGTATATGAACGTGATCGATTGTTTTTCCAATCGTTTGTAAATATTTTATTAATCGTATGTGCACCCTGTCTGTCTTCATTTTTGTATTCTTCGACATTTTCTTTGTGTGCAGCCGCCAATGCCAACGCAGTTTCCAATGTTCTTTCTAACGTTGTTTTTGGTGACATGATTAAAATTTTTTCCCGAATGTAGATGTCGTGCACACCACGTAAGTTTGATTGCATCTCCCTGTTGCTGTATTGTTTGCAACAGGACGCCCAACCATTCATTGTCTTGCATTTTGTATAAATCTTAACAACGTGTAAAAAAAAAAAAAATAATACGTAATAATAAAAATGTTTTTTTTTTCTCTGACACGTGGATATGAGTTTTTTTAATGTATTTCGTATGCACTTCACTTTTGTAAAAATCACTTTTATCTCGTCGCCCATTTGTTATGTACTTTATTAATATGTTTTATAAATAATTACACACAGTACTTATTAATTATATATGTTGCTTCGTATTTTATTTTAATATTAATGCTGGTCGTAGTTGCAGCCATTCCAGGAAGATGATGTAATGTATGTGAACCTCGGTGTAGGGCGTACACCGTGTTGTGTTTTGGTGTAACCCGTACTAGTTATTCTATTACGCTTTTTTTATTGGGTTTGCCATATTGTGTTTGAAAACATAACAATACTAAACTAAATTTAAATTATCGCGATGCCTGACGAATAATATTCTATTTAATCCCTTGGTCATTATATCAGCCAATTGTTCACCCGATGATAAATACTCAATTTTAATTCTTTTATTTGCAATAACTTCCCGGATAAAATTGTATTTGGTATCTATATGCTTCATCTGTTTTATGATCCCTAGGTTCCTCAGCAATGCCTGGTTGTCTTCAAATATAGTTGATGGATGAACCACCCGAATATTTAATTCGGCCAACAAACCCTGTAACCCTGTAACCAAATAGCCTCACAGGCACCCTGCGATAATGAAACATATTCCGATTCCGTTGATGAAAGACTAATAGTTGACTGCTTTCTCGACGACCAACTAACAACATTTCTAAATACCTGGAAAACGTAACCAGATACAGATTTCCTATCATTACGATCATTCGCCCAATCCGCATCAGTATATCTAACCAAAACATCAGCCGCAGCGTCACGAATATATGTTAATTTTAAATTCATGGTTCCCTTTATATAACGTAAAATTCGCCTAGCGTAGTTATAATGTTCATGTGTGTAACCACCTTGAAATTGACTCATATAATTCGTTGATGCACATAAATCCGGCCTTGTTGTGATCGATGCATACGTCAAGCAACCAATTAATTCCCTATACGGAACCCCATATTGAATCGATTCACCCTTCATTAAATTTAAACCAGCCTCCATCGGTGTAGAAATGGAATTGCAATTATTTGAAACTTTTGTGGCACATTCTTTAAATACCTTCTTTAAAACATTGCCAATACGCCCGATTCTCTATTTCTTTTGATAAACATACCAATAAAACTGTTGATGTCCCCAATATCAGCCATTTCAAATTCATTATTCAACTTTTGCTTAACCTCATTAATTTTCTGCATATTATTTGAAATTATTATCAAATCATCCACATATAATAATATATAACAAACAATATTATGGCCAAAATTGACATATAAACATCGATCCGAAGAACATCTATTAAAACCAATTTTTAACATGAAAGCATGGAAACGTTCATTCCAAACCCCGGACGCCGGTTTAAGACCATATAACGATTTTTGTAAATTACATACCTTCCTCTCGTCTTCAATAAAACCCTCGGGTTGTTCCATGTAAATATCCTGATCCAAACACCCATTTAAAAATGCACTCTTAACGTCTATTTGGTGAATCTCATAGTTGTAATGATTTGCAACCGACATTAAAACACGAAAAGTTGCCAATTTTGCAGTCGGAGCATATGTTTCGTTAAAATCAAAACCCCTTTCCTGTGCAAACCCACATCTATTTTTCATAAAATTTGCCGCATAAACAGCCTCATTCCAAAATCGACGATCCAAACCACTTGCCAACAACATTGTACGTGCCTTTTCAGCCAACGTCCGATTAAGTCTTTCAGCCACCGAATTCATCTCAGGATTGTATGGTACAGTGTACATCAATTGAATACCCCGCCGCTTGCAAAATGCCCTAAAATCCCTTGATGTATATTCACCGCCGTTATCCGCTCTTAACATAGCAATTTTTCTTTCATGTTTTGCCTCAGCCATCGAAACAAATTCCTTAAATTTATCAAACACTTCATCTTGATGCTCAATGCAATATACTTGAGATGCGCGTGAAAAGTCATCAGTAAAAGTTACGAAATATCGTGATCCATCACATGCAGGCATTGACATCGGACCACACACGTCCGTATGAATCATTTCCAAAATTCTTTGTGAACGCTTCACATTATAATTATTAAATGGCAAACGCGTCTGCTTACCCATAACACATGATTCACAAAATGTATTACCATCATTAACATTGCACCGCTGTAAACCATCAACCATGTTTTTAGATAATAACCTTTTAATATCGAACATATTCAAATGCGCCAAACGATAATGCCATAAACTCTGAGCAAACCTATTTAAATTATCATCATCCGCAATACCAGCAAAAATATTCTTTTCAAAATAAAAACAACACAAGGCACAAGCATTCATACATTGGCACAAGCATTCATACAAGTTGAAAATTGCAGCGTTTTTACATCTTCAAATGCACATAAAATACGATTTGTCTCTCTTTCATTAGTTGCACTATTTGCACCCCTATAATCAGTATGATTATTCGGTTTTGATAACCTAACCCTACATTTGGATTTCACGTGGCCAATTTTACCACATCGATAGCATTTAATATTGGCATTTGATTTGTTCACATGCATTGCAATAAAATCACCCGATTTACTATTACTGCCCTTATCATTATTATTAAATGAATTACGTTTTCCGTATTCGTCCAATAGACGATTTTTAACAAAATCAATGGTTAACTTACTTGTGTCTATTGTTTCTAAAGCAGTCACCAATGCATCGTAACTCTTTGGCATGGTAATTATTAGATGGCATATAACATCCATTTCCTCCATAGTAGCACCAGTAGCCTTTAAATCTCTTACATTCTTGTCGAATAATAAAAAATGATCTTTAATACTGTAACGTTAGGTATTTCCAATAACGTCAACAATATAATTAAGGATTACTTAATTATAAGAGGATTAAATAATCTTAACAACTTTATATTTGTGGGTATGATCTTTATTTAGGTTTTAGGTAAGGCGACTGTATACGCGGGTATAATGTATGCGACTGGGATTTACTTATCTACTAAATTATATGACAGCTATTAAGCTGCGTTTACATACATTCAACTGTCACGCCTAAAGGCGTGTTTACATTGCTTAGTTATGTTACAAATACTGCTATCATCATGGTATTTCATGGTCAATAATCGCTTTCTTAATAAAAGTTGACCCGCTACGGTTTTTCTTTCAAACACCGAAACCAATGAATCAAAAATTTCTTTCGCTGTTGATTTATCCTTTACGTATTCTAGTTGGCTATCATGAATGCACTGTACTAACAGGGATTTGCATTTCTTCTCCTGTCTTCGGATTAAATTCTTTGCATCCTCGGTTACCGCATTTTCTACTAACTCTTGTAAATCATCAGTGATATATGATGAATATCCCTTTTCATCAAACAATACACCTATACGGTATTTCCAATTGTTAAAATTATAACCATCGAATTGCATATACTTTGCCACGCCAACAGGATTTTCATCCATGATGAATCAGCAACAACGACAGCAACAATACAATACCAAACAATCCAAAATTATCAAGCAAAAATAATGCGTGCGATTTTTATTTATTTTATTAAAGAAAATCTACCTTTAACGCAATTTTAAACTAAAAAAAAAATAATTAAACGTGGACTGGGCCCATAACCTAAAAGATTATTGTTGTATTGTTATAATGTTATAAAATTTATTTATACGATGTTATATGTACCATGAACACATAGAGACTGACTATAGCACTTTAAGTAAAGTGATATATATATATATGTACTTAAAGTGCTACTTAAATATATGTATGCATTGGCGTAGAAGTCTAATACAAATTATAAACCAATAGTATAATCACCTGTTTCCCCTTGAATAACATGCCGTCCACGTGCGATATCTCATCCCTGAATGTCCCGTATTCCCTTAATTCCGGCATCATTTTCTTTTGATCATCTGGCCTCCGATGTTCACATAACTGTATAATTGTTGCATCTCTTCGTCATTTACTGTATCTTCTTTAATTTCTTTTTGTACTCCATTTGTCATTGGAACTATTACCATAACTTCAATTTCCTCATTAGTTGTACTAATCGGATTTTCACAATCCCTGCTTAATATATCCGCCACGTACATTAATACACGTACCCTTTTTGTATATTACTTCCGGTGCATATTGCGCAACACTTAACAATATTCGTTGTAGTCTCGGTGGTGCGCTGTGGATTGCCTTTTTGGATATACTTTCCAATGGTTTGTGGTCGGTTTCTATTTTCAATGCCTTACCGTAGATATATGTGTGTAATTTTTCACATGCAAATTTAATTGCGAGGGCCTCCCTCTCAATTTGAGGATAATTTTGTTCAGCCGTCGACAATGATCGTGATGCGTATGCCACGGGGCGTCCCTCCTGTAACATTGCCGCGCCCGATGCATACGAACTAGCATCAACTTGCAAACATACCCCGGCATTCACGTCGTAGCATTTTAAAATCGGTGGGGCGGTCAATATCTTCTTGATTTTTTTAACTGCCGCCATCTGTTCGTGAGACCATGTCCATTCCACCCCGTTATGTAGTAATAATCTTAGTGGGTGTGTTATTTCGGATAAGTTCGATATGAACTTTCCTAGGTATGTAACCATACCCATTAATCGCTGCAATTCGATTTTATTCGTTGGCGCCCTTAGCGCACCGATGGCCTCAACCTTTGTCGGATCCAATTCCAGTCCGTTGGCACTAATTATATGGCCCAAAAACATTATTTTTTCGTTATCGAATTCACACTTTTCTTTGTTAAGTGTTATTCCCGAATCCATGAGTCTTTTCATAACGCGCTCCTGAATCACATGCAGTTTATTTAACGATTCTGCATGCAGTAGAATATCATCCATCGATACCTCTACGTTATCTATACCATCCAATACATCGGTCATTACCCGTTGGAACACCTCGGACGCCGAACACACTCCAAACGGCAATGTTATGCACGAATATCTGCCCCAGGGCGTGGCAAAGGTTAAATATTTTCGCATTCTTTCCGATACCCCAATTTGCCAGAAACCCTGTCTGCAATCCAATTTCGTATAGTACGTTGACCCCTTTATTTTTGTCGCTATTTCATCTATAGTTTTCAATGGATAGTGTCGTCTTAAAATATTTTTATTTAAGTCCGTTGGGTCGATGCATATGCGGAGCCTGCCCTTGTTTTTCACAATCACCATTGGTGAAACCACCGGCGTAGCACCCTGTGGTGGTGATGATTCCATTATTTAATATTACAAAAAAAAAAATAATCTTAATTGAAACAACTTTTGGGTTTTTGATTATATATATATACTTTATTTTATTCTTTACTACTTATTACTACTTATTTAAACTTATAATCTATAATTTATATTTTCACATGTTATTTTTTACTGTATATTTTTTTAACTGTCTATTTCCTTAAAATTACCCTGCTATTTAAACAAAAATCGACTATGCGTCGTCAGCAATATTGAATATTGGTGAAGATATGATAATCGCCAATATTCAATGATTTTAAAGAAAAATAAAAATAAATAGATGCAAACCGTTACAAATCCGGGTCCTCTAGATGAAAACCCTTGGAACTTGTAAGGTCTGTTATGCTTAAAACTAAAGATTCATGAGTTTCCCGGTGACCGAAAAAGGTAACCGAGAACGCGTTTAATTATGGGGTGTAATTCCCGCTTTAGGATATATAAAAAATTATAAGTAAAATCTTATATATAAAAAATTGTAGGTAAAATCTTATATATAAAAAATTGTAGGAAAAATATATAAAAACTTATAGGTAAAATCATATATAAAAAATTATAGGTGAGAACCTATATATAAAAAACAATACAATATAATATATATATATTCGCCGAATTTGCGGAATGCGAATATTAATAAAAAAAATGTTAAATGTAAATCGATTGGAATGCATATACGGATATCGTTATGTATATCGATATCCGTTCACATATATAAAAAAAAATATTATAAATGAAATGTAATATGATAAACTAATTATACATAATAAAAATAATAATAATATTTTAAAATAATAATATATATAAAAAAAATGCACTTAAATATTGCACTTAAAAACTTATTAATGAACTTATGCATAAAATATCTTGTATATTATTATGATTTCCAGTATTGCAATTATAATCCATATAATATTTATTGAACATAAATAATATTATTGGTTTACTTAAAAACTACTATAATATTTTAATTACGTATTAATATATTTATTACTTAAAACTAGTATATTATAATATTTTAATACTACAGAATGTCACAACATGACATCCCTCCCCCCTGAAAAAATGAAAGTTTTCATTGAAGATGGAAACTTTCAGAATAAATGAAACGTATGTGTGTAGCAATGGGTTATATTTACCATTCCTATATTGCTGTCGTTGAATGTTTTCCCCTTTTCCGCTGGTATTTGATTAGATTAAAGTTGGTAATGTTGAATGATAATTTGAATGATGTAATAAAATCTACGCCGGACTCGATGTTTGCCTCACTGATGAATTCTAAAAGACGGAAATCCATCTTGTCAGCTGTGGTTTATTGATGCTGGATATGAACGATATCACCCTTGATGAAGGTGAACGGATGATCGTACTGTTGAGATGATATAAGATGAAATAATGATGGTTTGAACAATGTTGATTTTAAGTATTGATTCTTTTGGCCATGATATATATATCGTTTCAGATGAAATTATTGCTTTATTTGAATTGATGCCCATAAATGAATTGATTGTTTAAATAATTTATGCGATGAAAATTACTTTGAGCACTGTAACGTGTCAGATGAATTTATTTATTGATTTATAAAATTGATGATAATAAATTATTTAATTGATGATTGGTTTGTAAAATCAATTTTGATGAGATGATATATAAAAATTTTGGTATCTTGGATTTCATCTATTATGATATTTAAGCTTGGATGAATTGGCGTCAATTTCCTTGTTAATGGTATTGATGTTCTTTCGCTTTCTAACTATTGTCTTTAAGGTTTTGTTTTTCCGTTTATTATTTGTTTCCTTCACTTGATCAATAAGTAGTCTACAAACAATGACCCTATTATTGATTGTTGATGCTATTTTGGCTGAAAGTAGCACGGCAGCATCACACGTTATTTTACTTCATTTTTATGGTCCATTACATTTCAAAAAATCATTCTTGTTGGAAATCATTCGTTATCATATTTATCCCGACACGACTCACACACAAAAAAAAAAAAAATATAATTATTAGACTAAACCCTAAATTAAAGTAATGTAACTATAATTAACCTAAACATATAAATTTTACTAAAAACTATCCCGTTAATTCTAAATTGTATTAATTATTTCTTATTTCCTTATTGCTTATTATATATTACTTATTATATATTATATTTCCTTATTGTTTATGTTTTTGTTTGTTTTTGTTTTGAAAATTTGTATAAAAATAAAAATAAATTAAAACTAGGGTTTGTTTAAAATATATTATTCTATTAATAAATTGAATGTATGAAAAAAGAAAAAATAATTTATTCCATGCATAATTTTAGCCTATTGTTATGCACGCGCTTCTGAGTTCTACCCAACGATATGGTAGTGTTAACGGCCCCGTTCAAATCCGTAACCAAATACGGTCCTAACCAAATTTTTGATAATTTATGCTGTCGATTTGGATTTTTTAAATATACCCTATCACCAATTTTAAAAATACACTCCCTAATATTTTTATCGTAATAGACTTTGGAAATCTCTTTGGAATGTAATAAATTTTTTCGCGCGATATCATACGTCTTTTGTAATTTATATCTTAATTGGTGATAATAACTTTCATGATTGTACAAAGGTTCAGGCTTACGTTGTAAATTTGTTGGAATGTCTGCCGAAAATCCGAATAAACAATCGGATGGCGTTAGTTTAGAAGATGCATGAGGTGTGTTGTTATGAACGTGAGCTGCTTGACGCAACCACTCGTCCCAAGTTCGTGGATTATCATTAACAAAACATCGAAGATATTCTGCCAACGGCCCATGACTTCTTTCCAAAATCCCGTTTGTTTGTGGGTGATACGCGGTTGTTTGGATTTTCTTAATTTTAAGGAGTTTACACACGCGTTTGAATAAATCGCTCAAAAAATTTGTACCCTGATCGGTTAATAATACTTTTGGAATTCGGTATCTGGAAATTATTTCGTTAAAAAATGTTTCGGCCACCAATTCCGCTGTTGCTTCAGGCAAAGGATAACAATCCATAAATCTGGTTAAATCGTCCTGAAACGTTAAAATGTATTTGTTACCTGCGTTGGAAACCGGTAATGGCCCCACTATGTCCAAATAAACCTTATCGAATGGTAGATGTGGAATATCGGTCAATATCATTGGCATTTTAGTGGTGGACGATCCTTTGTTTTGTTGACATTTAGGACATTTTTGAACGTACTTCTGCACATCTCCGAACATACCCTTCCATCTATATTGCCGCCTAATACGATTGAATGTACCCAGAATACCGCGGTGACCACCCAAGGGTGAGTCATGGAAATCGCGCAAAACCGTTTCGATTTCGTCCGGGTCAGTTAATACTTCAAAATTCGGCCCCGCATCTACTTCTATTGAGCTGTCATTTACTTTCTTCGCGGATCCCACTATACCATGATCCGTTATGTTACCAGGATCATTAATTGGTACATTTTTTACTGTACGCGACCGCGTTTGTACTACCCCCAGTAAAGGACTCGCCCCTGGTTCGATATTAGCCCGCGCTGGAATTCTACTTAACGCATCTGCGTTACTATTTAACTTACCTGGCTTGTACTCAATCTCATAATCATATTCCGATAATTTATGGTGGAATCTAATTAATCTAGATGTTGGATCTTTAACATTAAAAATACCCTTTAATGGTCTATGATCGGTAAAAATGGTGAATTTTCTGCCCAAAAGATAACTTCGGAAGTTTTTGGTACCCCATACCATAGCTAATAATTCCCGTTCTATTGTTGAATAATTCCTTTCGGCCGCGTTTAAAGACCGACTTGCATATGCTATTGGACGATCACTTCCCGGAGTTCCCTGTGATAACACCGCACCCAATGCCTCATTACTGGCATCCGTTGTTAGAATAAATGGTTTGTTGAAATCCGGATAAATGAGTACCGACGGTGAAATTAACGCCTCCTTCAACTTTTCAAAAGCCTTTTGACACTCATTCGTCCAGACGAACGGCGCACCTTTTTTCATTAATTTGTTTAAACTGGCCGCCGTTTGTGAAAATCCCCTTATGAATTTCCTGTAATAATTCACGAATCCCAGAAAAGATTGTAATTGCTTCACATTTTTTGGTACTGGGTAACTGGTTACACATGATGATTTGGTTGGATCAGGCATCGCACCATCTTCCGTGCATTTATGCCCCAAATATATGACCTCCCTCCTTAAAAATTGACATTTTTCGGTCTTCACCTTCAAGTTATGTTCACGTAATCTTCCAAATACATTTCGCAATTTATTATTATGATCCGCTAAACTTCTTCCGTATACGACGATGTCATCTATATATACAAAACAATCGAATCCGTGCAAACCCATTAACGCGTAATTCATGATGCGCTGAAAGGTAGCAGGAGCACCAGTTAATCCGAATGGCATCCTGTTGAATTCGAAATGTCCATGTTGCGTGCTAAACGCGGTTTTCTGTGCATCAATGGGATTCATCAAAACTTGATGATACCCACTTGCCAAATCAAGCGTACTGAAATATCTGGAATGCCCCAATTGATCCACTATGTCTTCAATTCGTGGAAGAGGAAATGCATCCTTGATGGTGATTTGGTTTAATTTTCGAAAATCAAATACTAAACGCCAGCGTTTTTCTCCATCCGGTCCCGCCTTTTTGGGTACTACCAACAAGGGAGTGTTCCAGGGACTTTTACTGGGTTTAATTATACCGTCGTTTAACATGTTTTCAACTTCATCGTTGATGAAATACTTATGGACTTCAGGCAAGCGATAATTTTTTTGATTTATTGCCGGCTGGTTTGCCAGTGTCGGAATCGTATGTTGTAAAACCTCCGTGTGTGTTAATGTGTCTCCCTCCATAAAAAAAATATCGGCGTATTCCTTGCACAGTTCGGTAATGGATTCTCTTTCTTCCTGGTTTAAATTATCATCCATGTTTAAACCCGAAACCAATTTTGTCATTCTATCCGTTATTTCGTGTTTGTCTGTAATGTTGGGTCCTTCCCCACTTACGGTATTAAATATTTTATTAATCCCGTGACCGTAATTCTTCCTAAACTTGTTTAAAATATCATATTCGTTCAAACTTCTGTAATTAATATGCAAATTTGTTAATGTGACGTCGCACATTCTGGCATTTATAACGGCCACCTGTCCTACATGGTCGTTTATTTCGGTTATTGTATTCCCCAAAAACGTTCCCGGTGATATTTCCACCGATTCAATTACTATGTTTCCGTTACGTATCGGAAACTTTACATTTTTAATTACCTGCGTTCGTGCGGGTATTGTTAAATTAACCTCCAAGTTAATTCGTTTACTTTTGATTGTCCTTATATTAATCTTATTATTAACATCCTTTGTGGATGGTTTCGTTTTTGCGCAAATAATTTGCTTATGATTTGGTTGACAATTATTACTCACTTTTCTGTCTAAATATTTTTCTGCGGACAATTGAATCATGTTTAGCATATTAATTATTTTTAATCCCAATTTACGGATGTAATCCCCAAATCGGCATTGTATGGGCACGCCGCACTGCTTACACCACACCGGTTCCCCCGATGTTCCGGCAGTGTCCGACTTCATATCACGCATCATATCTGCCGATATGCGAGTAAATTCATTGGGAAACTCCGACGAAAAATAGAGTGGTACTTCCAAATGCTGTGCCATTCCAAGCGACAACGTTAATTTTTTTTTGTTACCAAAATCTATGATAGAATTCTCCAACAAATCCCGTCCCAATAATCCATCGACTGGCAAAGTATTGGTATCATCGATCACGTTAAAGGTTATTGGAAACAACTGAGGTTTCAATAAATTTCCCTGGACGGTTCCGAGGGTAACACCACTACCACCGAAAATTCCTCCCAGTACTACTTTGTCAGCAGTTTCGATTTTAACCCGTGATTTTAATGACCCCCTCTTGATTATAGTGACATCCGCTCCCGTATCCACGAGCAACCTAATCTTGTTTTCGTTACAAATATCTACCGGTAGTTCAACGAACACCCCCTGGCAATTGTAACTGTTGAAAACGTTGGTTAGATTCGCGGCTCCCATTTTCGCGAAGGTTTTTATTTCTTGCCATGTAATCTCGATGATCTGCATCCACACCAGAATCAAACGCATGAAACATACAGCTATTGACTTTTCGTCTTCCTCCTTTTTCTTTATTTTGTTAATGTTGGCGATATGCCCTTTGTTTATTTTTTCTTTGTTTTTACTTTTGCAATTGTTTTTACTTTTGAAATTATCTACCGGCTTTGTCTCGGTTTTAGTTGTATTTTTTATGTTATCCTGCGTTTTGATTGCTTCACAAGACGTATTCCGTAAATTGTTTTCCGATATACCCAAATTAAAATTATCCTTAATACTACTCCTCGCATCCGCCATGTGACCGCAGTTGTGGTGTTCCAACTGGGTCGTAATTAGTTTCCCGAACGTGGGCCAGTATTCCCCACAACCGGAGTAATATTTCCCGGTGAGGCACGTGGTTGAATGTTACTGTTATGGTAATTTGTCCTAGGGTTTGGATTATTGTTATTCCCATTGGATTGATTATAGCTGGTATTACCATTGTTGTGATTAAAATTGCTGTGACCATTTAAGTTATTATTGTTATAATTGTTGAAATTTCTGTGTTGGGGATTATTGCTGAAAGTATTGAAACGTCCTCCATTGTTGTTGTTACCCCAATTATTGTAGCCCGCATTCATCGTGTTGTTATTGTCGTATCGTCTGTTGTTCACCGGAGCCCCGGAATTTCCCGAATTGTAATTGGAGTTAAATGAACCCCGATTAAAGTTACTTCGTACACCATTATTGTTCCAATTGGTCCCCGAGGAAAACCCAACACCGTTATAGGCAATAGCCCTATTTTTTGAACATGTGTGATTTGAATGTCCATAAACACCACACCACGTGCAGTAAGGGGTGTTCTTGCGAAGGCGACAATCCCCGTAGGTGTGATTGGGTTTATTACAAAAACCGCATTTAATCTCCACCCATGTATTCGACACGCGGCCCGGTTGACCCGACGGTCCCGCCGTGGGCGATGAGGTAGTGTTGTTTTTTAAATAGGCCAACTGAAATGGATTGACCGGCCGGATGATACCCTCAACATTTAATAACATATTGACCGCATCGTCAAAATTTTCTTCCCTGATTGTTAACGCAAATTGACGTAAAGACGGATCCAATAGACCGGATTTCAAAACCGACATTTGAGTTTTCTCGATTTCCTTCATGAGCGCAATGGACTCGTTGTCATCGTAGTTGGTTTTGACGACCTCGATTACTTGTTGCGCCAATTTGTTGACTCTCCTGGAATAATTTTCCACATCCTCGGTGGGTAATTGACAGGTGTTACGCAATTCTGCCAATGCGGCCTCCAGGGTTTTCTTACCGAGGTAACGGCCCTTGAAAATCTCCTCAAATTGTTTGAATGTGCTTATATTGCGACCGCGTATAAGCTCGAACGCATCTCCCGTCAACCTGGTAGCCAATAATGCGACAAAAATATTTTCCTGGTCTTCTTCGGTGCATTTTAATGCCAATTCGCATGCGCACAGGAACTCATGGGTCTGACTTACCAAACATGGTCCGGGTTCTCCTCCGAAACGTGGCACCAAACGGGCCACAATTTTACTAATTTCGTCGTATGACATGGCAAAGGTAAATTCTCGGTTGATGGTTAAATCGGCGATGTGATTGATGTCTTCCAATACTACCTCGAAAAAGGATATTTCCTTACTGGTTTCGAGCTGGCTGCACTTTTCTTGATCTATCTGATCCCGTAAGGCGTGTACTTCTTCCTCCCGTTTGCAAATCTCGTTGCGTAATGTGGTGATCTCGTTTAAATGTTTTTTGTCACGGAGGTCACCATTGTTTTCTCGTAACTCGATATGTTGTTGTAACTCCTGCAGTTGATGGGTGTATCCCGAAAGGATCTTGTTCAACTCAATTTCTTTGTTCCGACTGTCGGCAATTCGGGTTTTTAATTTTTCGATATATTGTTCGCTTTTGGTGGCCTCCAATTCGTGATCCCTCAATACGGTTTTGTTATGGCCGATGGTTTGCTCTAAATGTGTGACCTTATGTTGCAACTCCTTAATGGTTTCACCAAATCGGAGCCTCTCAGTCCTGCTTCTCGTTAATAACTGGTCTAATATGTTCTCGGTTAGTTCCAACTGATCCACCTGGGTATTCGCCTGGGTGATTTGAGACCTTATGCTACGACACTCCTCAACACGTAATACTTCCTTACAGGTGACCAATAAATTTTCGTTTAAATGCCTGATGGCGGCATTTAACAATCGTTGGTCATGTCGAGATTGACGTTGTTCGTCCATGGGGTCACAACAGACATTTTAATCATATTCCGACGCCGCAGTTTAAGTATCCACCTAAAGCCCTGACCCGGCGAAAAACCCGAATATTATTTTTTATTTTAAACCGTCTTCAAATAGAACGTGAGTAAGTTAGATATGTATGTTAGATTTTCAAAAAGGAAAAACCGCTTTTTATTTTGTGGCACGGTTCCTCCAGCATTAGAATAATCAACGGCTGAAGAGAAAAACACTAAAAAAAAATAATGGAAACTCATACACCAAATATCGACATGGACTGCTTGTATATCAACATATACAATTAGCCATATAAATATTCCACACAAAAAAAAAAAAAATAAAGGGGAGAAAAGAACAGAAGAAAAAAATAAAAAAAATAAATTTTCCACATTTACGAAGTGTATTCCCAAGGCCTATTGGGGCCTACATGGAATACGATGTTTGGTTGCGTGATTTAATTGGGTAGGCTATTTTTGCCGATTTGCCAAATAAATTACGATAAAAAAATGTTTTACTAAAAAAAACTTTATTATTAACATTAAAATTATTAAAATTAGAGTTAATCTAAAAAATTTAAAATTAAATTTAAATTTAAAATTAAAATTTAAATAAAAATTAAAAAAAAATTATTTATTATAACATTACATGTATATCTGAAAAAAATAAATTATTAAAATTAATGTTCTAAAAAAAAAAAAATTAATTATTATAACTATATATATATACATCTGAAAAATTTATTAAAATTATAATGTTCAAAAAAAAAAAAATTTATTTATTATACATCTGAAAAGGAAAACTAAAAATTATTATTATTATTTTAATTACCTATCTTCGATCCCGTTTGAATCCTACCGGCTGCGCCAAAATGTGGTGGTGATGATTCCATTATTTAATATTACAAAAAAAAAAATAATCTTAATTGAAACAACTTTTGGGTTTTTGATTATATATATATACTTTATTTTATTCTTTACTACTTATTACTACTTATTTAAACTTATAATCTATAATTTATATTTTCACATGTTATTTTTTACTGTATATTTTTTTAACTGTCTATTTCCTTAAAATTACCCTGCTATTTAAACAAAAATCGACTATGCGTCGTCAGCAATATTGAATATTGGTGAAGATATGATAATCGCCAATATTCAATGATTTTAAAGAAAAATAAAAATAAATAGATGCAAACCGTTACAAATCCGGGTCCTCTAGATGAAAACCCTTGGAACTTGTAAGGTCTGTTATGCTTAAAACTAAAGATTCATGAGTTTCCCGGTGACCGAAAAAGGTAACCGAGAACGCGTTTAATTATGGGGTGTAATTCCCGCTTTAGGATATATAAAAAATTATAAGTAAAATCTTATATATAAAAAATTGTAGGTAAAATCTTATATATAAAAAATTGTAGGAAAAATATATAAAAACTTATAGGTAAAATCATATATAAAAAATTATAGGTGAGAACCTATATATAAAAAACAATACAATATAATATATATATATTCGCCGAATTTGCGGAATGCGAATATTAATAAAAAAAATGTTAAATGTAAATCGATTGGAATGCATATACGGATATCGTTATGTATATCGATATCCGTTCACATATATAAAAAAAAATATTATAAATGAAATGTAATATGATAAACTAATTATACATAATAAAAATAATAATAATATTTTAAAATAATAATATATATAAAAAAAATGCACTTAAATATTGCACTTAAAAACTTATTAATGAACTTATGCATAAAATATCTTGTATATTATTATGATTTCCAGTATTGCAATTATAATCCATATAATATTTATTGAACATAAATAATATTATTGGTTTACTTAAAAACTACTATAATATTTTAATTACGTATTAATATATTTATTACTTAAAACTAGTATATTATAATATTTTAATACTACAGAATGTCACAACATGACAACCCTTTTGTGGAATTATCACCCCGTCCCCGACCATTTTGTCAAGTTCCTTTTTTACCTGATCCCGTATCAGGTATGGTATCCTTCTTGCGGCATGTATTTTGAAATTCGGGGCATTCTTTAAGTCTATATCGTACTCAAAGTCTTTCAATCTGCCAATGCCATTAAATAACTTATTTTCGAGCGTTACTTCCTTTATTCTGGCGACCAAACCAGTTGTTTCGCAATCAGTCATTCCCATTATCGGCAACACGTCGCTATCCACCACCAAAAATTTATAAATAAATTATATTGCACATCACGTATTTTTGCATTTACCGCCAATTCCCCCATTACTTTCATCCGCTGACCGTTGAATGTATGTAGGTATTTCACGCGTGACTGACTTAATTGTCGACCGATGTCCTTCGCCATCTTACTTGGTATTACGTTGCACTGTGCGCCAGCGTCTAATTTTATTTTTATTTTGACGTCACCAATAACGATGTACTCGTACCAGTTTTTATTTTCGTCCGCGTTTGTGATTGATATTGTCTGCATTAAGTATTCTTCATCACTGTCACTTTGTTGAACTTGGTGTATGTTTCTGTTGTTGTGGTTGTTGTTGGGTTTGCTGTTGCGGCCATATGACTTGCCGCCGCTTTTGTTTGCGATATTATTATTATTACTATAAGCACTTTTATTTGTACTTACGCAACAACTCTGCGCAAAGTGTCCTTTGATTCCGCATTTGCTGCACCTTTTGTTGAACGCTGGACACGCCTTTTTTGCATGTATTTTTCCGCATCGTGAACATTGTTATGTACCGTCACCATTATTTAGTGGTTTGTCCTGCTTGATCGCATTAACATTGATCGATGTGTCGACATCCGTTTTAAATATTCTAATTTGTTAGCTCACTGGCCCTCACTGGATGTTAGCTCGCTGGCCCTACATATTTGTGTTGCCCGATCTAGGTTCAAATCTTCTATTGCTAACAATCTTTCCCGGAGATTGTCGCTTGCTATACCTATTACGATCTGGTCTTTTATTAAGCTGTCTATTAACTCGCCGAATTCACACCTTATCGCCTGCGCACGTATCTTTGTTATCAACTCGTCCATGGATTCGCCTTTCATTTGCGTGATCTTGTGGAACTTATACCTTTCATAGGTGATATTTATTTTTGGTGTAAAATAGTTGGTGAATTGCTGCTTAATATACGCAATATCCATCATCTGTTTATTCGTCATGTTGAATGTGTTGTATATGTTGACCGCTGCAATGCCGATTGCCGACATGAACGTGGCCACTTGTACCACGTTGGGTCTCACATTAATTTGGGTGGCCACCTCAAACCACTCATACTGCTGCAACCACAATTTCCACACAGTTGCCAATTTGCCATGTTATCCTGTGTTATCATTAGTGGTTTGGGCGGTTTTATAAAACTATTCACGTTTTCATGCATCATGGGTGCTTGCACGTTGACGCCTTCATTTAATGCCATTTTTACAGTAAAATGTAATCGATCCGGCAAAACTATTTTCACTAACCTACGCGACGCGAGCGATTATTAATTTTTATATATATCCCGTGTGAGCTTTTGTTTTAATCCCTTGGATTTTTTTGGATTTATAGTTCACGTTTTTCTTTTATTTTTTTTTTTTTCGATTAAAAATTTTTTTTATCCCATTTCTGACACCAAGTGATGTTATACTCCACGGTTATTGATAGACTGACTCTCTTTATTATATATATATGTATTGACATATGTCATCTTACTTCTAGGTTGCGTACATGCGTACAATGCCCACTTATGGATGCGTATCTTATTATTACCTAAATGTGTATGCACACATGACAGTTATATTAAAAAATGGTTAAATTATTTCGTATTCAAATTTTTTATCATTACTTACAAATTTATTATAATTTATTTCAATGTTACAATTTGAGAATTTTAATAAATTATTCCCTTTTATATTTATTTCATGATTTAAACTCGATGGTAATGTTATATGTTACGAGTTCCCTAGTAAAAATGTCGTGTGCGAGTACGTTTAGTCGGCTTAGTAGTATGTTATCTTTTATTTTATCTATTTGACTATTGATATGTACGATGTCCGCGTAAATTTGTAGAGTAATTTCATAGTTTTCGTCTTTATTTTTAAATTTGTCGATGGTGTTCAGCATCGCTTGCTGTTGGTTTATATGTTCTTTGATTTTATTGATGGAGTCTATTAATTGTTTGTTTATTATTACTTGTTTATTCGATTCATCGGTAAGCTGTTTTGAATTTCTTTTCAGATTATCGATATTCGAGTATATCTCTTCAGCGTCGTTTGAGTCCATTGTCCCTGTTATGAATTTCAGTCCATTGCCTAACATGTTTACTAGTCCTCTTTTTTCCCTGTGAATTCTAGGTACGATTGTATTTATATTTGATTTTAGTGTGTCCATTTCTCTTTTTAATAGATTCGTTGAATGTTCATTATGTAATTGCAATATCTCAATGTTTTTTTTTCCAATTTCAGAAATATGTCTTCAATTTTCGTTATGTTGATTATGTGAATTATTTTAGTATAATTTTCAATTATCTTCCTTTCGTCAAGTTTAATTATTACGTATCCACTCTCTTCGTCGATTGGGATCGTGCTAAGTTCTTGAGCGAGTATTGCGTTAGTGTTTGTCATGCCGCTGATGGCCAGAAGTAATATTGACATTTGCATCTGTATAAAAAGATAATAATAAAGGCTGATTTAATATATAATTTTTTGTAAAAGCAAAATCTCTCATACAAAATATTTGTTTTTTCCTTATAGAATTTGTTGAACGCGTCCACTATGTCATCATAATTCTCTTTCTCGTGCTCGTCCAACTCGAAGGTTTCGAACACCTCATATGCCTCCTCACCTATTATGTTTAACAAAATTGCCGCCTTTACATCTTCTTCCAGCTGATCTTTGCCACTCGCCTTTAAATATATTGTGAATTGTTTGTGGAATCGACCCCAATTTTCGGCCATGTTTCCCGTACATTTTAATGCCGGTGGGGCTCTTATTTCGGACATTTTCTATTTTATATATTTTTTTTTTTCTTTCAAAACGTGGCTTTTTATTTTTTTTTTTTTTTTTTCAAAACGTGGCTTTTTTTTTTTTTTCAATTATTTCTCGTAAATTCCTATTACCGACGTCTGCGCCATGTTGTATTGTGTTTTATTTCTTTATTATTTATTATGAAAATAAAACAATACACTTATGTTTATTATATTTTTATTTCTTTATTATTTATTATGAAATAAAACAATACACTTATGTTACATGTAATTAAGTTAATATTGAAATGTAATAATAATCGGTTTATTATATTTGATTAATTGAATATAAAAGGATTTTAAATTACTACTTTACAAGTGTTTATTTATCAGTAGGTCTTCTCGCTACCATAAGGGACTTTCGACTGCCCTTGTTTTAAAATGTGCTTTTTACAAAATGGTCGTAATTATTAATTATTTAGTTGTTTCTGGGCCTGTGCACATGTTACCAATACCATATACAAAATGTGTTATCCCATCGAGGTATGCCATCTTGTGGTATACAACAATTATATTTGAATCGTCTTTTCAATTGCGATTCATAATATTTCTTATTTCTGTTGTTGGCTGTGTCAACAATATAATTTCCATTTCTTTGATACTTGTGTAAATTTTTATATTTTGGACCAGTTTTCGGAATTTCTCTATTTTTTACGAGATATTCTCTGCTATGTCGTATGTTTGGTCTTTGTTTTTTATTTAATTTGTTTATTATTTATTATTGTTATTTGTTTATTTGTTAATTATTGTTATTATGTTATTTGTTTATTATTGTAATCGATGACAATGCGCCATTTGTGCTTGCCGAAATTATCTAATTTTTTTGGTACCATCCATATAGGGGAATTGTATGGTGAATTGGAATGTTGTATAACTTTATCTCTTAACATTTCGCTGATTTGTCGATCAATTTCTTCGCGGTGTATTTCGGGGTAACGGTATAGTTTTGAGAATATTGGAGCATCATTTTTTGTGTGAATGCAATGTTTAATTTGATTTGTAAAAGTCAGTTTGTCACCGTCTTTGTAAAACACGCTTCTGTTTTTGTTGATTAAATTCTTTAATAAATACTTTTCTTCATCATTCAAATGCGAGGTTTTCAAATCATCCATCATATTATAATTATTAATTTCGTTAGAGAACATTTCCATAAAATTAACTTCTGCGCTAAAATTATTCGAATAGTTTTCCTCTTCGAAATTAATAAAGAACGTAATTGTGGCATATTTTGTCACAATAATACGATTTTTATAATCTATATTTACGTTCAGTGGTTCTAAAATATTATTTCCGATGATTCCATCGTAGGTATCATGGAATTTGGTTTCTAAAAATTCGACGTAATAATTTCCCATATTAAACATGTCGAATAACTTAATTTTACATACCCTATCCACGTAGATGCCGTTGCTTATTGTTCGTAAGGGGATGGGTTTAATCGTCGATTTCCACCTAGGGTGGGAAACATCAGGGTTTATGATACTGAATTCCGCTCCGGTATCAATAATAAACCTTAATGTTTTAATATTGGTTTTTATTATTATATAGGGTAGTTGCCGCGCAGGCTGGGATCTCGAAAATTTCGATTCCCTTGGATTGGTTCACATGAACCACGACTTAAACCGGTCTGTTGTGTAATTGGTCTAACCCCGTTGTTATAGTTATTACGATTATTATTAAAGCGGTTTGGTTGTGGGAATGTATTATTTGGTACGTTTGTATTGATTTGCTCATTTCGGTTATACTGGAGTCTTCGTACGTTGTCGACTTTATTATCATTGTATTTGGGCTGTTTGATTTCAGTACCCAGATATTGATAGTTTGCCGATATTATTATATCGAATGCCTCCTCGATTGTGTGTGGGTTACGACTAAAGATTATGCTTCTTGCCGGTTCTGGAAGATTGTCGCGAAATGTGTGTCGAGCAATACGTTTGTTACTGTTTAATTTTTCAACGTCTGTTGTATTTGTTATTAGGTAGTGGTTGTTTAATCTACATAAGTATATCTGTTAATTGTATCATGAAAAGCTTTAATGGTCGTTGTAACACGACACGAACGTATGCGGTCAATTAAAATGTCAGGGGATAGTCTGTCTGAATGATTTCATATTAAAATTGCCTTAATTTCGTCCCAAGTTTTTGCGTCACCGTTGCGTCTTAGGGTAGCCTTTGCCTCGCCAGTAATTTTGTCTCTTATATACCCAATTAAGTTTACCCTGTTAAAATCGTCAAACTCGTTAATAGAGGGGATAAGGTTGTCTATTCGCTCTAAGAATTCGGGGAAGTAATTTAGGTTAGTGCCATCGAATGGTGTTATGCCAGAAATGAAGGTTAACATTAGTTTTAACCTCCCAATTTGTTCCATTTTTGAAACGGGTTTTTAATACTAGTGTTAATTATTATTAATATAAAAATATCCTATAATAATTCCAATATTTGGAATTTACAATGATTTTGATAATATGAATAATTTAATTAAATGTTATAACTATTTACTGCGATTTTTATTGTTCTTGTCAGTTTCTGTATATGGTCCTCCCCGCGATGCTTGAATGTTTCCGTGTATGTTGCCGGTTGTGATGTCTTCTTTTGCTTTTATTGATTAATATTGTCTGTTGTCGCTTTCCACAATTTTCTTTAATATTTATTTCAATTTCTTTTTAATTTTTTTTTTTTTTTTTGAATACTATTATAGTAATTTTCTTCTACATTTAATTTATTCACAATATTCTTTTGCAGTTTATATTTAATAATTATTTTATTTTAAATTTTACTTATTCACAATTTGCTTTTGCAGTTTATATTTAATAATTATTTTATTTTCTTTAAAAATTTTCTTATTCACAATTTTCTTTTGCAATTTATATTTAACAATTATTTTATTTTAAATTTTACTTATTCACAATTTTCTGTTGCACGTAGGTTTTTATTTTATCACTTAACTTCAATTTTCGCGTGCCCTTTTTAGAACCATTTCCATTGTTTTATTATGTTCCTCCGCGTTAGATCCCGACACAAAAATGTCAACAAAGTAAATTTCCACGTTAGCAATATCACCGAAAATTCTTATCATTGACTTCATGAACATCTCAGGCGCACTACTTATTCCAAATGGAACCCTATTCCACCGATAACGACCAAACGGAGTCATAAATGTGGTTAAATCCGAACTTGCGCTATCCAATTGTAATTGCCAGAATCCATGTTTTAAATCCAATACGGAGAATATTCTCTTATTGGATAATCTACTGATTATCTCCTCTGCCGTTGGTATCAAAAAATGTTCCCTGCGTATGCATTTATTTAATGGTATTGGATCCAGACACAACCTTAATGAGCCATTAGCCTTTTCCACAATTTGTAAATTATTTACCCAGTCCGTTGGATAATCCACCGGCGTTATCACATTTTCTTTTGACATAATTTCTAATTGCTCTTTTAGTCTACCATGTAAACTTTCCGGAATACGTTTTTTATACTTAAGAGATGGGATTGAGTTTTCCTTCAATAAAATAGCAAACCTACCAGGTATTTGCCCCAACCCATCAAAGACATCGATATTTGCCCTTATAAAATTTTCCTTTAAATCCCCATCCGACCCGGAGTTTGCACCCAAGACACCCAGCCTATTAACTAGTTTCATTTCCACACATGCCTCCCTACCAAGAATCGGCTGAAAATTATTCCCAACAACCTCAAAATTGATAACGCTTTTGAACCCATTTATCAAATCACAACAGAATAAATTTATTCCTCCAAAAGTGTTTATTTTGTTGCCATTGTAATCGTACAATTCATTAAAAGAATCTTTAATTTCATTTTCGCATTTAATTTCCTTAATATATCTCAATGGAAAACAACTGATATCAGCACCAGTATCCAATTTAAAACTAATTACTGCATCGAAAATCCCCAAGTCCTTAAACCAACCTTTTGTATTTTTATTTATTCTAAAAACGAATTGTTTATACTTATTATTATTATTATTATTATTATTATTATTATTATTATTATTATTTACTAAATTATTACTCTGAAATAGTTGATTACCTGAATCAAAAAATTGTACTCCTTCCTGTATTTCGTTGATACCCATCCTTGGTTTTTCTTTTTGAACAAATTCCCCACTTGGACGATAATTTCTCTAATTATTTTCCTCACGAACATTCACATTTTTACGGCAGACCGACTTGAAATGACCAAATCTACCACAAGCATTGCATTTGGCACCATCCCTTAAAGCCGGACAATATTTTTGATGTAGGCCAAAAGCCATATTACCACATCTCATACATTTTTGTGTATTTCTATTCAACATTTGACCACAAATGGCATTCACTGAATTCTTTTCGCGTTGTGTAACTTCATTAACATTGGCCAATGACTCATCCTGACTTTTTAATAGTTTTTTATTTGATATAGCCAATTCTGCGATTTTGCATTTATCCATAACCGCCCATAAAGAATCCCTCGAGCTTTCTAGCAATTTCAATTGCAACTTTTTATCACGTAAACCCAAAATTATTCGTTCTTTTAACATTCTGTTAGCAAATGATTCATTGCATTTTTCGCAACTATTTGAATCCTTGTTTTCTGGGTATTTATAATTATTATTATGTAATATCGTGCTATGTTTTCTGTTACATACATTACATCTGCTCCAGCTTCTACAATAATCTGATACATGTCCAGGTTTTAAACAGTTTTTGCACAACCGATTTCTCATTACTATATCTGTCTTCTCTTCGGTTGATGCCCTTGATAATCTTATGCAATTATTGGTTGTATGCTGACCCTTACATAGAGCGCTGTTCTATTTTTAAATACTTAGGTGAATGAAACTTACTTTTTCTTTTTGTTTTAACTTGTTTAGTTCGATGGTGATTCTCGACTAACTTTTCTTTATTTATTTATTTTTTACTTACAAAATGCTTAAATGTTATTTTACAATGTTATATATATATATAGTAATTAGATATATGTTTTATGCTTGATCATGCATTTATCCATATGCGCAATATGTATATATTCATATTACATATTTCAGAACACTTCGTGTGATCAACATTGTTTTCTCACAAGAACATAATGTTGATCAAGCATTTCACACTATATGGATTTAAGTTAAAATATAATAATTTGATATACTAAGTGTATTTAGTAATATAATATAATAGTCCTTATTTTATAATAATAATAAATTGACTTATATTAATACGTTATATGAATACATTGTAATACATTATATTAATACATTGTTGTATTAAATTAAATGAAACAATTGTGGATCCACATACAACAGCGCATCGTATTGCTACATCTAATTGCTTGTAATTATTAAATTTGTTATCTTGATTATTTTGATTATTTGTATTAGTAGATTCCATAGCTAAAAATCTACCTTCCATAAAATTTAATACTTCCATTAATGTTGGAGGTTCTTTAATTAATGTTATGCTATTTTCATAATGCTGCCTGGTCTGTTTATCCAGCTTCTTTAATGTAATATGAGCCATTAATATGCTCCTATCATCCGTATCTATTCCCAAATTCTTTATACCCTCGAGGCATTCTCGTATTATATCATACAACTGCTTTAACTCCTTGGACGATTCTTGTTGTATGCTTTTGTACTCTAAAATCTTACATAAATATTTATCCACTATTATCCTTTTATTGTTATATCTTTGTAATAGTAAGTTATATGCCGTTTCATAATTCTCATTTGTAATATTTAAATGCTTTATTAAATTTGCTGCTTCTCCCGTCGTATATGATTTCAAATACTGCATCTTTTGTATGTTTGATAAACTATTATTATTATGGATTAACGTTTGATACAAATTATTAAATGATATCCAGTTGTTATAATTTCCATCAAAGTGTGAAATTTTTATTTCCGGTAACCGTATATTGTTTGCGTTTGTTATTTGATTTACATCATTACCTTTTTGATTACATCTTCCTATAAGTCTGCCCAAAATAACATTATAATATTCTTTTAACTCGTTCAAATCATTATATTGAATGTTGCTTTTAGCTTGTATTTGTAATTGCAAAAAATTCTCCGACATTGCTTTATATTGTTGTCTTACATTTTCTTGTAGCACTGTCATAAATCCAACTTCTTGTTGATGTTTCAACTGGTCATCAACCCGTAACAAATTATTCTTTAATTCTTCAGTCAATATTTTATGCATTTTTAACAGTCTCGCATACTCTGCATCATATTCCTCTGATGTTTCCATTGTTTGCAATTCGTTGTGTTTTTGTTCTAATATTTGTTTTGTTTTTATATATACTTGCTTTATAGATGCGTAAAATTTTTCGCTGTGATATGGATGATTTATCTCTTCTCCATATACACGTATAATTTCTATATGGCGCTTCTCAAAATCTGCCCATAAAGATTGTAATGCTTTATTCCTTTTTATTATATAATCAATATTCTTTCTACTATCGGAATCTTTCCCGAAATTTATATATATTTTCTGTATATTTTCTGCCGTTTCACGTTGTACTTTTGTTAAATCTTCCATTGAATATTACCTTACTAACATGTGTTGTATGTTTTGATTGCTCCTTTTTTCTTTTGACTTTATTTATTACACTCTTCAATATTCTTTTCTTCTTTGCTTAATGCCTTAAGAATCCTTTGTAATTTCTTGAATCGCTTAATACTCTTCCGCTTACCTCCTTTAACTTTTTGTTTTATGATTGTTGTTTCTTTTGGGAGCTGTGTCTGCTTTGCTAAATGCTTCCTTTTTACCTCTTCTATATCTCTTACTGCTTTCGGATGCTGTCTTATGAGCTCCTCCTCTGATTGTACTTGTTGCACCACTCGTGCTCTTCGTTCTTGTGTTCCTTTATTTAAAACAATAAACGGACCCTCATGTATAATGTGAGTCATTACATAGCTTGGAAGCGATTAACGCCCATGTTGAGCTATATAAATTTACTCACACTATATGATTGTACCTTTATTATTGTAAGGTGTCGTAAATACCTTACCTTATATTTTATTTATAATTTTTCCTTACCATATAGATGTACTTTTAAGGTGTCGTAAATACCCCAGTATATATATATATATATATAGAAGATGTACTATATTAAGGTGTCGTAAATACCTTACTATATATATATTATATGATAACTGATTATTTCCCGCGCTGCTACAATTTTTAACTCGAAGGACCAATGTTTGGGCACACCCTTATATCAAATAAAACCAAAATAAAAACACTTTAACTAAACTGAACTTTTACTTTTAATTAGAACTTTATTGTTTAACAGACGTACATTGAATGAATAATAATGAAAATTTTAATTTTCCTTTTTTTATCGTATTAATAAAAAAGGTATATAATAATAATAAAAAATATATAATATAAAAAACATTAAAAAAAAATATATATTAAAATAATAAAAAAAAAATATTAATAATTGCTGAATATTTATTATTAAATATTCAGCTAGAATTTTAGTATATAATATATAATAAAATAAACCATGAATTACAAATTTCCCATAGTTGACAAATATGTATAATGTATATTATGAATTATAAGTTGCCGGATATCGGCTTTTGTTACACTTTATATTTAATAATAAAAAATGAAAAAAAAAATAGATATGTGAAAATTATAAAATTATGATAAAATTAAAATTATGTTATATTAAATAACAACATAATTTACATATATAAAAAAAACCATACATAAAATATATATTCGGCTTTATATATTTTATGGGTACCACAATATCTCATTTGTGTTCTTAACTCTGTTACATATCTGTATTCATACAACCACAATATCTCATTTGTGTTCTTAACTCTGTTACATATTCAGCAAACAACTGATTTTCCTTTTGGACAATGGTATTAAATTTAAATGCGTCCATTACCACATTTCTTGGCAAACAATATTCTTCAAATTTTTCAATTACCAATTTTAAGGTTATGTTTTGAATAACGTTCTCGGCAGAGCCGCCTCCATCTGCATTTATTGCGCCATCATCACCTTCAATAATTTCATCATCATCATCCATTGATGGGTCAAATGGTTCATTAAATAATGTGTTATAGATTTCAATACCTTTTTCCCCAATATACATCAAAAATAATGATATTTTTGTTTTTTCATTTTCCTTTACCTTTCCTGAAGCATTTAAAAATATACTGTAATATTGTTCCAGAAGAAAACACGTATTATTCTTTTGTGTATCTACGTTTATTATATTCCATTCTGTTATAATACTAAAATACAACTAACTTAAATTATTCATTGACATCAGCATGTCAATCTATATGATTCATATTAGTATGTTGGTATGACATTAGTATGTCAGTATATGTTATTGGTATTAGTATGTTGGTATTGTTGTCGACATCAGTATGTCGGTATTGTAGTGGTTTCGTAGATATTACATTCCTCCCTGAGTTTAATTTAATACGTAGTGTTGGTATTTGGTAGGAAGTTTTCCCCTGGTTTCGCGTGCGGATCGACGCTGAGCCAGGGTCCCCGAAGAGGCCCCCTGTTCCGATTGCAGTGATGTCCCGGCCCGAGCGACTTCCATTGTTGGTTCGCCTGAACGTTGGAACCACATGTCCGTGTCGGTCTCCTCCCGGTCGTGATTGTCATTCCGACCATCACAGTCAGAATAATATTTTTTGAAGAACGATGAGTTTCTTGTTATATGTTCTCCTCCCCTCTCTGCAGAAACCCGTGTGCCTTTGATGCGTGTTACCCGATATGGATTTGGATCGTATGGCGGCGTCAATTTGTTGAGTTTCTTTTGTTTGCACAGTACCATGTCTCGCACCTGAAGGTCATGTTGTTTTATGTTTCTTCTCGCGTGTGCATACTTTTGTTGTTTATTTTTATTAAACATATCTGTTTGTTGTACCTCGGAGTGATTGTGTTTGTGTTGTTCATTTCTAATGTCGAATCTGTTTTCGCATATTTCCTGTACGGCCGGCAATGTTGTTCTAATGTATCTCCCAAAAATTAGTTCATATGGCGATTTGTTTGTTGTTGAGTGGGCCGTTGCCCTGTAGTTCAGGAGAAAGTGATCCAGTTCCCCTCTTAAGTCTTTTCGTTCCAATTTCGCACATAAAATTCGTTTTTTAAAAATTCGTACCGTTCTTTCGGCCAAACCGTTAGCCTCCGGCCAATATGGTGTTATTTTGTGGTGCTTTATTGATAATTCCGTGCAGAATTCTTCGAATTCCTTGCCCGTGAATGGTGGTCCGTTGTCACTCTTTAATAACCTTGGAATGCCAAAAATAGCAAATATGTATCTGAGTGCCTTTGTTACCCTTTTTGTATCTATGGCATTTAGAATTTCGACCATAGGATATCGGCTGTATTCGTCGACCAATATCAATAAGTATTTGCCATCAGGGTACGGGCCGGCAAAATCAATGTCTACATTTTGCCATGGAGCATCCGGCAAGCCTGTTGGTCTGATGCCGTCCCTGTAATTTTGTGTTGTTACCGCCTGGCAAGCGTGGCAATGCCGTATTTGTTTTTCCACCAACCCATCCAAACCCGGGAACCATATCTTTGATCTAAGGAGCTGTTTTGTTTTTGATATGCCCAGATGACCGCGATGTGCAAGTTGTATTGCGGTGTTTATTAAAGCGCCGGGCAGTATTATTTGATTGTTGCGAATCAAAATGCCCTGAACGTATGTTATTTCTTCCTTTATTTTACGAAATGCGTCCAGATCGGACTTCGTCCAATGATCCGATTGCGTTGTTTGTAGAGCCGAAATCACGTCCTGTAATATTGGATTGGCCTCCGTGTGTCGCCGAATTTCGTCTATTGAAATTGCCGTAGGTTTACTTGTTTGGATTATGAAGTTGGCATATTCTTCCACCAATATCGCCTTATGTTGATGTAACGCCGTTTGTGGAATAGGATGTCTCGATATGTAATCAGCGGGATTTGTTGTTCCCGCCTGATGATGTATGTAAAAATCATATTGTTGAATTCGCAATCTTAACCTTTCGATTCTTGCTGACGGATTAGTGTTCGGATTTTGTAGAATATAAAGCAGTGGTTTGTGATCCGTGTGAAGATGAGATTTTATGCCGAAAATGTAAATATGAAAATGTTCAATGCCATGTACGATTGCCAACAGTTCCTTTTCAATTTGACTGTAGCGTTTTTCAACGTCTGTTAATGCCTTGCTGCTATATGCAATTATTTCTATCTTGTCGTTGTTACACTGTGCCAAAATAGCACCCAGACCTTCTGGCCCCGCGTCCACGTAAAGGTGAATTGTTTTTGCTGCATCAAAATATACCAACCCATGTGATTGATTCAATGATTCTTTTAATGCCTCGAATGTTTGTTGATGTTTAACCTCCCATGTCCATTGAGTGTTTTTGTTTGTTAAATTTCTGAGTGTTTCAGTTTTTGACGCCAAGCCCGGTATGAATCTGCCAACATAATTTAGCATTCCCAAAAACGATCTAACATCGGTTGCGTTCCTTGGACTTGATGGTTTTGTTATTGCCTCGATTCTGTCGGCGTCGGGCCTTAATCCTCCGCAGGAAAACACATAGCCGAAGAATTTTATTTGTTGTACCTTAAAAATACATTTATTTCGGTTTAGCGTCAACCCCGCGTTGCTGATTCTATCCAGGACCTTGTCGAGTATTTCGTCATGTTCCCTTTCCGTTTCTGTTGCTATGAAAATATCATCACTTATGTTCACCACGTGTGGAATGTTGATTAACAGTTTTGCAATTGCATCTTGAAAAATTTCCGAAGCAGCGTTGATACCAAAATTCAACCTCTTATATCGATATAAACCTGCATGCGTTGAAAATGTTGTTAACGATCTGGATGGTTCATCCAGTACTAATTGATAATAACCATCCTTCAGATCTAACTTGGAAAAGTACTTTGCCCCGTTCGCCAGCAGAATTACGTCGTCCAGTGTTGGCGTGATATGTCTTATTCGTTTGATGCTCCTGTTCGGGTGTCTCATGTCCACGCATATTCTTACGTCGTCGCTGTTATGCTTTGGTACCACCACTATTGGTGAGACCCATGGAGTTGGAGTTGTTACCCGTTCAATAATGTCCGATGATTCCAGACGTTCCAGCTCCTGTTCCACCTTTGCTCTTAATGTAAATGATATTCTCCGATGACGCTGTGCAACTGGTATGATGTTGTCATCCTGATATAGATGCACCTCATAATTCTTTAATTTTCCGGTACCGTCAAATATGGTTGGGAATCGTTGTTTTATTCGTTCGTGGGGCGTTGTTTGGTGTTCTATGTTGTTTGTGATTCGAATTAGTTCCAATTTTACCGCCGTTTCGAAGGATAACAATGATGGGTTGTTGCCGGATATTGAATCCCTAATAACCAGGATCGATGACGATGTGCTTTTTGATTTGTAGTTTAACTTAGCTTGGAATGATCCCAAAATTGGAAGTTGATTAATTGAATTATACGCATATACTTTTGAATTTATCGGTGTCAAATCTTGTTTATGTTGTAGTTTGCTATATGTTGACCAATTGATAACGTTTACTGTAGACCCCGAATCAATTGTGAAAATTAAAGGTGTATCGTTGATAATTAATTCCACCCTTGTAACACTTTCCGTTCCACTCGATGTTTTGTTTCTATCAAAAGTGGAAAATATATATTCATCCTCATTTTGTTCAAGGTAACTTACATTTTCGTGTTGTTGCCTTGTGGTTTGACTGACCCCCTTTTCTTTTTAAACACACCTTTTGAAAATGGCCTCTCTTGCCACAATAATTGCACGCCGCGTTTCTTGCTGGGCAGTGCTGAATTCCATTCACGTGCCACTGATTGCCGCAAATTAAACACGTTTTGTTGCTTCGAGTTGTTGTCGAGTTATATTTTGTTGGTGTTGTTGTACTGCCGTACTGTTTGTTTTGAAATTGTTTGTTATTTGTTTTAAATTTTTCGTGTGTAGCTGTTGTTTGGTTGACTGTGTGATGAGTTGTATTACTGTTTCCTATTTGCTTTTCGATTGATGTTGCTTGTTTTGTGGTGTTTTCTATATCTCTCCCGTGTGTTAACAATCGATCAAGATCCGGTTTTCGTTTAACGCGAACCGCCGTAGGGTTCCACTGCACGTGTTTAAAATTATTTGGGATTTTATTTCTTTCTGTGCGTTTTCGAATTCACAGTTTTTTGATAGCGTTAGCAATTTGGCGTAGAATTGGTCTAACGTTTCACCAACCTGCTGTTTTGCCTGCCTGAATTTGTATATTTCGAATTCAGTATTTATTTTTGGTTCGAAAAACCTTGATAGTTTTAATTTAGTGTTGTCGTATTCCGTCGGTGCAGCATTCGCGCTACCCGAAGATGCGCCTACAGCATCCTGTTGGATGTCCGGAAGTGAGTTGTATAGCTGGAAAACATCCTCCCCGATGCTGTGCAACAACATTGCATTTTTCCGCGCATCGTTTCTAATGTCGGCTGCCACCAAATAATTTTCAAAACGTGCAATCCACGTTTTCCATTTTTCCCCTAATGCGCTCACATCGTGCCGCATGTCTAGTGGTTGGATCGTACCTAAATCCATTTGCATCGCGTTTGTTTTATGTTAAATCCCGAAAATTGTTGTTTAAATCGGTTTGTTTTATTTTGTTCCCGATGATAGGAAGCTGATTTTTTTTTTGTTTTTTTTTTATCCTCGTCGCCACAAATGTAATATTGTTCCAGAAGAAAACACGTATTATTCTTTTGTGTATCTACGTTTATTATATTCCTTTCTGTTATAATGCTAAAATACAACTAACTTAAATTATTCATTGACATCAGCATGTCAATCTATATGATTCATATTAGTATGTTGGTATGACATTAGTATGTCAGTATATGTTATTGGTATTAGTATGTTGGTATTGTTGTCGACATCAGTATGTCGGTATTGTAGTGGTTTCGTAGATATTACATATACCAAATTTTTGTTTCCATAATGGCCATGCTTTGCCCGCATCATCAAAATCCAGTGGCTCGAGGGTCTTCAATTGAACTTTTGTCATTATTATACCGCTTTTATTTATTTATTATTTATTTTATTTTTTCTACTTTATTTTTTTTTTTTTTTTTTTTATTTTTTAACTTCTGACACCATGTTTTAAGTTCAATACATTTTATTAAATTAAAATTAAATTAAATTTACCACTCCAAATTATCATCATTCATTCATCACCACTACCCCGCATGTCACTCTCCCAGTATCTATCTGTCAACCAACTCACCACACTTACCACGCATTACATTTACCACACAAAACAAACAGTACAGTAAGTCACAGCAATTCAACCATACTATTCCAACACACGTAAGCAGTCATGATATCGCTAAAGAACTAAACATCCATCACCAAACAGTTTTAAACCATTTGACAAAGGCTGGATACAATAAAAAGCTCGATGTTTGGGTACCACATGAATTAACACAAAACAATTTAATGAACCGAATTTCCATTTGCGAAACGCTGTTTAAAAGGAACGAAATCCAGTCATTTTTAAAGCGAATGATTACAGGTGATGAAAAATGCATCACATACGATAATAATGTACGAAAAAGATCGTGGTCCAAGAAGGGTGAAGCTCCTAAAACAGTATCAAAACCTGGATTAACACCAAGAAAGGTAATGCTGTCTGTTTGGTGGGATTGGAAAGGAATCGTTCTTTATGAATTACTAGCACCCGGTCAAACCATTGATTCCGATCTCTATAGTCAACAATTAACAAGATTGAAGCACGAGATTAAAAAAAAACTTCCAGAATTAATCAATCGAAAGGGTGTTGTGTTCCATCATGACAACGCCAGACCACACACATCTTTGATGACTCGGCAGAAACTGAGAGAGTTTGGCTGGGAAGTTTTAATGCATCCACCATATAGCCCGCACCTTGCATCTTCAGATTATCATTTGTTCCGGTATCTGCAGAACCCCCTTAATGGTTTAAAATTAAATTCCGCAGAGGACTGCAAAGTGCACTTGGATCAGTTTTTTGCCCAGAAAACACAGAAGTTCTACAGTGATGGGATAATGTCTTTACGAGAAAATTGGCAAAGGGTCATCGATCAAAACGGCGCATATTTGGTTTAATAAAGTTCATTTGAAATATATAAAAAAATCGTTTGAATTTTGTAAAAAAAATTATCAATATTTTTTTAGACAACCTAATATAAATATCACAATAACTATAACATTAGTTTATTATTGGTATTATTTTTATTTAAAACACAATTATTTATTTAAAATAATTTATTTAAACCTAAACTTATTGATTTACTTTTATTAAATTTCATATTAACTTAAAACTGATTTAACTTTAACTTTAACTTTTGTATTGACTTAAAACTAATTATTTTGAAGCTAGAATTAATAACTTGCCGCTTTGCTTGGGTAGGGGCTGACACAAGTTATTGCTTTCGCTTGTAAGTCTACTTTGTAATTCTTTTTTATAATGTTGAATTTGTTCGATTTATATGATTTTTCTGTAAGGATAAGGTATGTTTTTACTTTATGTTATGACTTATTGTTGTGATTGAAACGTGTAATAAGTTACGGGTGGCTGGGATCTTTCTAGATATAACCCTATAATAATACACACATGTGTTCAGGTTAAGTTTTGACAAACGACTATATTTTATTATATATTAATAACACCTCAACCCATCAAATAATTTTAATTTATCTGCCTTTTCTTTCATTTCTACTGGAGCCACCCGTTCTATTAACTTCAGCTCCGAACACGAATATTTACCTAGGATCGGCATTTTATCATTATTTATGAGCTTAACTAACCGTTTTGTTCTGGATCTTTGTATTGGTGTGTCTAACTGATTGGCTTGTTTTATTGACATTACGTTGTAATCTGCCCCTCTGTCTAATTTCACCCTTATTAGATGTTTCCCTATGTTTAACATTTCCGTCCAGTTATCTTCATTGATCATTGATACATTGATATTTTTATTGATCACGTTTATGCTTTCTATTAATCCTATGTACTGATCATCATCACTATCGTCACTTTGTCCGATAACGTTTACCTTGTTTTTATTCGTTACTCTTCGTTGACTCCTTTTACATAGTGATGAGAAATGCCCCATGTTGTTGCACTTTGTACACTTTTTTTTGTATGCCGGGCAACATTTTTTGCCATGCTCTTTTCCGCATCTTCTACATTTCCAAATGTCTTCGCCCTTGTTGGTGTTTTTGTTCGCCTCATTTACGATGTTTATTTGGTTCGCCTTACTCGTTATGAATTTCATCTGTCTAATTGTTTGTTCGTAAGCTTTGCATATTTGTTCTGCCTTGTTCAAATTTAACTCTGGCTCCATTAACAACTTTTCACGAACCGCCTCTGATGATACACCGATTACTATTTTATCTTTTATTATGTCATCGGTTAATACACCATACTCACATTTTGCTGCTTGGGATTTAATATTAGTCAAAAATTCGTCGAAATCTTCTCCCATTTCTTGTTCGATTTTGTTGAATGTATTTAATCTTTCCAATGTGATGTTAACTTTTGGCATGAAATAATTATCAAATTCAGTCATAATGTAATTCATGTCATTTTTTTGTTCATCGGTCATCTGGAATGTATTATAAATTCTAGCTGCATCCGGCCCAATACTTGCCATTAGCGTGGCTGCCTGAATTTCTTCCCATTTTTCAGCCAATTGAGTCGCTTTTTTTATACCAATCAAATTGCTGTTTCCAATTTTTCCATTCGGCTGCCATATTTTTACCAAACAACAACCATTTGGGTGGTTTAATTGCATTTGCCATTTTTAATGTGCGTCTGTTTTTTTTTCTATATATATATACACCACGTTTCATGTTTGAGGTTATGCGTTGGTTTGTTTTTTGTATAAATTTTTAACTATAATCCTTTATTTTTGGTTGTAAAATAAATTGATCCACCACTTCTGACACCATGTAACGTGAATACTATACGTTATAACTCCACAGTTAATTGACGATTGATTTTATGTTTAATGATTTATAATTTATTATACTAATGAGATGCTGGCTGATGGATGGATGGATTGCGACTGCCTCGGCTTATATATATTTATTTACGGTGGCTTATATATCTACCTAAGGCTATGGTTTGTCACATCGTTATGTCACACACACTATTCATTAATGCAGCACTCGCCATTAAATTGTTTTCATTATTATATATTTGACAACCATCTTTACCAAATTTCACTATATTACCTTTTGAAATTATACAACTTACCGATAATAAATTTGTGATTAGTTCCGGTACACACAAAACATCATGTACAATGATTTCAGATTTATTACCATCAAATTCTAGCATCAATTTAATTTTTCCTGAGCATTTTACCTTTAGTTTTGTGTTATTTGCCACCATAATTTCATGTATGTTAACTGGAACTTTATCCATTAACCAATCTTCATTGGGAGTCATGTGCATCGAGGCACCGGAATCCACATACCAATCATTCATACCAAAATCACCCGTTAAAAATACAGCATTACCCATTAAAAATACCCATATTTTTGTTGGCCTGCACGCTTTGATTTCCACGCTGATTACCCTGTTGATAGTTATGATGTCTGTTCTGGTCTGGGCTGGTTATAATTTTGATTATTTCGGTGTCGATTTTTATTTTTACACATATTCGCTTTATGTCCATACTGATTGCATTCATTACACCTCACTCACCTCAGATTTATAAATTCTTTGGTCATGTTTGGTAGCAATACAGCTAATGATATCAAATTTGGCGTCGTTTTGATGTTTTTTGGGTCTAAACATTGCACTGCTGATAAAACTTTATCATTTAAATCAATTCTGGTGAAAATTTGAACACATAATTCAACATAGTAATTTCTGCAATTATTTAATATTTCCTTCTGGTCGTGTTCACTGATTTTACATTCTATCATATACAATTCAGCCATTCCTCTTATATACATATACTTCCATAATAGGTTTAAACGCATTCTTGTTACGTAAAGTTGAACTTGATAAAGCATCATCGTTTATAAATTCAGGCTTTATGAAATTCCTTAGGATCATTCCTAAGAAAGTTTTAATTGATGGTAATAATACATGTATTCGTACTTTCTCTGATTGAAATTCTGTATTTAATTTGTTGGTTTGTTTTAGAATGTATGATAAAAACGATAAAAAAATTTTATTTATATCAGACAATTCCGAATAAATTTGATGAGCTAAATCTGCATTTTCTTCAACTTCATAAGATAAAAAAAAATTTTTCAATGGTACATACTGTTCTATTATTCTGTTTATCACATTTTCCAATGATAACCAACGTGTTGATGATAAATTCAATGTTTTATGAATTTTTACATTAAAATACTTTTGAAAAGTTTTAAATTCTGATTGTCTTTTTGAACTATGTGAAAAAAAATAGTATATATTTCTTGCTAATAGTTCAACTTTTTGGCGTATTTTTTTTTGAAGCAGCGGAAGAACATAAATGCAGTGAATGACACATGCAGCCTAATACAAAAATACTAGGATTATTTCGTTTAAACATGGACTGAACTCCATTGTGAGCACCCATCATTACGGATGCATTGTCGGCAGCAAAACCTATTAAATTAGATATTGGAATTTGCAGTTTATTTAACAAATCAATCACACTGGTATAGATAGTCTTAGCATCCCATTTGCTTGAGGCCATAATAATGGTGTTATTCTGATGTGTTTAAACCCACATCGTTTTGTAAAGTCTTCAAAATCCCTACCATTAAATGGTGGACCATTATCAGTTTTAACTGCACCCGGAATACCAAATTGAGTAAATATTCTCCATACTTTTGATAAAATAGCAGTCATGCCGGTTGTTGGCACTATTTCTGCAAACATGTATCTTGTGTATTCGTCATTTATATTCAATATATATTTACCATTTGGTAATGGGCCCATAAAATCCATTGAGAGTTGTTGAAATGGAAATTTTATTTCCTCAGTAATTTGTATCGGATTCGTTGTGTGACACTCTATTGTCACTTGGCAAGTGGTGCACTGACGTATAATTTCCTCGGCCATTTTGTCCATTTCCGGAAACCATACTTTCGATCTCAATAATTGTTTTGTTTTAACTATCACCTGGTGTCCCTTGTGTGCCAACTCTATTGCCCTTCGTTGTAACGTAAATGGCAAAACCAATTTTGTTCCTCTTAATATTACGCCGTTTTGTACCAATAGTTCATTCCTTAATTTCTTAAATGGGCCGATTTCCTTGTTGTCCCATGTCATATTATTGTCTTCCTCTATTGCGGCCCTAAGCAATTTTAATGTTTTATCCGCCTCGGTTGTCGCTTTTACCTGCTCATAGTTCATGGCCACCGGAATGTTGTGTTTTATCATATAATTTACATAATGTTCAACTTTTTGTTCTGTTTCGGATTCACCCAGTACTATTGGATTTCTGGAAAAATAATCCGCTGGGTTTGTTGACCCCCTTTGGTGTACTATTTCATAGCTATATTGTTGTATTTTCAGTATTAAACGTTCAATTCGTGCCGTTGTAGAAGACATTGTGTTTTTGAGAATGTTTACCAATGGCTGATGATCGGTATGTAATACACACGTTGTTCCATATATATAAATGTGGAAATGTTGTGTTGAAATGGTGTGTTTCAATTTGACTATATCTTTGTTCCGTTGGTGTCAAACTTCAACTGGCGTATGCCACTACCTCTACATGTTCACCATCTCCTTGAGAAATGATTGCCCCAAGTCCATTTGGTGCGGCATCAAAAAATATATGTGTTTTCTTTTTGATGTCGAAATATGCCAAATTCTTTACATTACTTAGTTGCGCCTTGAAATGGTTCAACAACTCCTGATGTTTCGATGTCCATCGAAATTCCCTATTTTTTTTATTAATTCCCTAAATGGCGTGGTGTTCGTTGCCAAATTTGGTAAAAATTTTCCCACGTAATTCAGGATACCTAGGATACTTCGCATTTCGGATTGGTTTGTTGGTGCTTTCATTGTTTCAAAAGCCCGCACCCTTTTCGGATCCGTATGAAGGCCCTCTTTTGAAAATATGTCCCCGAAAAACTTCAGTTTATCCCGTGAAAATTTACATTTTTGTTTGTTGATTGTCAATCCCACTTGATCTATTCTTTTTAATACGGCCAGTAAGTTTTCATCGTGCTGTTCTTTTGTTCTACCATATATCATTATATCTTCACTAACACTTAATACTCCATTTAATCCGACCAATACTTGTCTTATGGTGTCCTGAAATATCTCCGCCGCCGCATTTACTCCAAAGTTTAATCTTTTATACCTGAACAAACCACAATGTGTCGAAAATGTTGTTATGCTTCTGGAATCCTTATGTAGTTCCAGTTGGTGATAACCATCCTTCAAATCCAAATTGCTGAAGATCACCGCTCCATTTAATGCCAAAATAATGTCATCTATTGTTGGTGTCACATGTCGAATACGCTTTATAGCCTTGTTGGCGGCACGCATGTCTACACACATTCTTATTTCCCCCGATCCAGGTTTCGGAACAATTACAACAGGCGATACCCATGGTGTCGGACCATCAGTTGCCCTTTCGATGATGTCGTCCTTAATTAACCTTTCTATCTCACGTTCCACACATTCTTTCAAATGAAAAGGAATTTGTCTATGTTTTTGTGCCACCGGCCTAATGTCATTATCTATGTGCAACCGTATATGTTGACCTTTAATTCCCCCAAAAATATTGGGAAATTTGGCCCCTATGTATTCCTCATTAATTTCCGGTTGTCCTATTTGATTGCACACCAGATTAATTAATTTTAACTGGATTGATGCTTCAAATCCCAAAATGGATTCTGCTTTCCCCCAAATAACAAATACTTCTGTTTTAATTGTTGTTTGTTTGTGTTGAATTCTCGTTATAAATTTTCCCATAATTGGTAGTTTATATTGTTTGAATTATATGCATATATTTTTTCCAAATGTTGGTCTATGGGTGGCTTGACCCCAATTTCCTCGTATGTGTTTTGACCAATGATGTTTACTGTTGGCCCCGTATCAATGATAAATCTTATCGGGGTATTGTTAATTAATAGTATCTTGCTTGGTATGTTATTACCAATACTGTGAATCTTGTGGTGTAAACTAAAAATATGATTGACTGATTCTGTTGATGATTTGAACCCTTGTTGTTCTAATTTAGCGGTATTTATTTCAATTTGATTTTCTATGTGTTGCCCCCTTTATTTTGTTTCCCATCATTGACATGCACATTCTTGCAAAATGCCCGGTTTTATTGCATGTGTGTCATTTCACGCCAGATGCCGGACACTTTTGTAATCCTCCTTGGTGCCATTCGAATCCACAATTTTTACATGTTGAATTTTTATTGTTGTTCCAACCATCCCTTTTTGTGCCGATACTAATTTTGTTACATCCCTGTTCTCGTTGTTCCATTACCTCTGTTTGATAATTTGTGTTGTCCATCGTTTTTGCTGTTGTTAAAATCTCCTGTAATGATGGATTCTCCTTTAATGCATATCTGCGTAATGCGCTTGAATTTGTCGTTAGAATTATTTGTGATTTAATTTCTTTATCCCGGTCTTGAAAATTACAGTTGTTACTTAATGTCATCAATCTGATGTAATATTGTGGCACGGTTTCATTATTTTCTTGTTTTGCCCGACGAAAATTAAATACTTCAAATTCACCATTCACATGTGGTTCAAAATGTCTATTTAATTTCAATTTTGCTGTCTCATATACCGATACCCGTTGTTGCGCGGACGATGAAGAGGATGATGCCGATGATGATGATGATAAAGTTGTGTTTGATGTTGTGGCAATTGTTGTTGCCGACGGCGGGGGTTTGGGAAATATCATCCCCAATGCCAATACATTATTCTGGAAAGCCTGATTGCCCAATGGCTTTGTTAATAAGTCGGCCCCTTGTTGACCGCTTTCAACATATTTTATTGAAATATGTTCATCAGCACATTTTTCCCTGATGAATCGTAGTCTTAAGTCAATCTCAATCTGACAATTCCAAACCATTCACCAAATTTTTACTCACCACGTTCTTAATAGTTGCCGCATTGATGTGTCCCAGTCTGTGATGCCATTGCTGCAATGATGCCACTTTTGCCATATTCGCCTGCTCATTTTGTCTTATTTTATACAGCATTCTGAATTGATTTTTATTATCACGTACACCACTAGCAACCATAACATTATTTTTATCTATAAGCTCGCATATTTTGTCGCCAATTTGAAGCCCATTCTTGTTGGCGATCCGGTTGAAAATAGATTTTGTTTAAACCCAGGAACGAATTGCACGTTCATTAAAATACGTGGTTCCCACTTGCCGTTCAACAGTTAATAATAATAATTATTTGAATAATTTATTAAACTACCAGGGAATCTGTAGATTCGTTCCTGATAGCTAAGTTAAATTACTTTTATTAAAGTTATTATAATTTTTACAGTTTAAAGTGATTCTTTTGAATCTTTACTTTAAACCTAATTAATTAATAACTTAACACTTTGAACGTATACTTTGAAAACATTGTCTTTATTAATAAACTCCAGGTATTTATACAAAAATTCTTACTTACTAAGCAATATAATTTATTATAAAAAATTTAATAAATTAAATATTAATTGTAAATTAATCAATTATATCCATAATTGACCGGATAAGTAAATAATGTATATATAGTTAATATAATGTATGTATAAAAAAAATGCATACCCAAATATATGCAAAATGCACAAAATATATAAATTAAGTAAATTGTTTTAAATAAATCAAATATTAATTGCTAATTAATCAATTATATCAATAATTGACCGGAAAAGTATATAATATATATATGTATATATTAAATTCTTGAACCTTGATGTCAATCCACTTATTATTCTTACCATTTTAATATTTTCGGATAGTTCTTCACCCTGGCCTTCAATTTCCGCAGCCAATAAAGCAACCGATGAAACATAAGTTGCCACCCCCTCATTTTCTTTCATCTTTAATGAAAAATATTCTTCGTACAAACTCATCACTTTAACCTCACTTTTTCTTTCATGGATATTTTCTAATTTTGTACGAGGTTTTTACAAAATTAGAAAACATGCATGAAAGAAAAAGCGGTTTTACAGGTTAAAATGTGATTCGCTTGATTTTTATCATCGATGCTATCAATATACCCATTGCCTTTCCATCTCTTTTGTCGAACACAGGACGTGTTTCCGCTGTATCATTTTCAAGGATTGTTTCTTTTCCGGTCGCAACATTTAGTAATCCCAATCCTTTCAATGTCGATGTGACGTTTAATTTCCATAATTTATCCAATTATAAATTATGGAAATTAAATAAATTATGGAAAATTATGGAAATCGTTTAACCGATGCGTCAGCTGTTGCTGGATATCATCCGTGGACATCATGTTTTTTTTTATGAATACGGCGATTCAGCTGATGAAATTTTTTTTTGTACGGATACGGCGATCCGGCTATTTACATATAATTTTTTATTTTTATTTTAATCACTTTACCTAATACTTTACCCACAAAAGTTTTTTTTTTTGATTAGCGATGACCTGGGCCCATAACCTTTTGGTTTTATTTTTGGTTTATTGATAGATATAAAAATAAAACAAATTATAATTTTATTTATAAGATAATTAAGATATAAAAACACGTTTGCTTCTAACGAATAATAAATTCGAATTCAAAATTTCTTAAATCAGGTTGATCAGTAAAAATGATCAATCACAATATGTAAACTATAATTAAATCTAATACTTTTAAACATAATTACTTAAATAATATGGTCGTTTACAAATTCGACCGCTTCTAGTTGTAAAATTTGTATTGGATACATTTTGACGATTGCGATTGCGATTAATATCATCAACATTATTCGCGCCATTATATGAACGATTCAACTTAATTATATTATTATTATTATTATTATTATTTAACCCCGGGTCGCGGTTATCGTGTTGACTTTCATCTGAATCGTATGATTCCATTGTGTCGTTATATCGATCTTCTTCCTCCATTTCCATAGACATGTTTAGATTTGAATCCCTTATTAAGTGATTTCTGTTTCTATTAAAGACGCGTCCGTTCCTTAATGTTATTTTACATGACCTTGGACCCCTCCAGCCCGATCTATTGTATTGCCTTTTTCTATTGTCCCAGATTTTTACCTGGTCCCCGATTTTTAGCCCTGGCAATATCTTGACCCTTTTATCATAATATCGTTTTTGTTCCAATTGCCGTTTTTCTAATCCCCTACGAGCACTCGCGAATTTGTTATTACGTGTTCTTTTAAATTGTGGTAATATTCCTCTTAGTTCTCTTCCATACATTAAATTATTTGGCGACTTTACATTTGAATCTATTGGAGTGTTTTTGTATTCCAGTATTGCCTTATATCATTGAGTTTATATATATATAGAGGTTCCAAACACATGAAACATTTTCATCCATAAAATAAAATAATTTCGTACCGTGTAGAAGCTCAATTTATTTTTAAAAGTGTTAAAATATAAAATTTGAAATACTTAGAGCTTTTGTGACAGTGTATCTTTCGTTAATAAAATATGATAACGAAAGATACACTGTGGTCTTTCGTTATCATATTTTTAAATATTTATAATATATATATCGTGATATCGTATATATAACATTTGGTATAAGGAATCTATAACAAAAAAAACCGGTTTCTTATATACAGATTCGATATTCACAAATAAAAATTATATTACTATTGTGTGATGCTTATGATTTTATGTGTTTTGATATTTTCACTACAATATATAAAAATATCTTTTTGTATAAAAAATATGACAAGAAAGGATATTTCACCAAATAATATATAATTCTTGTTGTTGTTTTGTTTTGTTTTGTTGTTTTGATTCACATTGTGTATATGCACAAACGAGCAGTAAAAGAAAAGAAGATAAAAAAAGGTTTTATTCAAAACATAAATTAAGAGTCACCATATATTTACAAATTATGTGTAAATCGTTTTTTAATATACATTTATGGTATAAAGACATAGGTATGCTCGATATTTGTTGATGTTCGCCATTTTTCCCTTTTCTGACGTCACTCTGGGTTTTTCTTTTATTGTGCTTATGTTCATTATGGTTTATTACTCATTGAAAAAATTTTTTTTCACTCAGAGTGACGTCATACAAAATTGTATATCAGCTGTCAAGCACACCTATAGTCTTTATACCATGATATACATTATAAATTTTACCTTATTTTACCATATTTTTAACATGCGAAAATATTACCATATTTTAATATCACAATCAACAAAATATATTATTTCTTATTTCTGTGTTGTGGTTTTTTCTTCAGCACAACAATAATATAAACATTTTTTTAAGATTTTAAATTTATATGATAGGTTTTAAAACGATTTTTTTTGGAAAATGGGCTGTTCTTCTATTAAATATAAAAATTGAATAAAATATAGAAAATTAAAAAAATTAATTTTTGCGAAAAATTAGTGCAGATCATTTTTCTCTTAATTAATGTAAACAATTTTCCATCTTCGTCAATAGATTATAGATTTTATCATTATGAGGTAAACACAAACTAAACACAAAAAACAACATCATTGTTAACAAAAAAGGATTATTGCGTACATTTTTTGCTTTTAATTATTAAACCCAAAAACTATCAAAAGAAAAAATCTCAAATTATAATCTATTAAAAAGTATCTGAATCATAACAAATTTATATACAAAGCATGATCGGCGGTGACAAAAAGATGTGAATAAATTTATATTATAAAATTGATACAAAAAATGTAACAACAAATACAACAATAACATTAACGAACTAAAGAATTATATATTATTTGAATTATGATATTTTATTTGGTAAAATATCCTTTCTTGTCATATTTTTTATACAAAAAGATATTTTTATATATTGTAGTGAAAATATCAAAACACATAAAATCATAAGCATCACACAATAGTAATATAATTTTTATTTGTGAATATCGAATCTGTATATAAGAAACCGGTTTTTTTTGTTATAGATTCCTTATACCAAATGTTATATATACGATATCACGATATATATATTATAAATATTTAAAAATATGATAACGAAAGACCACAGTGTATCTTTCGTTATCATATTTTATTAACGAAAGATACACTGTCACAAAAGCTCTAAGTATTTCAAATTTTATATTTTAACACTTTTAAAAATAAATTGAGCTTCTACACGGTACGAAATTATTTTATTTTATGGATGAAAATGTTTCATGTGTTTGGAACCTCTATATATATATAAACTCAATGCTTATATATATTTTTTCTATCTATTTCGCATTTTTTTATTATATTTTTTATTGTCTGTATTGCCCTTTCCAGCATTCCGTTACTTTGTGGGTATCGCGGTGACCACATAATGTGGTTGAAATTCCATTCCCCTCTAAATCTTCTGAAATGTGAACCCGAAAACTGTGGCCCCCAACGGAATGTACAAATTTCGGAATGCCGTATCTCGAGAATATTTTTTCGAATGCGTTCCCGTAATATGTCTTTACGTAAAATTTTTGGCACAATTACACAATCTTCTTTAAATAATAATCCTTTATATTCATACAAACACTCATTGTACGTAAAATATGGCTTTGCCAAATCTGGCACTTCTTTTCTATTTTCTGGCCAACCCTTTTGTACCAGTTCTTTTACTACACATAATTCTTTGTCCAATTTTGTTTCATTTTGAAATGTCCGTACGTCATCCCTACCAATTTTGTATTCATAGTTTATGCTTAATATGTGCTCATTAATGTCGTCATGCTCTTGCATGTCTCTGTCATTTGTGGATCTTGTCAATGTGTCCGCGATGTATAGTTCCCTACCAGGCTTGTAAATAACATTCATGTCAAATTGTTGGAGTCTCATTCGCATTCTTTGTAACCTTATTGGTATCTCACTCAACTGTTTTTTAAAAATTGTTTGTAATGGTCGATGATCGCTCTCAATGGTAACTGGACCTCCATAAATATAATCCCTGAAACGCTCACAGCAAAACTAGCAAAACTGCACCTACGCCAAAACTACTGGCGTCTACGCTCAATGTACATCCCATGTTTGGATCGTAATATTTTAAAATTGGTGCAGTTGTCAGACCATGCTTAATGTCATTGAACACCTATTGAATCATGTTCCCTTTTCCATTCAAATAATACATTTTTTTTTATTCATTCGCTTAAGGGTTACCCTTTCACTTAAATTTGGAATGTACTTGGCTACGTATGTTACCATACCTATAAATCGCTCTAATTCTTTACTATTTGTCGGGCTATTCAATTTTCTTATTGCGTCCACCTTTTTGTCATCTATTTGTATACCCCTACCGGTGAATTTGTGTCCCAAGAATTCAACACTATTTTTTATCGATTGACATTTATTTCTATTAAATTTAATATTATATTCTCTCGCTCTATTCATGATCCGTACTAATGTATTCTTATGTCCCTTCATGTCATTGGACCATATAATTATATCATCTATATATACCCTTATACATGGTTAAATATTTCAGAAAATATTCTATGAAAGACCTCGGGGGCCGTTTTGATACCATACGGCATGCGCTTGAAGCAATATCGTCAATATGGCGTCAATATGGCGTTATGAACGTTGTTAATTTCTTAATGTTAATTTTACCTGGCAAAATGCCTGGCTTAAATCCAATACCGAAAATATGGTCGCTCTCGACATATTTGATGTTATTTCCTCAAATGTTGGAAATCTATACAGCTCCCTTTGTAAACATGCATTGAGGTTCTGTGGATCCAAGCATATTCTCAATGCCCCATCGGGTTTTTTGACTATTACAACCCGATTGACAAATTCGGTTGGTTCCGTAATCCTACGAATAATACCCTCCCTTTCCATTTTATTTAATTCATGTTTATATAATTCCCCGAGTGTATAAGGCACTTTTCTACATGCAATTATTTTTGGGGTGTAATTGTTTCCCAATGTCATATCATATTCGAATCCTTTGATCAGACCCAAACCCACGAATATATCTTCGTATTCCTTTATCGCCCTCATTGATGGCACCTATTAATTTCACTATTCCAAAATCCCTAATGGACGGAAGACCCAAAACAGGAACAAATTCACACTTAACAATAACAAATCTAACCCTGTATATTTTATTTTTGATTTCGCACTTTATATATGTTAAGTATTTATTACTTTATTAATATACTTTGATAATTAGGTGTTCACTGTTCGGCGTCTGTAAGTGGAATCAATATCAATGCATGACTGAGTGTGTGTGTATGTGTTACATATTATATGCCGAACCTTAAGTAGTGGTTTCTTCTTGTACCAAATGTCAAAAACCTTAAGCTAAGGTGGTGAAGATATAACAACTCTTCCCCCCAAGTTTATTGCATTAAATTCTATATGAACTTATAAATCTAATTTTACTGGCGTCCAGTTTATTGCATTAAACCTTATATAAACCTATAAATCTAATTTTACTGGCGTCCTCCGAATTCGAGCCGACCTACGTGGTGCAGTTGTATCAGCACCTATATTTTCATTTATCGCCCGATCGCACGCATTGTCATTAATCGCATCGTTATCATTTTGATCTACGACCGTCGGAATATTTGGATAATCCACATCGTAACCATATGGCATCCCCCGTTCGTAATGATCAATTTGCCGTCCCGCCAATTGACCCACTGACCGAATTTGGTCTATATGACGCCTCCATTCACCACCATCATCAAGTGCAATCACATAGTGCAAAGTACCCAAACGCTTTTTTACCACCCCAAATTTCCATTTGTGGCCCCGCGGCGTGTAATCCCGCGCACTTACCCTATCACCCACCTTAAATTCTCTTATATTACCCAACGGTGGCGTAACCTCGGTTCGCACACTTTCTTCCGAACCCGGCATAATTAAATCCATCCGCGATCTAATCTGCCTATTGAAAATCATCATTGAGGGCGATTTGCCCGTGGTTGGATGTACGGTTTTTCGATAGTCCAACAATACCCTTTGCAAAGCGACATGCACATCGGGCCCATCCACCCGCATTGCATTTAATTTCTCCTTTATCGTTTGGACACAACGTTCGGCCTGGCCGTTCGTTGCCGGATGATATGGTGCACTGAATTTCTGTGCAATTCCATTCATTCTTGTAAACTTTTTAAATTCGGCGGATGTGAATTGCACACCATTGTCTGATACCAACGTCGATGGTATACCAAATGTGCTGAAAATTTCCCTACAATGTTTAATTGTCGTATCCGTGGTGATATCTTTTATTATTTTTACCTCCATCCATTTCGAATACGCGTCCACTAATATGAAAAAATATCTGCCCTTAAATGGACCTGCGAAATCAACATGAACCCGCTGAAATGGCTCAGTTGCGTCTTCCCAGTGATGCAATGGCGTAACCCGCGGTGGGTTTTTCTTTATTTCCTGGCATTCCGTACAATTGCGGGCCCTCGATTCAATATCCCGGTCCATATCTGGCCACCAACAATAACTACGTGCCAACGCCTTCATACGCGTTATCCCAAAATGGGTATGATGCAATTCCGCCAACACTGGCTCCCTTAACACCCGTGGTATGTATACCCTTGTACCGCGCATTAAACATCCCCGCTGTATGTGAAACTCGTCCTGACCAATTCCAAATCGATACACCGGCGCAGCAATTTTCTTCCCCTTCAATGCTTCCATTAAAATGCCCACGTCTGTATCTGACGCGGTTGCGCGACTCAAATCGTCCACCGTGACTGGTAATGTTTCAATCAGGTGTATTTCCACCGCATCCGATTCCTCCTCGTATTCATCAATCGTACCGGATGGCAAACGCGACATGGCATCCGCATTACCATGCGCCGCAGTATTCCGAAATCGTATGTCGTACTGAAATCCCTGTAAAAATATAGCGTAGTGTTGCATTCGCATCGCCGACATGGTCGGCAGCGCCCGTCTTGGATCAAAGATCTGGGATACCGGCTTATTATCCGTGATCAATGTGAACCTCCTAGCGTAAATGTATTGATAGAATTTGCGTATACCAAAAATTATAGCATAAGCCTCACGGTCAATTTGCGAATATCGCTGCTGTGTTTGACTCAGCGTCCGAGACGCGTATTGTATTGGCCTTTCAGTCCCGTCGGGATATACCTGACTGAGAACCGCGCCCACCCCGTATGGTGACGCATCCACTGCCAATGTCAATGGCAGCCCTGGGTCGTAATGAACCAATACCCTTTCAGATGCAATCAGTTCCTTTACCCTTTTGAACGCCTGCATGCACGATTTGTCCCAAACGAACGCAACGTTATTCTTTAACAGATTGTTTATCGGGTATATAAGCGTACTTAAATCCTCCAAAAATCTGCCGTAATAATTAACCAGACCAACGAATGAACGCACTTGATCCCTATTTCTTGGCTCTGGCATATTGACTATTGCCTCCACCTTATCCTCGCACTTGTGGATACCGTGTTTATCTATCCTATATCCGCAGTATTCAATTGAATCAGCAAAAAATTCACATTTATCCCTGTTCACCCGTATATTGTATTTTGCAAACCTGCGGAAAACCTCCCGCAGTCTGCTCGCATGTACCTCCTCGGTTGGGCCCGTAATTTTGACATCATCCAAAAAAACTGCAATGCCCCCGATTCCCTGTAAAATCTGCTCCATATGTCTCTGCCATATTGCCGGAGCAGATGCAATCCCATACATTAACCGATTTGGACGAAACAATCCCAAATGCGTGTTCAATGTCATCATTTCACGGTCCTCCTCGCGCACCTCCATTTGCAAATACGCCTGCGCGAGATCCAACTTCGTAAATTTGACACCCCCCGCCATATCTGCAAATAATTCCTCAATCTTCGGCAATGGGTGTTCGTCGATCATTAATTTAGTGTTTAACGTAACCTTATAATCTCCGCATAACCGAATGCGGTCGTTTGTTTTTCGTACCACCACCAATGGAGTGGCCCATCGGCTTGAATTCACCTTTGTGAACACCCCCTCTGCGACCAGTCCGTTTAATTCCGCCTCAACTCTCGTCCTCATTGCGAACGGTATGGCCCTTGCCTTTAAATATACCGGGGCTGCGCCCTCTTTGATACTCAACGACGCCTGAAGCCCCTCAATCTTGCCGGTGGCCTTTTCGAAAACGATTGGGTAATCCGCACTTAGTGATTCCACCCAACCCGCATGATCGCACAGAATTGAATTTACCGGCACCGAACCGTCAATATTTAAAATCGCATTCCAATTTAATTTTAATTTTTGGATCCATTCCCGACCCAATAATGGATGCCTTTCTATATCCACGACGTATAATTTTAATTCTTCATCGCAATTATCTATTTTTACGTTTAAGAATCCGCAAACGTTTATGTTCGAGCCGCAATAGCCCACCAATTTAACGTTTGACTTAACTAACTTTTCCTTTGGAAAAATTATTTTCCTATCGCGGTTACTGATTACCGATACGGCTGCACCCGTGTCGACCTCGAATTTTACATTTTTAAAATTTACTATAACTTCTAAAATCACCTTATCGCTACTTATAATATTTTTTACATAACAATTACAAATTTCATGTAAATTTTCCTTAATATCTAAGTAATTTGTACTGCGGTTAACAACTACATTTTTCCTTGCCCCCTTGGACATACATATCCTTGCTAGATGCCCTTTCTTCTTACATACATTACAAATTGTATGTATAAATCGGCATGTATTTGCCAGATGTGAAATGTCTCCACATCGAAAGCACTTCGTCCCCGTACCGGCTTTAGGACGTTCGTTTTTATCCGTAATAAAATTATTTTTGGACTTACCCTTACTGGTTGTATCGTTGTTACCTGTATATGCGGTTCTTTTCCGGTCAACCTGATGCACATTCTGCAACGCCGCAGCATTACTGCCCCTTGAAATTACTGCCACCCCTTTCGACGACAGCTCCATTGTTGATGCAATGTTAAGTGCCGTTTCGCACGTTAAGTCCATTTTCCCCAACAATGCGTGTAAAATCGTTGCATTAATTAAACCGAAAACAAATTGGTTTCTCAGCGCTGTATTTAAATATTCGCCGAAATTGCATTTAATTGCCATCTTTTGTAAAGCAGCCATGAACTCATGTACGGACTCGCCGTCTTGCTGTTTTCGCAAATGAAAACGGTAGTTTTCTACGATTACCAATGCAGCTGGATCAAAATGTTTTTCCAGCAATTCCACTATTTCTGCATAAGTTTTCGTTGTTGGTTCCACTGGCGACAACTTGTCGCATAAAATGTTGTAAGTTTCGGTGCCCATGTATTTTAGCAATTTATTTAATTTGTTTGCATCAGCCACGCCAAACTCCAAAAAATCACCTTCCAATCTTTTTACCCATCTGGACCATTTAATTACTTTTTTATCAAAGTATTCTGTAGTGAATATTCTTTCCGCCATTTTGGAAAAACAAAAGAAAATTTTTTTTGCCACACCCAAACTTTTTTTATATGGATGTATGCATTCGTAAAATGAATGCGCAAACCCGTTTTTTTTTTCTTTTATATGTATAGATGGATGCAAGTATCCGCAGCAATGTATGAAGTACAACACGCTTTTTTTTTTTTTTTTTTTTTTAATTTTCAATATGCATTCGTAAAATGAATGCGCAAACACGTTTTTTTTTTTTTTTTTTTTTTTATATATTAATTTTACCTGGTTCTTTTTTTTTTTTTTTATATATGGATGCACGTATCCGCAGCAATGTATGTAGTATTAATTAATTTTTTTAATTAATTTATATGTTAATTATCCTCGTCGCCACTTGTTAAGTATTTATTACTTTATTAATATACTTTGATAATTAGGTGTTCACTGTTCGGCGTCTGTAAGTGGAATCAATATCAATGCATGACTGAGTGTGTGTGTATGTGTTACATATTATATGCCGAACCTTAAGTAGTGGTTTCTTCTTGTACCAAATGTCAAAAACCTTAAGCTAAGGTGGTGAAGATATAACAATATACGCCATACCGATTGTGTCTATTACCGAATTATTATAATTTGATATTTTTATATCGCACCGCTCAATATTTACATTTATGTTCAATTTATTTATTAACGCGTGACTTAATACTTTACAGGATGCGCCCGTATCTATTTTAAAATATGCAAATTTATTATCCAATACAAATCTTACCTTTGCTTTCCAGTCGTCATTATCCTGTCCATGAATATTACTTAATGTGTAAATTATTTTGTTTCAATTCTTGCGCACCGGTGCAAAATGGTTATAACCCCTGGACAATGAACATTGTTTATTGTTTGCTGGACATCTATGTTGATTGTTTTTTCCATAACCGCATCGGCCGCATATTTGTTTTTGTTGTTGTTGTTGTTGATTATGTTGTCCTCTACTTATCTGTGATTGATTTCGTCGATCCCGATATGATGGTTGATTTCGTTGATTTTGGTATGATGGTTGGTTTGGTTGATTTTGATGTGGTGGCTGATTTCGTCGATAATGGTTTTGTGGATTTACATGTGTATTTTTATTATAATGTGGCGTTGTACGTGTTGGTGATTTATTTAAAACAATCGCATTCACATCACCCTTTGATTTTAACTGTTCCAGCTGTACGTCAGCGACTTCTGCAGCCCTACATATTTTTGCACATTTTTCCAACGTAAGGTTGTCCTCGCGCAAAAGCCGATTTTTAAGTGCACTACTTCTGATACCGCTGATTACTCTGTCTTTAATCAGGCCCTCCCTGAGGTCCCTGAAATCACATTTTAAACTTAATGTCTTTAAATTCGTTATAAATTCGTCGAATGTTTCGCATTCCTTTTGTTTGCATTGAAAAAATATGTGTCGGTTGATGCTTTCGTTTTCTTTTATAGGGGTGCAATAATTGCGGAACGCCCCAATCACTTTTTTGAAATTTTTTTGTTCATCTTCGTTTAAATCGAAAGTTTCAAACTTATCCTGTGCTTCCTCGCCAAATGAGTGAAGCAGTACCGCGCATTTCATTGCGTCACTTTTGCCATTGCTTTCCGTGACATCCATGTATAATGTGAATTTTCGCTCCCATCTCTTCCACCTTTGGGAAATATCCCAAAATCGTATCTTTTTATTTTATACCGATCCTTTCGACTGCACCATATAATATTTTGCGTCTTTATTAATATTATTTATTAATTATTTAATTAATTACAAGACGATTCTAAACACGTTACGTTATGTGATTATATTTATATATGTAGATTATGACTGCGCACGTTGATGTCAGGAACAACAATGTCGATATTATCTTCTGTGCCGCGTTGCCTATCTTGCAACTGTCATGCGCGAGCTGTCCCTTGTTGCCAAACTGCATATATCGTATATGACACTATCCACAATACCAACAACCCCATCAGTACGATTTAATAAACAAAATGATCAAGTAAACATAACAGATGAAACAAATATATAAAAATTAATAAAATTTAAAAAGAACCACCCTTAATATATAATATTTAAACCAAAAACTTTATCATTAACCTTTCAAATTTCAACCAAACAGGTAATACGTTTTCTTTCGTTTCGTTTAACTTCGAAAAAAAAAACGATAATTAATTTTTCTAATTATTCACAGCAATTCTCTTCATATTTTACCCTTTTTTTATATACATCATCAATTGAAATACAAAAAAAAATTGAAACCACCAACCGAAAATATTCCGAAAAAATGGGTTTTCAAAACACCATATATTATTGTTGTGATTGAAACGTGTAATAAGTTACGGATGACCAGGATCTTTCTAGATATCACCCTATAATAATACACACATGTGTTCAGGTTAAGTTTTGACAAACGACTATATTTTATTATATATTAATATTATATTTTACATAGTTGCCTATATTAACTTATATCTAATTTGACTATACATTGTTGCCATGATATGTTCTCCTGTCAATATCCGCCCTAGAACATATATTTACTGGCAAATTTATTTTCTTATTAAACCCATATTTTTCGAACAGTAAACCTGCTTTTTGCCAAAAACTGGCTTAGTTAATACATCCGCAACCATTTCATCTGTATTGATGTAATGCATTTTAATTTCACCATTTTGTATCCCTTGCCGTATAAAGTGATGCCTGACGTCGATATGCTTAGATCTTGCGTGGTAGCCTTCCTTTAGCGTCAAATTAATTGCACTCTTGTTATTTTTCATTAATCCAGAATTCCAGCATAAATTGTCTTAACCATTGACCTTCCTGAACCGCACCCGATAACGCCATGTACTCGGTCTCCATTGTTGACAATGCAACCGTAGGTTTTCGTTTCGAATTCCATGTCACCGCACCACCTTGTAACATGAATACATACCCAGTGTTGGATTTTCTATCATCGACATTGTTCGCCCAATCAGCATCACAAAACCCAATTAAACCATTAGCTTAGCAGCATTCCTTTTAAATGCCAGCCTATAATTTGATGTACCTTTTAAATATCTAAATATCCTTTTTACAGCCGACCAATGCCCCCTTCCCGGATTCGCATTGTATCTGCTCACGGTATTTACCGCGTGCGCTATGTCAGGCCTGGTACCCTGTGATATATATAATAATGCCCCAACCGCTTCTTGATACGGAACATTTTCCATTTCTGATGATTCAATTGACACTTTTGGGCGACATTTCCTTAGTTAATTTTGTATTTGGATCCGCTGGTGATGGAACCGGACTACACTCCCCCATATTGAACTTGCCTAGCATAGCTTCAATATAATTTCCTTGATCCAAATAAATTTCTCCATTATTTCTATCCCGAATTATCCGCAGGCCAACGTAATAACATGCCTCACCCATGTCCTTAATTTTAAATTCAGCCTGCAATTTATGCTTTAAATGATCACAAAATTCGTTGTTGTTTATAAATATTAAAAGATCATCCACATAAACCGATACAAATAGCATTTTGCTTCCAATTATCAATGAATATACACATGGACCCAATCTGGATTGCTTTAAACCGATCCCCATCATAAGAGCACTTAGTTTTTTTATTCCACTGTCTACTGTCCTGTTTTAAACCATATATTGATTTCTGTAAACGACAGACCCGATTATCATTCGCAAAACCCTCCGGCTGTACCATATAAATTTCGTCATCTAAATCGCCCTGCAAAAATGCAGTTACAGCATCCATTTGATGTATTTCAAGATTATATTTAGCAGCCAGTGATATTAAATACCGCAAAGATGTATATCTTACTACGGGCGAATAGGACTCCTCATAATCTATTCCCTTCCTTTGCGAACAACCTTTAATTACTGAACGTGCCTTGTACCGCTGCACGCCACCATCTGCATTCATTTTTGTTTTGAACACCCAATTACGGTTTATAGCCTTACCACCATGTGGTAAGTCCGTTAACTTCCATGTATTATTTTCAATTAATGATTTGTATTCTTCAACCATTGCGTTTTTCCATAAGTTACCATCTTCGCGATTCAACGCTTAGTCTTCCATATTTTTCTTTTTTACCGCTCTTTGCGATCGTCGAATGCTGCCTTCATTATTATTTCCAATATCATTTGAAGCGTTTAAAATTAAATCAGCTTTACTTATTGACCCCCTACAATAGGATCATTGTTATCCCGAAATATAACACCATAAACATCCCTTGCACTCTCATCTTCGGACTTGATATCTGCATTATTGATTTTATTCTTTAGCATGCTTTCCTCTTCCATGAAAACCACATCGCGGCTTTTAATTCATTTATTTGTATTTATATCGATTAATCTATATCCTTTGGACTCCTCGCAATAACCGACGAATATACATTCCATGGATTTCGAATCCCATTTTTTGCGGTTTTCTTTTGGCATATGCGACATTGCCTTACAGCCAAATATTTTAATATTAACCAAATCTGGAATTTTTCCAGAATAAACCTCCTCTGGAGTCTTGTTCATAATTGCCCTTGTCGGTGAACGATTGATTAAGTATACTGCAGTATTTACTGCCTCTGCCCAATAATTTTTATTTAAATTTGCATCATACAGCATTGTTCTGGCCTTTTCTACTATGCTGCGATTTTTTCTTTCTGCAATGCCGTTTTGTTCTGGTGTATATGAAATTGTTGTTTGGTGTCTTATGCCCGAACTTTGCAAGTAGTCTAAAAATTTCTTGTTAACGTACTCCGTACCATTATCTGTGCGTAAAATTTTAATTTTTCTGCCAATTTGATTTTCCGCCATAGTTTTAAAATTTATAAAATTGTTCAGAACCTGATCTTTACTATTTAAAAAATATACAAACGTTTTTCTGGAAAAATCGTCGATGAATGTCAAAAAGTATTTCGCACCTCCCATTGAATTGTTTTCCCTGGGTCCGCATATATCCGAGTGTATTAACTCTAACAAATTATTCGTATGATTTGACGAACTTTTGAATGGCAATCTCGTTTGCTTGCCTTGCAAACAAGGAATGCATTCTTCTAAATCACCTTTATTAGTAAAATTAATTCCATTAACCATACATGATTTCATTTTTAGTAAATCTTATGCCATGTCCCAAATGATACCAATCCATATGGGATGGTTTCTTTATTTAATTTATAAACGTTGTTTATTCACGCCGCTGTAGCTAATAATTCATTATTATCGTTGTATATCTGCGCAACCGGTATTTCGATTAAAAACTCCCGATATGATTATGTAAATTTGTGTATAAAAATTAAATTAATTAGTATTCAACCAATTTCATTTTTAAATTATTTTTAAATTGCTGCACCAACATAATTGGCACAGCCGGTACCCCGCACAAACTCCCGGTAATATTTCCCGGTAAGTCTGACAAAAATTGAATTGAAATTAACATATTTATATTTTTTTTACCGCGACACAAACATAATTAACGCAGCCGATAAACCCTACGAATTAATCTTTTTTTTTTTTAAATTTATCAAACAGTATTATATTAAAATTCTTACGCACATATTATGAACGACATAATATGACGGGTGACGGTTTAAATATTTCTCGCAAATAAATATAAAACAAAAAACGTAATATTCATAACACATACCTCCAAACCAACCAAATATTATATAGTTTAACACTAAATAAACCAAATAACGTTATTTAATCACAAAAAATTATCTAGGTGAACATTAAACCAAAATCCGATAACATAACGGAAATAGAAAAATTAATCACTGCAAACCCAAAACTTGGACCAAAGCCCCTAACTGTAGAAGAATACAAAAAGAGAAATAATATAAAACCCCTACAAACACCATCAACAACCAATTAAACGAAACAGACCCCCAAAACGAGGGGGGAAAAAAATGGTCCTAAGAATGTGCCGGGGAGAATGTGAGGGTACTGATGTATGCGATGCAGATGATATAGTGTGTTTGGCTGACAGTGTGTGGGGAATGCAGGGAATGATGCGAAGGCTTGAAGAATACTGTAGGGAATGGAAACGAAAAGTTAATTTTAGGAAATCGAAGATGATGGTTTTTAGAAATGGTGGTAGGTTGAGGGGGGATGAATGATGGAGATTTAATGGGGAGGCAGTGTAGGTGGTTAACGAGTATAAATATCTGGGGGTGCGGTTGACGGCGGATGGCTCATGGGGGGTGCATGTGGAAAAGAAGGTATTGGTGGCGAAGGCGGGATTGGCACAAATTTGGAGTGGGGTAATGATGAGGCCGGACGTAAGTGTGGAGGCCAAAATGAGGGTGTTAGATGGGGTATTTAGGGCGATGGTGGGTCATGGGTGTCAGGTGTGGGGAGCAAAGGATTATGAGGTTGTGGAGAGAATGCAGAGGAATATATTGAAGAGGATATTGGGGTTGAATCCGAGGACGAGGGACTGTGTGATTTATATGTCATTGGGATGTTAGGAAGAGACGAGAGGTTAACGAGTAGGATTTTGTGGAAAATGGTGAAAAGGAAAGTAGAGTTGATAGAGTGATGGAAGGCAAAGGAGGTAGAACTGGAAATAGAATGGGATTGGGAGTCAACGGATGTGAGGTATTGTAAAGCAAAGGCTGGGGTTTTCGTAAAAGGGGTGAAAATGCCACATCGTTTCCCTAACACCCATATTACACATGCTGCAAACCGACTTTTCCAACGTTTTCCATATCCTTGCACTCCAACCCTATTGAATCCGCTCTAGCCCACATTATAGCCCTTGTCTCCTCACCACATACCAACTTCTCTCTCATATACTCCAGCATTCCCCCACCCCATTCCAAAACCGGATACACCTAATCATATTTTTGCCTCCTTCCCTCACTTACCAGCTCCCTCATACATCTATCCTCTATCTTGTTTAACAATTCCAACGACTTTCTTTCGAGTTTTTATTATAATTCTGCTTTTAGGATATTTTTTTTATGTAATAATAAAAAAAAGACATTTTTTTATGAAATAAAATAATAATAATAAAAATTGTAATGTTAAAAAAAAAAAATATAAATGTATAAATATATAAAAATCATAAAATACATACAAAAAAGAAAATATTTTAATATAATAAAAAAAAACATACCTAAGCCGCGATTCTATTAAAAGGTGACTCGTTAGTGACATGACATGAATGAACTCACAATAATTATGACTCCTTCGAAGTCACTCACTAAAAATAGTCACTTTTCAATATAGAATCGCGGCTCTAGATACATATATATTTTGCTTCAAAAAATATCCCTTCCAAAAATGATTGAAATAAATCATATGATATATTATTTGGTCACTTATTACATATACAAAAAAATATATATTTATTATAGCAATCAAATAAAATATAAACAAATTTGACAAAAAATTTTAAATGTAAGAAACATTACATATATTTTTTTAATTTCCCTGTGACCCATAAGCCGAGAATAAATTGAAACTATAACAATATTTGGTCGAGATAAATTTCAACATTTTATTTTATCGTTACACAACATGAATTTTTTATAAGGAAATACAATCACAATACGGAGTACATAGCACAACATTAGTTAAACAATACGCAAGTACTATAAAAAATTTAGCAGAATTAATACCATCAAGGATTCTTTTTATTAAGATGTCGGAAACTATTAAGAATAACACCGAATTTCATAAAAAACAGCACAATAAAATTCTTGAAAATGATCAATAAAAATAGCAAATATCATAAAAGATTAACTATCATAATTATAAGATTTCAACAAAAATTATTGATTCTTTTGATATTAGATAAATGTTATGAAACAAAACAATCACAAACACAAATATACAAACAACAAACCAGCATACAAGAAGACTTAACAATAAATATATCACATTCTTTTTAAATGTTACGTTTTTGCCTCATATAGATGCAAATTATATTGTTTTTAACAATATCCATCCACTACAAACAAATATATGGTATACCTATGGGTAACCCACTTTCATCACCATCATTGCAGATATTGTCACAAACAAACTTTTATCCACAACCACTAATAATTTAACATACACACCAACAATAATAACAAAATATGTGGATAATTTATTCGCCATCATACCAAGAAACATGATAACTAATACAATGGTTGAACTAAATAGGTTTTCACCCCAAATTACAATTTACAATAGAACAAGAAAAAAACAACAACAGATTAGCTTACCTTGACCTCATCATCATCCGTAGTAAAGACAATATTATTGAAACTGATTGGTATAAAAAAAAACTTTTACCTCCAACCGCATACTGAATTATTATTCCTACCACCCAATGTTCCAAAAAATAAATACCGCTAGAAATTTCGTCCACACAGTTTTATCATTAAGTTCACATAGATTCCAAATAATAAAAATAAATATAAAATCCATCCAATAAATATAAAAAACATAATAACTACCACATACACCTAATAAATGCAGAATTGGACAAAATAAGATCAATACCGCATTATTGAATATTGATGAAAGCCATTCAAACAAAATCACCAAAATTTTTAAAAGCCTCACATATGTATGTGAAAAACGAATCTGAACGGATTAATGATGTTATTGAAAAATTCACAGATAACACACAATTCGCTTTCAAAGGTAATAAATATTGCCTACGCAATATTTACACCAAATTAAAAGATCCAATCCCAACCCATAAAACGACCAATGCTATTTACAAAATTCCCTGCCTTGGTAATACCACTACAAATTCCTCTTGCAACCTATCGTCGTATGTCGGTCAAACTAAACAATATTTAGAAAACAGAATCAAAAACCATAAACAAGATTTAAAATTAAAAAGTGATCCATCAATTCCAAAAACTAGTGGCACCATAGTGGACCACTTTTTAACAGAAAATCATTATCCTTTTTGATTTTGATAAAGTATCAATATTAAGCACCCAACCACATTTTTCAAAAAGACTTACCACAGAATCATTACATATACAGTGTGTCCCAGCTAACGCTATCCAGCCAATATCTCCGAAACCAGTGGAGTTATGACTAATATGATGTTAGTGGACACCCACTGTATTCCATTTGGCTACATTTTTATGTTAACCCCTTCCTCCCCACGTTAACCCTTATGTGCTTTATAATATTTATAATATAACAAGGTATAAAAGTTGGTAGAGCGCAACCGTTTTACCCATAACTTAGAATCAAATATTATAATTCATATTTTTTTTTATATAGTTTTACACACCTAGAATTAAATCTCTAATAAATTATTTAAAAAAAAAAAGGAAATCATTCAAAAAAAAAAAAGGGAAATTAATAATAAGGTATATGTTATTCCCAATTTTTTTAAATAAATATATATATTTTTTTTTAACAACTAATATCAATACGTCTTTTAATTCTACCCCCTTATTATGTCTGACCACACGGAACCACGACAGAGGTATTGGAAAGCAAAGGTTGAGGTTTTGGTAAGGCAGGATTACTTCGGAGGAAATCTGGTGCATGGGAAAATGAGGGCGATATTACGGGCGAGGGGAGATAGTATAGGATTGAATGCGAGAGGATGGGAGCCGGAGGAAAGCTGGAGATGTACGCTATGCAATAGGAATGGGGGGGGAGAGTGTGTGGGATTTTATAGGGATTTGTCCGATGTTGAGGGAGGTGAGGAAGAAATGGTTGGGGGTGCTGAAATTAACGAAAGAAGAGGTTAAGTAGGTATTATCGGGGAGAATGGTTTTGGGGCGTGGAAAGAGATGTGAGTAAATGGTAGGAAAATGGTAGGGGGATTTAACAATCTTTTTTAAAATAAAACAAAAGTTATTTTTCGATAAATGATATTTAAATATCAATAAAAATAGACACACAAAAAAAATTCAACAATTTATACACAAAACGCATATTGATCAACTCAATTTAAATCCGGATAAAAACAGCATAATTAATATCACTGATGTTTTGATTCCTAACGACATACAATGGTTAATCTCCCTTGGCCCAAAATTTACCTTACCCATCCTAGAACATGATTTTCCTTTATTTGATAAAATAGCTGATTCAGAAGAAGCTATAAAATCCATTCTAATCTCGAAAATAAAAAATATTGCTAGAACTAAAATTGCTGAAATCATTTCACATAATATACACAATTAAAGCACGTGGATTGTAGGGGTAGTTGGATTGGCAATGAGGAATGGGTGGCGTATTTTAGTAGGCATTTAAACCAGGGGTTGGGATGTGAGAGGGCAATATATGTGGAGGAAATAAGGGTGGGCGAGAGATTGGATAGGGATTTCGATAACGGGGAAGTGGATTGGATTTTGATTAAGCTAAATAAGGCGGAGGGTGAGGAGGAATACCGGGGGAGTTTTTCACGCACCCTCCGCCAAATAAGGCGGTGGGTGAGGATGGAATACCGGGGGAGTTTTTCGAACATCTGGGTAGGAACGGGAGGAATTGGATAAGGGAAGGAGTAAATGATATATGGAATGGAAAAGAGGCGTTGCCGGACAGGTTTCGCGGTGATATTTCCCTTATTTAAGGGAGGAGATGGCGGGCAGATGGAAAATTATAGGGCAATAGCTTGCCAGAATGCAATCGGAAAAGTGGTGGCGGGGTTATTGAACGAGCGGATAGTGGAATGGATGGAGGAAGGACGAATAATGAGCGAGAGTCAAGTAGGTTTTAGAAGGGGGTACTCGGCCGTGGATAACGTCTGCAGTTTAAGGGGGTTGTTGGATGTGAAGTTGAGGATAAGGGCGGTAAGAATATACAGGTTTTTTGTAGATTTAACGGCGACGTTTGATAGCGTAGGTTTAATGTGGGGAAAATTGTATAGGTGGGGAGTATCGACGAAAATGGTGAACATGGTGAGGAGGTTGTATCCGGAGAATAAGGCGCGTATATGGGGAAGGAACTGTTGTTCGGAATTTTTTGGGTGTGACAGGCGGGTAAAACAGAGATGCGTGCTTTGTCCGACGCTGTTCTCCCTATTTTTAAATGATTTGAATGAGGTGATTGGTGGGGGAGTATGGATCGCGGGGGAAAATGTGAGGGTGTTGATGTACGCGGATGATATTGTGTGTGTGGCGGACAGTGTTTGGGGTATGATGCGAAGGTTAGAGGAATACTGTAGGGAGTGGAACTTGAATGTGAATTTAAGGAAATCCAAGATGATGGTATTTAGAAATGGTGGTAGGCAGCCGCTGTGGGTATTTTATTTTGGGCTATATTATTGGGATGTTAGGAAGAGAGGAGAGGTTAACTTGTAGAATTTTGTGGGAAATGGTGAAAAGAAAAGTGGGATGGATTGAGGTATGGAAGAAGAAAGCCGCGGAACTCGAAATTGAATGGAATTGGGAGTCAAGGGATGTGAGGTATTGGAAATCAAAGGCAGAGGTTTTGGTAAAGGGGATGGAGGAGCAGTGTTGGAAGGAGCTTGTAAGAGAAGGAAAGAGGGGGCGGAGTGATAGGATATGTTCGGAGTTGGAATGGGGTATTGGAAGGCAAGTTTACTTGGATGGAAATTTGGTGCATGGGTAAATGAGGGCAATATTGCGGGGGAGGGGGATTGTATAGAATTAAATGCGAGAGGATGGGGGACAGAAGAAAGTTGGAGGTGCACGATATGCAATAGGAATGAATTGGAAACGGTGTGGCACTTTATAGCGGTCTGCCCGATGCTGAGGGAGGTTAGGAAGAAATGGTTGGGGGTACCGGAGTTATCGAAGGAGGAGGTTAAGGAGGTGTTATCGGGGAGAAGGGTTTTGGTGGGTGGAAAGAGGTGCGAGTGGAAATTGGTTGGAAGATTTATAATAGATTTGGAACGTTATAGAAAGGAATGGGTAATGGAGTATAATGGGTAGGGGTAAGGAACTGGGCTCGACGGCGACGGTCAATTGACCATGCCGGTGGAGCGGTTTTGTTTTTAAGTTTTTTTGTTTTTTATTTTGTGTACTGTAGTTTTATTGTATTATATTTATTATCATTAGGTTAGGTATATTTTGTATATTTTAAATGAAAAAAGAAATAAAACCGAATGAAAAAAAAAAAAAATATACACAATTACAAAAACAAGATAACAAAACTTTCATCAATACAACATTAACACGGATATAAAATAATACAAAATATTTTTTTAAACAACACAACAACATCATAATCACCAGTAGTGACAAAGGAAAAGCTACTGTTATTATGTATAAGGAACATTATAATAATGGAGTATTTGAATTATTAATAGACACAATCACACATACGAAATTTTGAAACGCGATCCTACTAATTTCCTACAAATTAAAAACAATAGATTAATACAAAAATTATATATTACCAAAATCATTAATAAAAACGAGAAAAACAAATTAATTGGTTACAATAGCACCACTCCTAAATTATATGCACTACCTACAAAGCACCACACAAAATCAATATACCAATGAGACCTGTATAGATAGCAACCATTAACACAGTATCCACAGACATGTCCAAATTATTAGCTAGTATTTTAAAAACATCCATAAACGACAATTTTTTCAACTTTTTCAAAAAATTCCGCTGATTTGAGGAATAGAATAATAGGTTTAAAAATCAAACCGTCTGATATTTTAGTAAGTTTTGATATTATATTTTTATTCACCAATATTCCTGTAAATTTAGCAATAAAAATAGTTGACGAACAATGGAACACAATCGAAGCAAATGTCAGTGCTCCGAGTGGGTTTTCCAAATATTTTTGTTGCATAATGTTGCATAGCTAAAACTTCGCCATCCATCATGATATAGTTAACATAGTTACAAAGGTGTATAATACGTAAGGGTGTCTATTTGTCCCATGACACAAACAACAACATCCCAAAACAAAACTTTTGGTTGAAATGTTACGTTTTCCCCTCATATAGATCCAAATTATTTTGTTTTTAACAATATCCACTACAAACAAATATATGGTATGCCTATGGGTAACCCACTTTCATCGCCATCATTGCAGATATTGTCACAAACAAACTTTTATCCACAACCACTAATAATTTAACTTACACACCAACAATAATAACAAAATATGTGGATAATTTATTCGCCATCATACCAAGAAACATGATAACTAATACAATGGTTGAACTAAATAGGTTTTCACCCCAAATTACAATTTACAATAGAACAAGAAAAAAACAACAACAGATTAGCTTACCTTGACCTCATCATCATCCGTAATAAAGACAATATTATTGAAACTGATTGGTATAAAAAAAAACTTTTGCCTTCAACCGCATTCTTAATTATTATTTCTACCACCCAATGTTCCAAAAAAATAAATACCGCTAGAAACCGCTCGTCCACACAGTTTTATCATTAAGTTCACATAGATTCCAAATAATAAAAATAAATATAAAATCCATAGTATACTTAAACATAATAACTACCCCATACACCTAATAAATGCAGAATTGGACAAAATAAGATCAATACCGCATTATTGAATATTGATGAAAACCATTCAAACAAAACCACCAAAATTTTTAAAAGTCTCACATATGTGAAAAACGTATCTGAACGGATTAATTGAAAATTTATTGAAAAATTCACAGATAACACACAATTCGCTTTCAAAAGTAATAAATATTGCCTACGCAATATTTACACCAAATTAAAAGATCCAATCCCAACCCATAAACCAATGCTATACAATGCTATACTACGACCAATGCTATTTACAAAATTCCCTGCCTTGGTAATACCACTACAAATTCCTCTTGCAACCTATCGTCGTATGTCGGTCAAACTAAACAATATTTAGAAAACAAAATCAGAAACCATAAACAAGATTTAAAATTAAAAAGTGATCCATCAATTCCAAAAACTAGTGGCACCATAGTGGACCACTTTTTAACAGAAAATCATTATCCTTTTTGATTTTGATAAAGTATCATAAAGTATAGGTTTACATTTGATTTTCCAAAGTTCAAAGTTGTTACCCATTAAGCACATAAGGGTTAACGTGGGGAGGAAGGGGTTAACATAAAAATGTAGCCAAATGGAATACAGTGGGGGTCCACTAACATCATATTAGTCATAACTCCATTGGTTTCGGAGATATTGGCTGGATAGCGTTAGCTGGGACACACTGTATATGTTGTTGTTATTGTTTAACTTATACGGTACGGTACGCATAATGGCTAGCATATTGATAATATATATTAATTTAATCAATCGTATTATAATTTTTAACGGTGTTTATACTTTTATCATATATTTAATCAAATACAGTTGATTTCAGTTAGTCGTATTTAAATATTTGTCTATAAACCTACCTTATTTAGGTAAGATATTTTTTGATATCAATTCTAAAACATATTCTATTTATTTAAAATGAGTGATATAAGTGATCAATCCACGTCAAGTGGAATTGAAGCTAATGGTGCTAGACCAGGGGTGGAAAGGCGAAGTGTAAGACGGCGTGCGAAGTATGTACGCACCCATGAAGAAAAAAAAACTATGTTAGTAAAGTTTTACACGGAAGGTATTATTCGTATTAATCATTGTTCATTATAATATCTTTATGATATCTTTGAAATTTAAAGGTTACACAATTAAAAAATCCGCGGAAATGACCGGGATTAAAGTGAATACGGCGAAGGCTATAATCAATAAATACAATAAAAATGGCGGTGAAATTGTGAAAGCAAAATGTGGTGGCAGTAGGCACATTAAATTAAACGCTGCTAAACTGCAAAAAATTGAACAATTGATAGAGGAGAATCCTGCATTAACATTAAAAAATATGCGTATAAAAATACAGGAAAGTGAAGGTTTGGTGTTAAGCACTGCGAGTATTAACAATGGCCTAAAAAGACTACGGATAACATTAAAAAATACCACAATGGAAGTGGATAGGTTTAATGCCGAATCAACACAACGACAACGAATTACTTACGCCAATTATTTTGCAGCAAATGCTCCACAAATGAGAGAATCAATTATATTTATTGATGAATCGGAATTGAACTGCCACTTACGCAGGTCAAAAACACGATCCGCATGCAAACACACCTGCCCGCGGTCAGATTCCGACGATTAGAGGACGTAATGTTTCTCTAATCGCCGCGATGAATATTCGTGGACCGGTATTTACGAAAATTATTTCAAACTCCACCGTAAACACTAATGTTTTTTGTGAATTTCTACGGGAATTGTTTATTAAGTTAGAGACCGACGGCATTACAAATGCCTGGCTTATGCTTGATAATGCACGTATACATAAAAAAACACAAGTTAGCGATTTGATCACTCAGAAGAATCATTCTCTTGTGTTTTTACGTTTTTACCACCATATTCTCCAATGCTAAATCCGATAGAAAAAGTATTTTCCAAAACGAAATTTTGTGCAAGAAATCTGTTGTCCGAACCAGCAAACAATAATTTAGTTTACGTTATTCTACGATCCATTGATACCATTACCGCAATGGATTGTAATGACTACCACGTGGACATGACCATGAAATTGCCAATGGCTGTAGCGTGTGTGGTGGGGATTTGGATTGAAAAATTCGATATTAAATGTAATGTGATTTATTCTTTCAATCCAAAATTAATTTTAATTTCATGTTGCAAAAATTTGGACATAATAATTATTGCAATCATTTGCAAATGGTTCGTTGAAAAACGTCAACCAAATACTTTTCTGTTTTCTACTATAATGCCCTTGCACAGAATTTCGATTTAGAACAATTCGTTTTCAATTAATTTAGCATTGTCGCCAAATACGGTGTTGTGAACATAAGGGAACGATTCATATACATGATCATATCGCTATCTTGAATTGCTTTGTGAATACGTTGGTTATCCAGGCATGCCTGATTGTTTGTATTGTTCTAGGTTTGTAACTTAACAACAAGTCTCGCTAGGACTCCGCATAAAATATTGGTTTACATTGTGGAGTTTGAAATATTTAGTGTCATTATTACTATAATCATCGAATGTAATAGATTCTCGCATTTGGTAAGTATTTGTTGCAATAATAAATGAGAAATGTAATGCGTTGTTTTTTTAGTTGATTCGTTAACATTCCGAAAACATACCGAAAACACATACAACACCAAACGAGATACAGATAACATAGCACCTGTTTTTTTGCAATATGGATAATAAAGTACAATAATCAATAAAAACATATCACACATAACACAAATATCACACATAACACATATATCGACAATCGACAATAGACTGTCGTGTGTTTAACATCTAGTTTTTGTTATTGATTTTAATTTATTTTAATTTTATTTTAATATATTTTATTTTAACTTAATTTATTTTTAATAATAATAACACTTATTTTTACTTTAAGTTTTATCATCTTATTTATTATTTTAAACATTTTAATTAGTGAGGAGATCATTATTCTTGGTGATTTTAACCTCCCTCGTATAGATTGGATCATTTGTCATGATGATGGTTTTATGTTGGCGCACAATGTTGGCACAAATATGGACGGCCGCCTGTTGGACGGATTAAATGCATCTGGTCTTCAACAAATTAACAACGTTTGCAATCATAATGGCAAGTTTCTGGACCTAATTTTTGTCACATCGGTTGTTGATTATGATGTGGGGAGATGTGAAAATGTTATTGTTCCGGAGGATACTCATCACCCGGCTTTAATTGTATCCATATCGTGGAGGCATGCGGCTAGTCATTTATTCCATGATGATGTATATTCTTTTGATTTTAGGCGTGCTGACTTCAATGGATTGAATGACGCATTGCAAAATTTTGACGGGAATAATTATGGTTAAATGTGTTAATTTTAATGAATCTGTTGTTATATTTTACAATTTTATGTTTGATTGTTTTGTTAAATTTGTACCTCTTTGTGTTGGGCGCAATCGGAATGTAAGCCGACCTTGGTACGATGATAATTTAAAATTATTGCGGAATTCTCGAAATCGTGCTTGGAAGAAATATTGTAATTCGGGCTTGCCATGCGATTTCGCGTCTTATCGCGATTTATGTAATAAATTTTTTGACGTTTTGGATGATAATTATGCCTCTTATATAATTGGGATTCAATCTAACATTAAAAATAGCCCTAGGGATTTTTGGGGATTTATAAAGGTTAAGCGTAACACTACTGGTTTTCCATCGCGGCTTTATTATGGTGTTGATGAAAGTGATGATCCTGGGGTGATTTGTGGCTTGTTTGCCAATTTATTTGCCGGTGCATTTGATAATGATCCTTGCATTGATGTTGATGATCCGCATTTGTTGCATTTGGAATCCTATGACTTTTTGGGTAACATACATTTTTTTTATTTCGCCAGATGAGGTTTGTGACGCCATTATGTGTTGCAGGGAATCCTCAATATGTGGATCGGATGGTATCCCGTCGATTGTTCTTAGACGTTGTGCGAATAATATTGCTCTAACTTTATCTATTTTGTTTAATATGTCTCTATCTTTGGGGTTTGTTCCGGATATCTGGAAGTTGTCCTTTATTATTCCACTTCATAAGGGTGGTTCGAGAAATAATATATCTAATTATCGCCCTATTGCGAGACTCTCTGCGATTCCAAAATTATTTGAGAAAATTATTACCAAGTCTGTGGTATTTAATATTAAGTCAGTTATTTGTGGCGAACAACACGGTTTTATTAATGGACGATCAACAACTACTAATTTGTTGGAATTTGTAACTTTGTGTTTGAATGGTTTTATCGACCGTAATCAAATTGATTGCATTTTTACTGATTTTGCTAAGGCTTTTGACAAATTACCTCACTCTATTTTACTTTATAAGCTGACAAGGATAGGATTCAATCCAAACTTCGTGTCGTGGGTGGGATCATATTTGCGATCACGCATGTGAAGGGTATTGTTTGACGGGCACTTATCCGATACTTACCACGCTTGTTCTGGTATACCTCAGGGTAGTCATATGGGTCAAATTTTATTTATTTTGTTTGTTAATGACTTGCCGCTTGTTATCAAAAATTCAAAATGTTTATTATATGCCGATGATGTAAAGATCTTTAAATCGATTACTTGTATTCGGGATTGTTATGACTTGCAGAATGATTTATGGTCGTTTATGGGAACTGGTGCAAACTTAATAGATTAATTTTAAATATTGAGAAATGTAATGTAATGCGAAATTTATGCGTAAAAATGTGTCAACGGTACATTCTTATCATTTTAATTATATTAATATGCCAACTTTGAATGTAATTAGGGATCTTGGTGTAGTTTATCGTCAAGGTATAAACTTACATTCATTAATCACATTGATTATGTGGTTAATAGGGCAAATTCGTTGTTGGGTTTCATTAAACGGGAAATGCGTGAAATGTTGGACCCTTATTGTGCGAAGACATTATTTATTTCACTCGTAAGATCAATAATTGAATATGCATGCCAGGTGTGGTCGCCACATTGTAAGGGACCATATTGAAAGAATTGAATCGGTTCAACGGAGATTTTTATTGTTTGCTTTGCGTGTTCTTTCGTGGGGTGATCCGTATCATTTGCCATCTTATGGAGGGAGGTTGGGCCTTCTGCGTTTGCCTACTCTATTGCGGCATAGGGATTTTTTACGGTTGACTTTCATTGACAATTTGTTGAATGGTAAAATCGATTGTCCATGGTTGCTTTCGCAACTACGGAAACGGATTAATTCCAGGTGCACGCGTTCTATGGAATTTTTTTCGATTAAGGCATATCGTACCAATTATGGTCGTTTTTGCTCCTTAAATTCAATGTTTAGGATTTATAATGAATATAATGAAAAATTAATTTTTAATGACGTTAAAAGTAAAAATTTTAAAATGTATTTTTTGTATGGACATGAAACATATATTTCAGCCATTAGTAATTAATGGATCTTAAATAAATAAATAAATAAATAAATATCACAGAGAACACATATAACACACACAGATCACAACAACATTAATAGCAGAAGATTAAACTAGAACACCAAACAGAAACATAACACCTGTTTTATAACATTGGAATTTAAAAAAAAAAAAAAATAACATTTTAATTAGTATTTTTGCATTAATTTTATTTACATGATTTAACAAATAAAAAAAACTGCATATTTTTTTTTTTTTTATAAATTCATTTATTTTTTATTTTTTTAATTAATTACAATCCAAAAAAAATTACAAAAAAAACCCAAAACATACACACAATAACATAAATCAAATCATCTGATCACCCGATCGTAGCACCGAGTACCTTCCATATATCCTCTATCCATCACCCTCTGTTTTTTTCCCTCCTTTCCCGCCTTGCCCTACCCGTTATACTCCCGTACCAAACTCTCCCTGTACCTCTCCATTTCCAACAAAAACCCTGCCACCAATTTCCACCGCCACACTTCTCCATTTTCTCCTATACCCCTATAAGCCGATAACAACTCCTTCACTCCATTCCTGGACAATATTCTTACTCCCAACCATTTCCACCTCGCACCCCTCCTAAAACCGGACACTCCCCTACAAAATGCCACCCCCGTTTCCCTTACACCCATATTACACATCGTGCACCTCCACTTTTCTTCACTACCCCATCCTTTTGCATTTAATCCCATTACATCTCCCCTCACCCGCATTATCATTCTCATCTCCTCAAACTTCAAATTACTCCTAAAATATTCCTGCATTACCATAATAATTTATGTTAATTTAATTCGTAATATTTTACTTATTTTTGTTTTGTTTGTAAGTTTGTTAATTAATTATTTTATATTTTATTTTATATTATTCAATTAATTGTATCAAAATACGTTGTGATTATATTGTTTTTTGTTCTTAAAATTCATCCCTTGATGATGATGATGATGATGTTATATACATCGAAACGTTGGGAGTAATAAAAATTTGACAAAAAATTTTTAAAATAGTAAGAAACATTACATATATTTTTTTAATTTCCCTGTGATCAATAAGCCGAGAATAAATTGAAACTATAAGAATATTTGGTCGCGAGATAAATTTTAACATTTTAAACAAATATGGGCATTTTCGTTTATTCCACTTGTGTTAACACAAACGCACAAGTGACACAAATACGTTTTTTTATTGCACTTGTGTTACTTGTGTTATATGACACATGTTCGAAAATACCTCTACTTAGCACTTGTGTTGACACAAATTGCCCTATCTATTTTGTAGGAGCTGTGTGAGATTGTTGTTGCTTTATCGTCACTATAACATTTTCACATATAAAACGCCATTTGTAAACAAAATTAAACACAAGACTATTTTATAATATTAGAACACAGAGCTAGCACATGTAAATGTTATATCGCGCTCGCATTTTTGAGAGCGCACAAGTGCATGACACAAGAGGAATAAACGAAAATGCCCTATATTTAATTATTTAACACAAGATTGCCCAAGCAGTAATTGTGACTGCTTTTGAATTTGAATTAGAAAAACAATTATGTATATATAGTGATAGAATTTCTTAGAAATTTGTGACTTTTTGTACAACATATAAATGCTTTTATTAATAATTATAATTACCTCCACCTCCTTAATTTCCGGTATATACATAATTGTTTTTCTAATTGAAATTCAAAAGCAGTCAAAATGACTGCCTTGGGCAATCTAGTGTTAAACATATATAAATATGGTATATATCCAATCCCAATTTATCAATTTATTAAAAAAAAATAATAAAAATATTCACTTATTTTTAGAACATACATTTTAAACATTTTTATATTATATATATATATATATATATTTGTTTTTAGATTAATAAAATATTTCACATTTTAGTGAACTATATTAAATTATTATTATTTTACTCTTTAATTTTTTATATATACATATATTATAATTAAATTTTAACCAAAAAAAAAAAATAAAAACAAAAAGAAAACTTTTTATACAAACAAACTTTAACACTGATTTAAACTTTAACACTAATTTTTTGTTTTCAAATTTTGAATTATATAATTGACTTTTTATACAAAATATATGTTTAAATAAATTACTAACTTAATCATTATAATTAACATAACAAACAATTTTTATATCAATTTCTTATGAAAAATACAATACAAATAAAAAAATTTTGAATACTGCATGCAAACAAAAAAAAAAAAACTACTGATTTAATGAGAAATGAACGTTGATTACATCAACAATATTCAATGTACTTCTTCAATCAACCACATACACAACAATATACTACGAGACTGTATCCAACACAAAAACACATAAAAAAAAAATCGCATATAGACAAATATAAATCAACAAATCAACAAAAAAAAAAAAAAAGGAATCATTTTGGACCTAAGAAAGCGTTTCGATGAAAACCATTCTTTTTCAAGTTGGGAAGTATGTTATATATAGGAATTATATAAACAGACAAATTTATTAAAAACATACTTGAAAATTAAAAATTATAAAGAGTGATTTTTTATCTATTATCTTTTTGGCTGGTCACTGGTGGTTTAAACGCAGCTGACGCACGTTTCGTGTTTTGTTTTACTGTCAAACATCTTCAGTTTTGGTCTATAATTTAACCATGAATCGTCTTACAAACGAACAACGATTTGTAAAAATTATTGAATTTTATTTAACAAAATGCGTGCTCTGTTCTGTGGAAAATTCATCGCACGCTTCTATGGTCATTTTATGATCAGTTTAATCGACCCACTGAAGCGGCTATTCAGGCTATTATGACCGTGAATTTCGCACCAAATTTACATTGTTGGACATTAAACCACCAACCATACGCTTACGTAGAGTGCGAACTGAACCAAAATATCGCAGCTGTATCGGCAAGTGTTAATGATGACCATCAATTATCGATTCGTCGCCGTTCGCCATAGCAATTGTTCGGGCCTCTGTTACTCAAAAACGTAAGGAAAATTTTGCGGAAGGATTTAGGTGTGATGCCTTTCAAAATACAGCTGGTGCAAGAATTGAAGCCGAACGACCTAACGAAGGCAACGTAAAATTTTTGGTGAATGGGCTCTTGGAAAGTTGGCTGAAGATGCACTTTTTTTTTACCGAAAAATTGTACAGTGCAAAATACAGTTCAAGAATTGAAGCCGAACGACCTAACGAAGGCAACGTAAAATTTTTGGTGAATGGGCTCTTGGAAAGTTGGCCGAAGATCCGAAACTTTTTTACCGAAAAATTGTGTTCAGCGACGATTGGCTCATTTTTGGCTCAATATGGGTACGTAAACGTAAGCCGAATTGTCGATTTTGGAGTGAATATCAGCCAGAAGCATTGCAACAGCTACCAATGCATTCAGAAAAAGTCACAGTTTGGTGCGGTTTATGGGCTGCGGTGGCATCATTGGATCGTACTTCTTCAAAGATGATGCGACGCGTAACGTAACTGTGAATGGTGAGCGCTACCGTGAAATGATATCCAACTTTTTTTTGCCCAAAATGCAAGAGCTTGCAATTGCATGACATGTGGTTTCAACAAGACGGTGCCACATGCCACACAGCACCCGCAACAATGGACTTATTGAGAGAGGCGAGTTCGGTGAGCATTTTATTTCACGTTCGGTCAATTGGTCAATTGGCCGCCTTGATCGTGCGATTTAACGCCTTTAGACTATTTTTTGTGCGGCAATGTTAAAGTTATGTTGTCTATACAGGCAAGCCCGCTTCAATTGACGTATTGGAAGACAACATTGAATCATTTATTCGTGAGATACCGGCCGAAATGTTGGAAAGAGTATGCCAAAATTGGACTAAGCGGATGGACCATTTGAGGCGCGGTCAAGGTCAACATTTGCATGAAATAATATTCAAACATTAAGTTATATGGACCGTACTATCCATTCAAATAAAGATTTCATCAATTCATTTTCTGAATTTTATGTGTTTTTTTTTTTAAAGCTTTCCTATACAGCTTTTAAAAAATCGCCCTATATAAACATAATTTTTCCATTAAATCAAGTATGTAGGAGGTCAAAATAAAGTAATAAAAATAATTAAAAAAAAAATTAAAGATATATATTAAATATAAATTAGATATAAAATATAAAAAATAACAAAATATATTAAGAAATTAAATTAACAATAACAATATTATAAAAGAAACACAAAATACCGCATGCATTGATTACCACATACATTGATACTACAATACCACACTTCTTGAAATACATTAAAATTACAGTACAGTACAGTAAAACAGTAAAATTTTTCAAAAAATAAAAGTGGTAATAAAATAAAAATTAGTTATTAATTATTTTTAGTGAAAATAAATTTTGAAATTAAATTTATAATTTTTTTAGTTTTAAATATAAGTTAACGTTCAATAAATTAAAAATTAATAAAAATTTAATTATAGTGTTTTTACTTTAAATAAAATTATTTTAGTTGAGTTAATTCACCAACATTAAAGGCTGAGGTGGAATTATCGCATTCGATTACGATAGACGATTGTCGTCAAACAAACGATTTTTTCATTTTTGCAATTATGGCAGACGATATCGTCGGTTTAAGACCATAATTTTTGACGATAGGGTAGTAGCTATCGTTACGATTGTCGTTTGTATTGCTTTCTTTTGTTTTTGTTCATTTATTCCATTTTAATATTCATAAAAAACACAAAAGCAATTCTCATAAAAATAATACTTTCAATCTCGTTCTCATAGAAATAATAAACTTTTTGTTTTTCTATATGAAAATCATTTGCCACAACAATATCCACGGAGACGATATACAAATAATATCGATACCCACAAAATCGACCACCATAATATCAAAATAATTGAGTATCGTAATTTTAGACGATAGGCGATAGACGATGGTATCGACTCCCATAATGCCACCCCTGGTCAACGGTTTTGATGTATATTTGTTTCTAGATTGGCTCCTGATACCGCTATTGAGATGGTTCAAAAACCATATCATCAATAATATCGGATATAGAGACTCTTTGAAACTGGAACAAATTAAAATGGTGAAACACATTGGGGGTTACTCTTCATTCAAAGTTTTCGTTCCTATAATGAATACCACTTTGATTGGTTGTCGCAAAATGCAAAATGTTGGAATATCAAAGATATCATTGTCCGAAATGAATTCAGGAATAAAAATTTTCGTATGGGCAGAAACAGCAAAATAAGGCGGCAATAAATGCCATTAATATATTTTACCAGAATGTTCGGGGATTGCGTACCAAAACGAATGGACTATTTATACATTCCATTGCTAAAACTGTGGACGTGTACGCTTTAACCGAAACCTGGCTATGTGACGGTATTGGTGATGCGGAGTTATTTGACGCGTCATTTAATGCGTATATAGACGTGACGGCTTTCAATATACCGGGCTTTCTACTCGGGGTGGTGGTGGTTTACTGATTGCTGTCTCCTCATTGTTCTCGTCCAGTATTGTCGATTCTTCTTTTCGTCCTGTTAATTTAGCCCTTCTTCTTGTATCCGCATAACGCTTTTGTTTCCATCTATTATGTTCACTGTTGTTAATGCCATCTTTACCACCTTCCAATCCTCCACTTCGCAATCCATTGTTCATCTCCCTTCCAAGCATCATTTTATATGGACTTTGCCCCGATGATGGATGTGGTGTTGAACGATAGTTCATTAAGAACATTTCCAATTTCGCCAAACAATCATTGCTTTCCAATGCCCCCTCTCCCCTCTCTGCCTGTCCATTCGCACGTGGTCATAGGGGTGTTATCCTATTATGTCTAAATCCATATCTCTTGGCAAATGTACTGAGCTCCGCACCATTAAACGGTGGATCATTATCCGTCCTAATAGCCCCCGGAATTCCAAACTGTGCGAAAATTTTCCACAATTTTGCCACTATGGCAATCATACTTGTTGTTGTAACTATTTCCGCAAACACATATCTTGTGTATTCATCTATTATCACTAATGTATATTGACCGTTTGTCAATGGACCCATAAAATCCATCGAAATTTGTTGCAAAGGAACTATTGTTTCTTTCGTTAATTGAATCGAATTTGTTTCGTGATATTCCGTTGTCACTTGGCAGGCTGTACATTGCCCAACCATCTTATCCATTCCTGAAAACCATACTTTCAATCTTAATAGTTGTTTCGTCTTACCTATCCCTTGATGTCCCTTGTATGCCAGTTCTATCGCCTTATGTTGCAGCGATAATGGTAAAATTATCTTCGTTCCTCTTAGTATGACGTTGTTTTGAAATACTAGTTCGTTCTTTATCTTTTTGTATCCACTAATTTCCTTATTATTCCATATTATCTCATTGTCCTGTACATCCTTGACCATTTTTAATGGTTTATCTGTTTCCGTTGCCGTTGGAATGTTGTGTTCTATCAAAAAGTTTACATATTGTTTCACCTTTTGTTCAGTATCCGGCTCCCACTATTGGGTTCCGCGAAAAATAATCCGCCGGATTTGTTATTCTTTTTTGATGTATTATGATATAATTGTATTGTTGTATTTTAAGTATTAATCTTTCGATTCTTGCTGTGGTAGATGACATAGTATTTTTCAACATACTTATTAGTGGTTGATGATCCGTATGTATTATGAATGTTGTTCCATACAGATATACGTGAAAATGCTGTAGAGCCCAACTGACCGCCAACATTTCACGCTCTATTTGGCCACACCTTTGTTCTACCGGTGACAAACTTCTGCTGGCCAATACGACAATTTCTATGTGATCATTCTCGCCTTGCGAGATGATTGCCCCCAATCCAATTGGTGGTGCATCAACGTGAACATGCGTTTTCTTTTTAATGTCAAAGTAAGCCAAATTATCCACATTATTTAGTTACTTCTTAAAATCATTGGTGTTGTACCGTCCATTTAAATTCTACATCTTTCTTTATTAATTTTCTAAATGGTTCCGTATTTGTTGCCAAATGAGGTACAAATTTTCCCACATAATTTAAAATTCCCAATATACTCCGCATCTCGGATTGATTTGTAGGTGCTTTTATTGTCTGTACATGTGTACAGGCAAATGCCTGGACAGACGATACTCACGGAGTTGGTCCGTTCGTTGCTTTTTCGATGATATTCGACTTAAGCAATCTTTCCAATTCACCCTCAACACGGTCTCTTAGATGAAATGGTATTCTCCTATGTTTTTGTGCCACCAGCTTGATGGTTTCATCCATGCGTAGTTTTACCTGATGACTTTTTAAATAGCCAATTCCATCGAAAATGTTCGGAAATTTGGCTTCTATATATTGTTGATTTATTTCCGACTCGACCGATTGCTGATATACCAGATTAACTAAATTTAATTCTGTTGATGCCTTGAATCCCAATATTGACTCAACATTACCCACAATTACTAACACCTCTGCTGTTATTACTGTCTGCTTGTGTTTAATTTCCGCCACAAAATTTCCCATTATCGTCAATTCATGATTCGCATTGTATGCAAATACTCTTTCTGTGTATTGCCGTATGATCGGCCATTCCTTAATCTGATCATATGTATGTTGACCCATTATATTTACAGATGATCCGGTATCGATGATGAACCGTATTTCTTTGTTGTTTATTGTATTCATGCAGCTTGGTGTTTTATTCTTTTATGTTATTGATGATGTGGTTTAGTATAAAAATGTTACCTACCGACATGGTCTGTGGATGAGTTTATGTTTTGTCGCGATAAATTTATTCTGTTGGTTTCTATTTGCTCTTCTATTTTATTTACTCTATCTCCAGCTTTGTGGTTATTGTTGTAGTGATTTCTTTTATTGTACCTGATTTGCTGGTTGTTGCCATAACTACTTTGATATCGACGAAATGTTGGTTTGATACCTTGATATTGCGTTTTCGGCTGCTCTCTTTGTTCGTATGTGGGAAATTTCCTGCTGAGATCTTCGCCTATTTTATTGTTTCCGCCTGTTGACACAACCTCGCAAAATGGCCAGTTTTGTTGCATTTGTAGCATGTTTCATTGTATGCCGGACATGTTATTTTTCCTTTCTCATGCCATTCAAACCCACAGTTTTTACATGATGACTGTTTGTCACTAAAATTTAAATGATTTTGTCTACTTACTCGTATTTTGTTGCATTCCTGTTGTTGCTTCCGTTGTTCCATGATTTGGGTTTGATAATTTATGGTATCCAGCGTCTTTGCCGTTTCGAGAATTTCTTGCAACGTTGGTCTTTCCCGCAATGCATATTTACGTAATGTACTTGAGCTTGTTGTTAAAATTATTTGGGACTTTATTTCTTTGTCCCTGTCCCGAAATTCGCAATTTGCACTTAATGCCAACAATCTTGTATATTATTGTGACACCGATTCTCCATCATTTGGCTTGGCCCACCTAAAATTGAATACCTCAAATTCGATATTCGTATGTGGTGCTGATGTTGTATGATGATGATGAAGTTGATAGTTTTGATTTATTTGGTGATCTTGTTGAATTTGTTGTGGCAATTGTTGTTGCCGACGCTTGTTGCGCCCCTATTTCCGGCAATGACACAAAAATGTCATAGCATGCCTCACCCATGTGGTGAAGAAGCATTGCCTTTTTCCTATTTGCATCCACTATGCCCGATGCCTCCATGAAAATTTCAAATCTATCAATCCATATTTTCCAGCGTGATCCGATATTTTGTAGGTCTGTTTTAACCCCAAAATTGCTTATGTTACCCACGTTCATCATTATGTTTATTTTTTTTCTAATTTTTGTTTCTTTTAATGTTTATACTCGCCGCCAATGTTGAATCTTGGATTTACAGATTAATAAGATAAACACGGTTTGATGTTTTCGATTGATGTTGCTGTTGCTGGTGTTTGTGTGATATCAGTACTTCACCTGTTTTATGCAGAGACACGCTTACTGTATCTGAGTCCGATGATTCGCATTTTTTCGTTCTTAACTTTTTATATTTCTCGTCTTTTCTTTTCGTTTAACTACTCTTCATTTCATTTTCATTTTCATTTTAGATTTAATATTTTGCTATTACATTAAACTTTTCTACACTTATCTTTTCCTTATCTTTACTTTTCTTAAACTTTTCACTTGACTTTTCCCTGACTTTGCTTAAACTTTTCACTTTACTTTCACTTAACTTTGTTTAAACTTTTCACACTTGAGTTTTCCTTATCTTTTCTTAAACTTTTCACTTAACCTTCACTTATTTTTAATTAATTGTTAAACTTACCTTTTATTTTTTTTAAACTTAACTTATTAAATATTTACACATTTTTTCACCGTATTTTTTATGTTGTCTTTGGTTGAGCGCCCATTTGTGGTATTTGGCCACCAACGTTGCAAATAAAAATCCGAATGCTTCTTACTAGTTCAACGTATTTATTCAAACTCAATTCAAATAATGTTTAACATTAAATATTAAATTAATTATTAACAATTAAATCATCTCTCTTTTATTTCAACATATTAACTTTAATTTGTTAATACCTGTTTCAATTCAAATATATTCAATATATAATACAATAACATTAATACATATGTGCCATCAGTGGTTTCGATTCGATCCCACATATATATATACATAGCTTAAAAGGAATTTATTTTCGGAAGCGAAAATGAATGTAAAGGGGTCGAGGATATAAGGATATATGGATTTTTTGTTGAAATAAATGCCCCGGCGTTTGCCAGTGTGGTATTTTTGCTTTTGTTGTATACAACAACAACAACAACAACCACGACAACAACAACAACAACAATCTAAATATTGTCTACCGCAAAACCCTCATTTCGAACAACCAAATAAACGTCAAAAAAGGGCACGAGATGATTCGGTTATTGATGATACTGGTATAGTACCAACATTAAAGGCTGCTCAACGATTTAGATGAATATTTGTATCAAAGGTTGGCTCTTGATACCACTGTTGAGATGGTTGAAAACCATATCATCAATAATATCGGATATAGGGACTCCTTGAAATTGGAACAAATCAAAATGGTAAAACACATTGGAGGTTACGCCTCATTCAAAGTTTTTGTTCCTAATGAACACTTTGATTGGTTGTCTGATGTAAAATTCTGGAATATCAAGGATATCATTGTCCATGAATTCAGGAATAAAAATAAAAATTTTCGTATGGGCAGAAACAGCAAAATAAGAGGGCAATAAACTCTATTACAATATTTTACCAGAATGTTCGGGGATTGCGTACCAAAACAAATGGACTATTTTTACATTCCATTGCTAAAACTGTGGACGTGTACGCTTTAACCGAAACCTGGCTATGTGACGGTATTGGTGATGCGGAGTTATTTGACGCGGCATTTAATGCGTATATAGACGTGACCGCTTTCAATATACCGGGCTTTCTACTCGGGGTGGTGGTGGTGGTTTACTGATTGCTGTCTCCTCATTGTTCCCGTCCAGTATTGTCAATTCTTCTTTTCGTCCCGTTAATTTGGAATGTAAATGTGTGACTGTAGACATGGGCGCTACAAATTTATTTATATTTTGTGTTTACATTCCTCCAAATAGTGATATTTCGTTATATGATGAATTCAATCAATATATCACTCACATTCATACGGACTATTGTAATACCGATGATGAAATCATTGTAATGGGTGATTTTAATTTGCCGCGTGTTGAGTGGATACATTCACCAGAAAATGATTCGTTGATACCGAATCGGAGCAAGCAGTGAACTTGAAATATTTTTTGTTGATCATTGATTCATCGTTGGGTCTCGTGCAGATCAATGGTATTAAAAATCAATATAACAGGCTGCTTGATCTAATTTTCGTTCGAGAAATTGTTGATCATTTTATTACTCGTATACGACATTTTATTGCTCCTGAGGATATTCATCATCCGGCATTACTTTTAAACTTAAACTTACGGAATAATCGTCATAATTGTGCACCGTGTAGAAACTTTGTATGAATTTCATTTTAGACATACGGATTTTATTGGCCTAAATAATGGTCTTGCTTCAATGGATTGGAATTCACTTCATTTATATGCGGTTGATGTTGCTGTTATCTTATTTTATAATATGTTATTCGAATATGTTATTGTAAATTTATACCGTTGAAATGTTCTCTGGCTATGTTATCCACTCATCCATGGTATGATGGTGAACTTCGTAAGATTCGTAACAAAAGAAATAAAGTATGGGTAGCATACTGCGACGCGAAACGTCCTCAAGATTTCGTTGAATATCAAAATATGTGTGAACTATTCAATAATTTATCTTTTTTAAAATATGGCTCACATGTCTCCCGTATTGAATATGGAATATCACTAGAAACCCTCGTGATTTTTTGGAAATTTGTTTATGTTAAACGTACGGTTGTGGGTTCCTCATCCCGTATGGAATACAATAATATTGTTGGTTCAGATTCGATGCCAATATGTAATTTGTTCGCGGAATTTTTCCAGGACTCATATTATAAACTCCACATCCCCAACGTTTTCTTATTCCGATGTCCGATCCCATCATTTAATTATTTATCATCCGTAAATTTCTCCATCGGCCAGGATGAAGTGTTTGACTCGATCATGAAATATAAAAAGAGTTTTTCATATGGTCATATGGAAAATTTATAAATCTGTTGTTACTCGGGACGACTGTCACGCACTTCAGTCTGATCTTTGTGCTTTTTACGATTGGTGTTCTCCTAATTTTATGTTCTTAAATATTGACAAGTGTAAGGTTATGCATTTTACGGGTAAACGTACACCCTTATTTTATTCACACCATTTAGATGGTAATTTTTTAAATACCTTGGACAAGACCCTAGATTTGTGGGTGTTTATCTTGATGTTAAATTAATTTTTAAATTTCATATTGATTATGTGATAAATAGGGCGGCTAATTCGGTATTGGGATTCATTATTCGCACTGCAAGGGAATTTACGGATCCGTATTGTCTCCGGTCATTTTTTTATGCTCTTGTTCGTTCCATTTTGGAATATGCATGTCCGGTGTGGTCACCTTATTATTCTAATTCAATAAGCAGATTAGAATCAATCCAAAGAAGATTCCGTAGATTCGCTATAAGGTCTCTTCCTTGGTCCGATTCAAATGCTTTGCCCTGTTATACTAATAGATTGGCACTATTAAACATGCCTACGCTTGAGAAACATAGACAGTTTATTGGCTTATCTTTTACTTGTGGATTGATTAATAATTTTTTTTTTTTTTAATTCGGTTTTATTTCTTTTTTCATTCAAAATATACAAAATATACCTAACCTAATGATAATAAATATACTACAATAAAACTACAATACACAAAGTAACAAACAAAAAAAACTTAAAACAAAACCGCTCCACCGGCATGGTCATTTGACCGTCGCCGTCGAGCCCAGTTCCTTAACCCTACCCATTATACTCCCTTAACCATTCCTTTCTATAACGTTCCAAATCCATTATAAATCTTCCTACCAATTTCCACTCGCACCTCTTTCCACCCACCAAAACCCTTCTCCCCGATAACTCCTCCTTAACCTCCTCCTTCGTTAACTCCGGTACCCCCAACCATTTCTTCCTAACCTCCCTCGGCATCGGGCAGACCCCTATAAAGTGCCACATCCGTCTCCAATTCCTTCCTATTGCATATCGTGCACCTCCAACTTTGTTCTGTCCCCCATCCTCTCGCGCAATATTGCCCTCATTTCCCCATGCACCAAATTTCCATCCAAGTAAACTTGCCTTCCAATACCCCATTCCAACTCCGAATATATCCTCCGCCCCCTCTTTCCTTCTCTTACAATCTCCCTCCAACACTGCTCCTCGACCCCTTTTACCAAAATCTCTGCATTTGCTTTCCAATACCTCACATCCCTTGACTCCCAATCCCATTCAATTTCCAGTTCCGCGGCTTTCTTCTTCCATACCTCAATCCATCCCACTTTTCTTTTCACCATCTCCCACAAAATTCTACACGCTAACCTCTCCTCTCTTCCTAACATCCCAATAATATACCTAACGTGTAGCCCAAAATAAAATACCCACAGCGGCTGCCTACCAAATTCTAGATATACAACACAATCCCTTGTCCCCCGATTCAACCCCATTATCCTTTTCAATATATTTTTTTGTAACCTCTCTACAACCGCATATTCGTTTACCCCCCACACCTGACATCCATAGCCCACCATCGCCCTAAAAACACCATCTATCAATCTCAATTTCGCCTCCACGCTTACAGCCTGTCACATCATTACCCCACTCCAAATTTGTACCAATTCCGCCTTAGCTTCCAGTACCCTTCTCTCCAAATGCACCCTCCATGTACCACAAGTCGTCAGCCGAAACCCCAGATATTTGTATTCCTTTACCACCTCCATTGCCTCCCCATTAAAACTCCAGCGCTCGTCCCCCTTCAACCTACCACCATTTCTAAATACCATCATCTTGGATTTCCTTAAATTCACATTCAATTTCCACTCCCTACAGTATTCCTCTAACCTTCGCATCATACCCTGCATTCCCCACACACTGTCCGCCACACACACAATATCATCCGCGTACATCAACACCCTCACATTTTCCCCCGCGATCCATACTCCCCCACCAATCACCTCATTCAATTCATTTAAAAATAGGGAGAACAGCGTCGGACTCAGCACGTATCCCTGTTTTACCCCCCTGTCACACCCAAAAAATTCCGAACAACAGTTCCTTCCACATATACACGCCCTATTCTCCGCATACAACCTCCTCACCATGTTCACCATTTTCGTCGACACTCCCCACCCATTGATTAATAATACTGTCGACTGTACAGCATTATTGCATAAATTGAATTTTAAAATAAACTTCCGGTGTCTAAGATCAATTGAATTCTTTAAAATTGATGCCCATCATACCAATTACTGCCGTTTTAATCCCTTTGATGTTTTACTTTCATCTTATAACTCTTATAGTGATTTTTTAATTAATAATAACGTAAATTCTCATGAATTTAAATTAATATTTTATTGTAATTCTGACTAACCCTTTATACTTCCGGCTTCCATTGTGAAAATTTTTTAAATTATTCATCATGATCCTTGGATATTGGATATTCAAACCTAATTTTTTTTTTGCATTGTACATTATTGCATTTTATATTATATTTTATATCATTAGTATTCAATGGTTTTTGAAATAAATAAATAAACAAAAAATTCAAAAACATCATCGACTCGAGGATTTACGAGAACGATTTAATATTGTTTCACTTAAACAATTAAAACCCAACACTTTCAGGAAGGTGAACGAATGAATTATCTAAGACCGGTGAAATGAAACGAAGTTTAAAGGAATTGGATTTAGGTTTAAAGGTATAATTATGATTACTTTATTGGTTGGTTATTTTTTGTAATTCGAATTTTAAAACTTTTATTATATCAAATGCGATTAGTAGGGATGACCCAATAATCCCTGAAAAATTTCAAGTTGAGTGCATGCCTACCTATTTTAAGAAATATCGATAGGATCAAATTTGATCATGTTCATACTAGGAATGTTCTGATATCAGATTTTCCAAGGTGAAAATTGGGGATCCAAAAAGATTCCGAAGAAAATCAAATACCAAACCATCAAACCTTCAAAGGCAAGATATTACAATAAACCGTCATAGGCAAGACAGTTATGCGGATAAAAGTGGTCCAGAAGAGCATGAAAATTTCGAAAATCGGTTTATTTTTTGTTGAATTCCGTACCGGGGCAGAATCGACCAAAATTTTACCAAAGGTTTTCGACTAAAAGTTAGCCACGCAGAACCTAAAACTGGCGTATTGTGATCGGAATGTCGAAGATGTTACTGATAGCGATGCTCCACCATTTAGCAGAATCCACCATTTACGCGGATCAGAAACCCTTTACTTTGGCGGTTTACTCAGAAGTTAGACAAGGCGGCCCAACGACAAACACGACATCTTGGTTACATAGGACCGTTCACTACCGACATTTTTTTTGTTACTAAAAGAAGGAGAAATCTTCCCAAGACTACCCGAAGGCTTGTACCAGATTTGTACAGACTAAAACCCTCCTTCGGTTGCGGTATTTTCGAATCAAGCCGATTGTGGGCCTCTTTTCCTACCTTCCGATTACTACTGACATACGCTACATCGTTGCCATAAGGAGAACGTCCTCGCACGGTCTCTAGAAGAGAGGAAACCCAGCTAATGAGGTCGGTATACCTTACAAAAATCTGAGCTGACGCCCAGCTCGATAACGAAAAATTTCATGAATTGATGGATTTCTCAAACAGTTTACAGTTCAAATTATTATCTGTCGCCGACATCGATAAATTCATTTTTGTTACATTTCCATGGACCACGCATGTCCGTACATTCCACATGCGGGTTTCGCAGGTCACTTTTCGACCATTTTCATAATCTCTATCATTCTGTAAATCGTGCCACGGCGAGATTACCGACCCAGAAATATATCTGGAAGTCCATCAATACGGATGCACAACGATTTTGTCGATTTGCCAACAATAACAATTTGCAAATCGAGAAATCGTGCATTCCTTGTCAAAAAAGTAGTCGAAGTTCTCTAGACATGTTTAAAGTCCCATGGGTAATTTACCTACCGCGGAGTTCCAAAAGTTCCAAAACATTCACGTCGACATAGTAGTAACCACTACATGTATCCGAAGCATACCGATATCTCCTCACTATGATCGACAGTTTTACTTGTTGATCCGAAGCCTAGCCGATTGCCAACAATTCTTGGAATGGGTTCAACAAAGTCTTCCCTTTGATCCGTACATAAATGCCTCCAACACAAATTGGGTCCAATTGGGATTGCAAAAGTTTTTGTGCTCGTGCACCGCATTTTTTGCATTAAAGTATTCTTGGCTTCTAATTAAGAATGTTGCATGCCTTGTTTGTATGGGCACCGGGTAGCTTCATCAATGAAATTTTGTTGATGATTTACTGTTTCATGAACAAAATCTATGGCATTTAAAAGTTCGTACGCTCACCATTCAGCTGATTGAATAACGGAACCAGGCATTCACATTCATATATAATCTTTGCAATTAATGGGCGATCAACCCTGAAATATCGACAATCATTGCCATGAGTTAAACATAATCCATGGTCCATCTACCCTGTCTTCATTGTTTCGATTATTTATACAGGACGTGGTGCATTATTTAAAAATGCCGGGTACCGACGTCGCCTACCAATACGTGGCCACGATTATATTTTCTTCGGCCAGGAAATCTCGCTTGATCAATTTGGATGGGTGAATCAGACAGGCGTACTTAACATTTGCACTCTGGTATTTATAATTTTACATCCCTTTTTAAGAAAAACAATTTCTAACGGTACAAATTAGTTAAGTTGCGTCCAGTTTGTGCTCTTTTACCTATTCCAATGGGAAAGGGAGCACAAACAGGATGCAACAACACCAAGGAACCACGACAACGGAGTAAAATAATTTGAAGCGACGAGCCCACACTTTTGATGTTCGTCTAGAAGATAGTCGAGGCTCGCGTGTGATAGATCATCCGAATTGAAAATAAAGTACAATAAAAACAAGTAGATGACGTCTATTTTCAACATATTAGATTATGTAAATTGGGTTAGGTTCTAAGTCCCCGAAGCACCTACACGCTTAATCTATTACAAATTCTGAAATTTATTGGAAAACTGTGCTGTATCAACTTAAAGTGGCCTGCATGTTAGACCTGAGGATTTGCTCCATATACCCCGAAACACCGAACATAGGTTGGGTTTTTGATCCACCCGTATAAAATATTAGGGAACCCCACTTTATTTTGTTTTCCGTCAACCCTTCTCTAGTACAGGAAACACAACCAATAAGTTCTTATCTAAATCGTACGATCTGGCAGTGGTCCACCACCATGCAACAAGCTGAGAATTATGTCATTGGTGATTTCTTCAGCCAGCTCGCATTGATTTTTTGACACTCGAGATATACCTTCTCTAATTATAGTTTCGTGTACAGTTTTCCTAGCCTCATTTTTAATAAATATAAGTAGTGGCAGAAGATGAATGTGCTCGACCTATTCCTCCTCGATGTAGCACAGCCTACACAAGTATCGCATTTTACTTGTTTTACGATCATACGTAGATGAGCTCCTAGTGCCGTTACGCTGCCGGGTTAAATATCCGTTCACTAGTTTAGTGTTCGTTTTGTGTAACCTGAGAATTTGTTTCGTCATTCCTTTTGAATACGCTCGAATAAAGATTTTCGGGTGACTGCAATCATCGGTGTCATTCTAGTACTTCTGGGACTCCCGTAGCCGCAGTTCTCTTAATATTGCCTTAATCAAAACTGCGCTAGCCAAACCACAAAATGGTCTGGGTTGAATGTTTGAGCGCGCACAACCCTTTCTTGTGATAGCGTTTGCTCTCTCGTTGCCCTCCATTCCACTATGCGCAGGTACATCCCAAATATTGCTCATTATTGATTTCTTCAGCCAGTCAGCCCGGTGATTGTTTGACACTCTAGATATACCTATACTCTAACTATAGTTGCGTGTACAATCGATTCCTATTCTAATTTTTAAGATATAAATGTAGTGGCGGAAGATCCGGTATTACTTCCAGAGCGGCTGTGGGCGTTGTTCTCATTGCTCCAATAATTCACAAACACGCCAATTTTATGAAGTTTGTTTAGTTTGTTCCATGCCATCCTTTGTTGGGCCTTACTGCTCCAGACTGCTGATGCATAGGACTAATTATCACTTTGTATAACCGCAGAGCGCCATATTCTGGGTAAGGCCCAAGTTCTTCCTATTATAGGCTTCTAATACTCATCTATAGGGAGATTTTTGTCGTTGTTCATTGGGCGTTGGTTGGTGGTGGCTTCCTTCGAGAACCCAATCATAATTTTCAACATATGAATTCATTATATAGATTAAGAATATAATGCGCACAGACGCCGCAATAATACTACAACTAACCATAAATTAACTAATCTCTACTATTTTAGGGTGCATTAACGATTACATTTGATATGCAAAAATTAGAAAATGCATTATTTTTAGATCAAATTCCACCAATTTGGACAGCAAGGACATATCCATCACTATTAGGATTAACATCATGGTTTGTTGATTTATTGATGCGATTACGTGAATTGGAAACTTGGTCAACTGATTTTGTGGTAATTATATTATATTTAGTAAACGATTAAATATTATAATTAACTCTATAAAATGTAAGAATAATAATGAAAACTCCATTCAAATCAAACATTTAGCTTCCATCATGCGTTTGGTTAGCAGGATTTTTTAATCCTCAATCATTACTTACGGCCATTATGCAAAGTACAGCACGTCGTAATGAATTGCCATTGGATAAAATGTGTTTGGTTTGTGATGTCACAAAAAAACAAAAGGAAGATTTTACGTAAATATTTATTTATTTTGTGTTTTATAAGATTTATTTTTTGATAGGTGCTATTCCATTACAGGGATATTCTTTTAATATTCCCAAATTGTTGTTATTTTGCAGGAAGCCCTTTTTGTATTCAACATTTTTGCGCCCCCCGGAAAATTGTTTGAACTTTTTCACATTTTCCATTTTTCCCATTGTCAAAAATTCGAAGATCGAAGAATCTTTGTCCAAAACAAAAAAAATAAAACTAACAAATTTAACTTTACGGTGAATTCATCTTCTTTACTTTAACAATTTTCTTCCTGTTTTACTATATATTTTATGTGGAAGTCTGATCATATACCATGGGCCGTACCACATACTATACATACAATACGGTGGGTGCGCGGGCACAAGGGTTAAGAAGAAGGTATATTTAATAGTAAATTATAAAATTATCAATTCAAGTACTTAATTGTAATGAGCTGCCTTCGGGAAATGTTAAATATCGACGTTTTATACTTAAAATTTTTTCACCATCATTTGAAAGATTTCATTGAAAGATTTGAAAGATGATCATTGAACGCCTTGAACTGATCTTGACACTTATCATTGATGACTACAAAAATTATAATCATTAAATATATAATTAACAGATAAAAAAGATTATTTAATTTAAACATTATAAATTTTTTATAATTAATTTTATAAATTTAAATTAATTTCAAAAATTATTGTAATTATTCTTATTCAATGTTATCCACACTTAAGACTACCGACAATTATAAATTATATTTATTTCACTGTGTAAATACGCAAACGCAATTGTAAGAAAGTATTATTTTATTTTTTATTTTTTTTTAATAAATGTATAACATTAAAACGGTATATGGTAAATATGACGTGTTATTTAAATTGTACTTACATATTCTAAACTCTAATTTCTTCACTTACCTGTAAATTATTATAGCAAATAATAAAAATATAAATTATCCAAAACGAGTTCAATAAATCATTCAAACATGCATTTCACAGAGAAATGTAATATGTATAATAAGGCCCGTAGCCAGGTCTGACACAGGTAGCATGTGCTTATCACGTAGATCCGGGGCTGGGGTAGGGGTAGAATAGACAAGTTTTTCTCATCAAATCTTCATATGTCAAAGATTTCAATTTATTTAATTAGACGTAGATGAGACAAAATTTCGGTGAATGTAATTTTTTGTATTTCGTATAAAATTGTTTAGAAATAAAAAATCGCTGTCAGGCAAACACCTGTAACAAGAAGTACGTATTGGTGGCCAGGAGGTAAGGGGGGCTTAAATTTATCATCATTCAACTCCTCATAAGATTTTAACATAAAACGATTTCCAATTCAATCGCAAGAATACGATTATTGGATTTGTGTGGGAGCTCCTCGGTGCGATGCAATTAGAAAAAATTTAATGATGCAATTTTGTAGAGCATACCTTGTAGAAGAAATGTTTACTATAACCATTTCCGGGTAAATCCCAACGGAATTTATGGGAATGGATGGGATGGAATGAGAAAATTCCCCGATTTTGCATCAAACCTCCAGATCCAAAATTTCTAGTCAATTGGTTAGAAACAGAACGAGATATCTCTCATAATCCCTTGGATTTGTATGGGAGCCACTGGATGGGATGGGATCAGAAAAAATTTCCGGGAATGTAATTATTTGCATTTCGTAACAAACCCCTAAATCCAAAATTTCCAACAAATATCTTGAAAACTCATATACAAAAAATACAAAAAAGTCGGAACATTCGCAAGCGAGGGGGTGGAAGGGTAGGGGTGACATACTTTGAATCTTCGAACTTGTAAATTTTTTCGCAAAAAATAGCTTATGCTGAAAATTTCAGCCAAATTGGTCCAGTAGTTTCCAAGAAAAAGTGGAGACAACCGAGCGAGCTAGCGAACGACATTTTTGCGGAAATTTTTTTTTTTCATTTTTATCGATCAAAAGTTCCAATTCGTGGAGAAAGGTGATAAAAAGTGGGGATCAAAATTTTTTTTAGGAAAACGATCATAATAAGTAGAATATATTGAAAATTTACGTACTTAAAATGCTTCATGAGTAAGACATATTGCGTGATATTAACAAACTGAACAACATTAAGAACAAGAAGAAAATTGAACCGAAGGATAAAATATGGAACGGGCGGTTTTATGCAGCACAGCTCCCTTCTCGTTAAAAATATGAATGATGAGATATTGGCGGATGAAGAAAGGTGCATCGCAAGATGGGCTGAGTAATTTTAAAGGATTTATACCGACGTATCGCTTAAAAAACCCAACACAGGCATATTTAAATCGATAAATGCTCAGAGAATGTCTAATATACCGTGGCAGTTTGTTCCACATAACAATAATACGTACAAAAAAAGAATTGTGATATGTCTGACTACGACATTTCGGCATAATTAAATTACGAGTTCTGGCAGACTGACCAGGTTGAATATTCCTCATCAGATACAACGGCACCGACGACCAATAATAAACACCTATATATGAGAGATAGGTATTAAGTGAACAACCCAGGACCCAGGTCGTTCTATAATTGGAAATGTGATCAAACGGGGGCAAACCGGAAACTCATAGCGGACAACAAACCCTCACAATACAGGAGATGAGGAATTAACAGCACCCCACTCATTATCCTACATCGTACCGAAATTGTCGTCACATAAGTTCTCGTTTAGTTCTCGTTCATAGCAGACGTTTTTTTTTTTTATTTAATTTAATTATTCAATTTTTATTTCATTTTTATTTTTAATTTTAATTTATTTGTTTAATTTATTGAAATTTTGTGTTAATTCTATATTTTGATACATTCATTGTTTGATTTATAAGTTAAAACGGTCATTAATACAAATATAATTTACGTATATATTATTGTATTTTATTTTATATTTTTAAATTAACAATGCCGACAACTAGAAATGTTGCTTTAAAAACAACATTAAATAACAACTATTTTTCTAGTAAAAATTCGAAACCTACAACATCATCATCATTGAATGGTTTATCAAATAATGACAAGAATAATAGTTATATTAATATTAATAATAACAGCAATATTACAGATAAGGTCAACATTATTAATGATAGTGCAAATAATCTTCCTTCAGTTTCAAATTTGCTATATGTGTCTTTGGTGAGTGAGTTGGATGAAGTTGAATCACAGTCTGCTCCTATCCCATCAACTAATGATATTGAAAATACAAATGATACTGGGATTCTTACAATAAATGATGTAAACCTTAAGTTTAATGTATTGCTGAATGAGATTAATTTACTTAAAATAAACAACATCGAATTGAAAGAGCAGAACGTTTTTATTAAAAATCAATTAGCTGAATTGCTGGTACATTCTAATAAACAGAATGAAACTATTTCTAATTTAATTAGTAATAATAATAGTAAATTAGATAACTTGGGAACTTCTGCTAATATTAATAATAATTTAATCATTAGTACGGACAACAATAATGATGATAATGTTAATAGTATTGGGTCAATCCACAATGCTAATATTGACAAAGTCATAATTAATGATAATAATAATCAGGACAATAATACTAATTTTAAAACTAAGAACAGAAATGTTGGTAAAAAAATACTTATTGGTGATATCAATAAAACTAATTCCATTCCTCAACTGAAGCATTCACCTGTGACTTCAGATTTGCAATTGGGCAATGAAAATATAAATGGTAAGGAGAATACGCTTGGTAATAATAATAATCACCAACAACTTAAACCATCAACATTACCAGTGTTGTGATTTATACACGTGCCACCTTATCCAAAATAAAATTCATTGTTTAGCAATTGTTATTTATTTTTACTTTTGATTATTTTTTTATATTTAATTATTACATTATGCACTTTGTGCAATTATTAAATTAATATTACTAAATTAAAACAATTGAATGCAATTTATCGGTATTTGACCTGACAATGCTTTATCGGCATATTTGAATTACCTATGGGTTCAATCAGTTCAATATACCTGGTAAGTTGTATTCAATGAAGAACATATTTAATTAAAGAGAGTATGAAAAGAACAGTGAACGCGAGTAGTAATAAGTAAAAATAGTATCAGTTGTATCAGTGAAAGTAAAATAAATAAGTTAAGTTTATATATTCAATAAAGTATAAAATAAATAAGTTAAGTTTAGTTGAATAAAGGAATAAAAATTTGAAGAAATATTAAAACGAGTGCATAATTAATTTAATATATGTTAGCTCCCAACATATATTTGGCGCAGCCGGTATTAAGAAAGATACACCTATAGGTAAGATTTTGTTTTATTATAACTATTAAGAGTGCGAAGTTTAAAAACGGTAAAATACGGTATATAAGTACAATAAATTTAATAAAGGTTAATTATTTTGGTGATAGTTTATGGTGTTTTATTTTTTAAAATATAGATCCTGTTAAACGTTGTTTTTAGGTACTTTTCGATTGAGAATAAATAATTATAAATATTGATTTTTGTATTTAGAATATTTTTTTTGTGTGTTATTATTAATTGTTTTATTTATGGAAATTGGTGGTAATAAGGAGAGTCTTTTAAATAAATTGTATGTGGAAATTATCCATTTGAATGAAAATTTGTTGTCGGATGTAAGGGAGTTAATTAACGATCGCAAAGTGTTTACGGCCTTTAAGACCGATTTGTATTCGCGTTGGAGTAAATTAGATGCTGTTGAAGCTACGGAATATATTACAGAAAAGTTAAAAGTGATATTAAGTGAGAAAAACGAGGTCATTGAGAAAGTGTGTCGTGATCAATCTCAACGAATAAATTATTTAGTGAAAAACATTTCGGATCTTGAGAATATCAAAGGCTTGTCGGAAACACGGGCTGAGGAATCTGATAAATTGGTTACTAGTTTAGAGGGGAAAATTAAAGAGTTCGCGATCAGGGAAAAAACTTTAAAAAGTAAAATCGAGGTTGGTGCCCAGGACATTGAGCACTTACAAGAGTTATTGGCAGAATCGAACGAAAGGCAGAAACGAGCGATTTCTGAATACGAATCAAAGGTAGAAAGGTTGTCGACTATAAGTCAATTTGATCAACGGACGTATCAGATACCGGAGTTAGAGGAAAGTTTCGTAGAAAATCTAACGCAAAACGTAACAATGAATTCATCCAACGACGACACGAATCAATTGGGATCAACCTATGACAAATTGAGTAAAGTGGTTACGAGGTTGGTACCAACATTTAGTGGGAAATCTGCAACGACAAGTAATAATGTTCACGAGTTCATTAACTCATGTACAATTGCCAGGAAATGTATTAGTGACAACCACGAGGGAATTTTTTTAAATTTAATACTGACTCGTTTAACTGGCGAGGCATTTCAATTATTTAGTTTACGTGATATAAGATCTTTTGAAGAGTTTCTATCCTTATTGAGGCAGACATATCTAGCAGCTAGAACGTTAGATGATGTAATGGGAGAGTTAAAGCGATCATTTCAATTACCCAATGAAGATCTGGCTATGTTTTGTAACAGGCTTACAATATTATCCAATAAGGCTAAACAAATTGCCCGAAGCACTTATGGTGCAAATGAGTTGGGGGGTCTCGAAAAGGAGATACAGAACGCACAGTTAATGGTGTTTAAAACTGGTATGTATAATGCATCATTGAGACAGTATATGCTAACGTGCAACCATGACAGGTTGGAAGCCCTTTTGGAGTCTGCAATTGCGGTAGAGCTATTGGTAAATAGGGGTAATATTTCAAATCCTTACGCGGTTATAAACGACACTTCTAAGACAACACCAGCACATACCCTGAACAGGAATAATACGTATACAAATGACAATTCGAATTACACGCCACAACACCAGAATTATCAGAGCAGAACGACCAATTACCAGAATTACGCTCCACAACAATCACAACCAACGTATAATAACGGAAACGGGAATCGTAGACCAGGAGCACTGCAAATATGCACATACTGCAGAAAGCATGGGCATATTATCACAAATTGTTGGGCAAAGAATGGACCGCCTAGTTGTGAAAGATGCGGATTGCGAGGTCATACGGAGAGTCACTGTACGCGGGCATCTATACGGTTTAATCATAGTGTGGGTAATACTAGGCGAGATAGGTGTAAATGGTGCGGCCGTTTTGGGCATCGTGAAGAAGGCTGTAAGACCAAAAGGAATTATAACGAACGCAGAGGCTCGGAAAACTAGCGGCGGCCCAGTTGCAACATCACAACTGTGGCCCTTCCCAACCGATGTCGATAAAGGTGACTGATTCTTTGGAAAAGGCAAAATCATTTTTAATAAACGCAAATAACACGGACATTTCTTGGTCTTCTAACGGCAGGGACAATATTCAAACAAGTTGTAATACTGGTGCAAATCACAGTCCAGTTAATCAAAATAATAATAAAAATAGTTTTATTAATACTGGTGCTACACCCATCCCAGTTGATCAAAATAATAATATAAATAGTCTTAATCATGCTGGTGCTACTCACATCCCAGATAATAAACGGAATAAAATAAATACATTAAACTCTGCTGGCGCTTATACTATCCCAGTTGAACAAAATAAAAATGAGAATGAAGATTCGGGTAAAACAAACATTGCCGGCGCTAATCATATCCCGGTTAATCAACTTGAAGAAGAACATCATAGTATAAACAAAACAAATAAAAAGCATACTGGTGCAATTTACATCCCGGCTATGCAATATAAAAAAAATTTTAATACAAAAAAAAAATTGCGGGTGTCATATGGCAAACGACCTATATATAGAAATAAAAATCAAAAAAATTCACGGTCAATGAAACTATGTACATTCATTAAAAACAAACAATTAAAAACAGCTTACACTACATTATGTAATTATATGAATTGTTTTTCTTTATTTGTAATGTGCATAATATTATGTATGGGTAATCATATTTCAAGAGTCATTAGCATGGGTATAATTAAAATGACACACATATATAGTGTGTTGAGTCGATGCAAATGTAATTTCCATATAATGCGGTACAAGAAATCAACAGATGACATTTTTGTGGTATTGCCTTTGGATATAGCCCGGCATGGGAAAGCGATGTTATTGGTGGACACTGGTGCGGAGATTAGTCTTATTAAACGTGGGTGTTTACGAAACAATCTGGAGATTGATACCAATGATAAACGGGTTCTTGGGGGTATTTTCGGGGGAAATGGTATGACTTGGGGGTCAGCACATTCTAATCTATTGTTGAAGGAGAAACGGTCGCATAAATGGAATATAATTGATTCAACCAGTAATTTGCCTGCTGGTGGAGTTATTGGAAGGGATATTCTTTGCGGAAGTACAATAATAGATTTGTTGCAAAACGAATTGATATTTTATTCAAAAATGAACGCAATTTCGGACAAATTTCCCTTAATTTCACAAGACCATTCGAAAAAAAAACATAGGGTTATGTTGGCCGCGAGATCGCAATCTGTAGTGGCGTTGACATGCGCTATCAAATCTGGAAATATTCTAATACATTCACGGGAGGTTCTGCCAGGGGTGCATCTCGGTAACACTTTAACAAACGTGAACAATTATGTCGCTCATGTTGCAATTATCAATTCGTTGGAAAAGGATGTTGAATTGCCAGGGTTAATACCGATATTTCAGAAGGAAGGGGAGTACGATATTGTGAATACGGAAACCGTGAATGATATATTAATCAATCAAACGCAAGGGGATTGTTCAGATAGAATGGCGAAGTTGGAGGAATGTGTGGAGTTGGACGATTTTTTAAATGATGAGGAAAGGAGGTCAATTTTAGATGTTTGCAAACAGTTTAATGATGTTTTCTTCCTAACGGGTGATAAACTCGGGTGCACAAATTCTATTACGCATACAATACCTACTATGGCTGATAGCCCTGTTGTAAATATGAAAAACTATCGATTGCCGGAAATTCATCGGGATTTCATAAATACCGAGGTGAAGGAAATGCTAAATGATGGTATAATACAACACAGCAAAAGTCCCTGGAATTCCCCCCTATTGGTTGTGCCCAAGAAGGCGGATTCGGATGGAAAAAAACGCTGGCGTCTTGTATTCGACTTTAGGAAGTTAAACGAAAATACCATCAAGGATGCATTCCCGCTGCCCCGGATAGAGGATATTTTGGATCAACTGGGGCATTCGCGATATTTTTCAACCCTGGATTTGGCAAGCGGCTACCATCAGGTGGGAATACATGCAGGAGATAAGGGGAAAACCGCATTTAGCACCTTGTTGGGCCATTATGAATTCAATCGCATGCCGTTTGGGTTGACGGGTGCACCTGCAACTTTTCAAAGGTTGATGAACAATGTTTTGCTCGGATTACAGGGCATACATTGTTTTGTGTACATAGATGATATCGTCATATATGGGAAAAATTTGCAGGATCACAATTCAAAACTGATTCGAGTATTGAGCAGATTACGTCACTACAATTTGAAGTTAAGAACGGATAAATGTAAATTTTTACGCAGAGAAGTAGTATATCTTGGACATAGATGCACAAGAGAAGGGGCATTACCAGACCCGGCGAAAACGTCATGCATTCGTGATTATCCGGTTCCTAGGAGCATTAGGGAACTTCAATCTTTTCTGGGATTAATAAATTATTATAGAAAATTTATGCACAATTTTGCGGAAATTGCTTCGCCTTTAAACAAGTTAATGAGGAAGGGTAGTGTATTCAATTGGACGGTGGAATGCAACGAATCATTTGAAAAGTTAAAAAATATGCTTATAAGTCCACCTTTGTTAATCTATCCGGACTTTAAACAACCGTTTATTCTTACCACGGATGCAAGTAACAGCGCGTTGGGTGCAGTATTATCCCAAGGGGTGGTTGGTAAGGATTGGCCTGTGGCTTTCGCTTCTAGAACATTAAATCCCGCCGAAAGAAACTATTCGACTATAGAAAAGGAGTTGTTGGCTATGGTTTGGGCAACGAAAAATTTTCGATGCTACTTGTTTGGCAGAAAATTTAAAATTATTACCGATCATAGGCCATTGAAGGGGATATTCAACGTTAAGGATCCCACGTCGAGGTTACTGAGGTTCCATCATAAGCTTTCGGAGTATGAATATGAAATCGAATTTAAGCAGGGTAAGTATAATACAAATGCGGACGCATTAAGCCGCATCCCCGCGTTGCATGAATTTGGGCCAAGAGAAACAATTCCAATTAATAGAGTACAGACACGGTCACAAACACGGAACGATGCCGACGTGGATTCACTTGCAACGGATAACATTGGGTCGAGTCCAGAATTAATTACGGATGGAAATGAGGTGAAAACAATCTTGAGGGATTTTCATAACGGAGTTTTGGGAGGACATCGTGGCATTAAGAAAACCATGGAACGTATAAAAAGACAATATTATTGGAAAAACATGCACCGTGATATAAAAGATTATATTAAAAATTGTAAATTGTGTCAGAAAAATAAGTCGACCGGGGGTATTAAGATGCCCATGGTTTTAACAGATACACCATTTAAACCGTTCGAAAAGGTTTATTTGGATATCGTTGGACCGCTGCCAGTGACGGTATCAGGTAATCGGTATATTCTCACATTTGAGGATGATTTGACAAAGTATCTGGATTGTTATCCGATGCAGGATATGGAGGCAGAAACGGTTGGGAAATTTTTTGTGATGAAATTATTTGTCGTTACAGGATTCCAGGAAAGCTCATCACTGATCAGGGATCCAATTTCGAGAGCAAGTTGTTCGCTAGGATTTGTGGATTATTAAAGATAAAGAAATTGCGGACCACCGCATACCATCCACAAACCAATGGCATTTTGGAGCGAAGTCATTCATCATTATCGAACTATTTACGTATTTATGTAGGTGAAAATCCTAACAATTGGGATCAATGGCTCAGACAGGCATGTCATGCGCACAATAATAGTTATCACACCGCTACAAAATTAACACCTATGGATTGCCTTTTTGGATTCACCGCGGATATTCCTACAAATTTAAAACGTTCGGTACAGCCGTTATATAACTTTGAGGATTATTTTTATCACATTCGTTATAAATAACAAAAGGCGCACGCAATAGCCAGGGACAACATTATTTCTTACAAGCATGGATACAAAAAATATTATGATAAAAACGTATCACAGTTAACATTCAATGTCGGTGATAAGGTATTTCTTAGAAATCCAGCTAAACAAAATAAATTTTCAAGCATATGGTTGGGTCCATATGACGTTATTAAGGTCGATAATCCAGTCAACACCACTATCCAGGTTGGCAGGCGTACCAGACGAATACATAACAATCGGCTTAAATTATTTACTAACAATTAAAATAATGAAATGACATTAAACCTACCCAATTAATATATTAGGGGTAGCCCACGTTTATTTTTTTTTATAATTTTAAATACCAACTAACAATAAGTAATTTGTTATTGTCATAAATAATGGTAAGCAATAATAGAATCCATGTTAACAATTGATAGTTACGGTAACAAAAGTTACCAGTTAATATTTATAATAATATTAATAAGGGTTACAATTGTTCATCTTTTTATAAGAATTATGTGTTTACAGAATTTGATTCTATTTACTTTCATTTTTTTTTATTTTAATTTAATTTTTTTTTTATTTTTTCTATATTTCTTTTTAGGAAATATAGTTATTAACAATAAAAATTTAAATCTTGTATAATTTACCATAATCATGTATACATGTAGAATTACAATAGTATTAGTTTTGTTAACAATAGTTATAACAAATATAATATGCACGGAGTTATCATCAGGCATACGCGAATCAAAACAGAATATTCCATATGACATTCAGCATATTAACGAATCTGTTACAGTTATCACTGAGAAGATTGCAAATTTAATTTTTTATCGGGATACGTATAAGGTATTCACCAAATTTTCATTTAACAACTATAATGAAATTTTAAACGTTACCGAACAATGCATCGAACATATTGAACAGTTGTGTAATAGATACCGTTTCACATGTCCCCCGACCGAGTTCAGTGAAAATGGGAATTTTGATTTCCTGAATCATTCAAAATCGTTATTAAACAAAATCCGGAGCAGTCAGCTCGATATACAACATATCTTCGTTAAACATAGAAGTAAGCGCGCATTAGACAGTATAGGGCGATTTTCAAAATGGGCATTCGGACTTATGGATTCAGATGACGCAAAAGTGGTATATCAGAATCTGCAAAATCTAAATCCTGATAACAGTAATAGTCTCAAATTAATAAAAAATCAAGTAGGCGTGATGAAATCAAGTTATGGCACGTTAACGGAATCGATAAAAAAGTTGCTACAAGATCAATTACATATTCAAACATTTATTAACAATTTATCAGTGAATGTTTCTGCACAAATGAATTACATCGAAAACCGAATATTTAATCAAGAAGTTTCAATAAACATCAACAGACTTGTAAACCAAATTAACGATAATTTAATTGAGACAATTGAACAACAAGCAAGGGAAATGACGGTGATCGATGATCTATTCCAACGGAAATTACATCCATTAATTTTTAGTCCACAAACATTGGAAACCTTATACACCAACATCACTGCAATAACAAATATACACGATACTTTCAAAAATTTCTTCTATCTGTATCAAATTAGTTCCATAGATGTTATATTATTAGGTGACGGAATTGCGATTAAGTTTATTCTACCATTGCCCGAATACACGCAATATATGCTGCAAAAAATTTATTTGGTACCTCAGTCGGTGACCGATAACTACGACACCATATTGATTGTTGAAGGAGTAACTTATGTGGCTCATAATTTGATTGGGGATAAATTTGTTTTCTTAAATGATCGGCAATACAAACAGTGCAAGGAGATAGTGGATGATATCAGCCACATTATGATATGTTTTCTGGAGGGGCCGGTGGTTTCTAATATGGCTAAGAATTGTATGGCGAATATACTCACCAATGATATACAATCAAATTCAACATGTAAATATTTGGTAGTACCCAATGTAAGAAGATTGATGGTTAAAATGGTTGCAGAAAACATGTGGTTATTTAATTCCAAGGAACAAATAAAGTTATATTTTGATTGCTCAACATTTCAAACGGAAGTAAAATTGATTGGTATTGGTATTATGCGGATTACTTCGCCATGTAAGGTGGGTAACGCCGATTTCCAGTTGCCATTCTCAAGGGAGTTTGCGTCTTCCATTAATACTCGTCACTTTCATCTTATACGACCCACTCTTAGTACATCATTATTAAATCAGTTAAAAACATTATCAACTAACCGATCACATACGGGTTCAACTTTAATATTGTCCAATCACGATGATGTTAACAAGGCGATGGCTGACGGTAGCAAATTACTAACAGACATGGAAATGGAAATAAATAATGAAGTGGTTATGCGTAGTGAGCGGGATCGGAATAACTTCTTTATTGGTATGCAACAGTACATCTCCGGTACAACATTATTACTTTTAGTGGGGGTACTTTTACTAATTTATTATATTAGGCGGAAATATGGTAAAAAAATCGATACACCATCAGCAACTAAAATACATGTGAATCTTACTCAACTGAATGAACCAGACGATCAAAACCAACGAAATGCGGAAATTAAACCGGTTGGTGATGTTAAAACCATTCGTAAGGAAAAAACGAAAGCAGTTACTGAAGTTGAAAGGCCGCGACATGCTGAAATTCTACGGGATTGCGAAGCCCCAGTTACATCGGATATTATGTCATATCAGCTTGCGGAAATAACTCATTTGCATATTTAGTATAAATCATATTTAGTATAATAACACATATTTATAAGTTAATAATCAAATATTCTTAATCTTAGATCTATCATTCATGTATTTTTTTTTCTTTTTATTTTATGTATTTATTATTCATCTACACAGTTTATAAACAGTGAATTTTATTTTTCTTGGAAGGGGAAGGTATGTTGTGATTTATACACGTGCCACCTTATCCAAAATAAAATTCATTGTTTAGCAATTGTTATTTATTTTTACTTTTGATTATTTTTTTATATTTAATTATTACATTATGCACTTTGTGCAATTATTAAATTAATATTACTAAATTAAAACAATTGAATGCAATTTATCGGTATTTGACCTGACAATGCTTTATCGGCATATTTGAATTACCTATGGGTTCAATCAGTTCAATATACCTGGTAAGTTGTATTCAATGAAGAACATATTTAATTAAAGAGAGTATGAAAAGAACAGTGAACGCGAGTAGTAATAAGTAAAAATAGTATCAGTTGTATCAGTGAAAGTAAAATAAATAAGTTAAGTTTATATATTCAATAAAGTATAAAATAAATAAGTTAAGTTTAGTTGAATAAAGGAATAAAAATTTGAAGAAATATTAAAACGAGTGCATAATTAATTTAATATATGTTAGCTCCCAACACCAGTTCCTGCTCTTCGTGCAGCTTTAAAATTTAAATGTGTGTTTGTATCTGGGCTTCACCCAGACACGACCATTGAAATGGTTGGTACGCATATTAATACGATGATGAATTTGGCTATTCAAGATTTGAGAATTGAGAAAATTAAAAACATACGTCGTCCAGGTGAATATTCATCTTTTAAAGTATTTGTTCCGGCTGATTTTGTTAAATCGCTAACTGAAATTAAAAATTGGAACATTGATAACATCATTGTACATGAATTTGATTATTCACGTAACAATAAAAATTTTCCCAAAAAATTGACAAATCTTGCTTGATGCCAAAAAATCATTTAATTAATATTCATTATCAAAATGTCCGTGGTCTTCGTACTAACAAGGAAAGACTCCCGGGTGTGAGAAGCCGATTTGGCTGAATTTTGGATATGTTGTAGTACTCGAAAAATAAAGAGACCCATATTTTTTTTTAGCTGCTAAATTTCACTTTTAGGGGGTGAAATCCAAGATGGCGGCAAAAATGAAAATTCGCCATAACTTCTACAATTATGCACCAAATTTACTGAAATTTGAATAAACATCAATTTTGGACTAATCCGCATATTTCATAGAAGAAACTTTTTTTTTAAATGTCAAAACGGTGATTTCATTCAAGATGGCCACTGATGATGGAAGACACATTAATTGATGCAATGGATAATTTTTTACCCATTGAATATATACAAGAGGTAGGTTTAGATTTCCAGGAGCAATATAAAGATTGGGAATATATTCCAGTTAGTGATGATACCTGGATTCCCTCTGATTCTGGTAAACGGAAATGTACGAGAGACGATGATGAAGAGGTAACATTGGAATATAAAAGAAACGCTGTACGGTTTTGGAAAGGATGCAGTAGAGCCACATTTCGTTCACTGCAAGCTGTGCAGAACCGTTATAGAAGGGTCCCTGGTATCACACAATTATACCGATGGCAGGAACAACTGGACCAAAATGGAACATATATAGAAAAAATTACAGATATCGGAGAATATGTTTTAAAACGGTGTAAAAATGCCGCTCAATCTGGATTGATATTCCACGACATAGATATTAGAAGATGGGGGCTACAAGCCAAACGAGAATTGGGTTACGATGACATATTAGATTTTAGAGCCTCCAAAAAATGGGTTCACAATTTTAAAAAAGCTCACCGTTTAGTTTCTAGGAAAATTAACAAATTTGTTAGCAAACGTACATTTGAACAAGCAGATGAGTTGAAGGAAAATGCTAACATATTTGTAAATGCTGTAAAGAACTTAATACCGAGCTTTGGTTTACAAAATATATACAATACGGATCAAAGTGGTTTTCAGTTGGAAATGCATGCAGGTAGAACATTAGCCACATTAGGAATAAAAAGAGTACAGTGTGTTGTAAAATCACTGTCGGCTACAACTCATAGTTATACTGTACAACCAATAATTTCGGCAGATGGTAAATTATTACCTGTACTATTTTTAGTTTTAAAGGAACAATCAGGCGGTTTCGGTCCTATTGTCCAAAGAACTTAATTCCACGCTGCTAATGTTCATGTCACAGCTTCTACATCTGGCAAGCTCACATCAGGTAAAAATTAATTCATTAAAATAAATTGATCAAAGTATATTGTTATAAAACGCTTTAATTCCATTTTTTTTTTTAATTCCAGAGCACTTCAAAATTTTTTTGAAAGACGTGTTTTTCCCACATACGGGTGAAAAAAGCCTACTGCTTATTGATTCTTGGAGCGGCCATTGTAAAAAAGTAGTTGAAGACAGCACCCCAACTGGAAAAGAAATTGAAACTATGATCATTCCGAAAGGAACTACAGGTGATATACAACCACTCGATGTATACGGTTTTAGAATCTGGAAGAATTATGTGCGCCACTTCTCCGAGATAGTTTTTTTAAATGACCAAGGAATTGATTTACACATACGTAATAATATAATAAAGTTGCAGTCGCTGGTACATAATCAATTGTCCGCACCAAGATATAAAAATCCTTTTCAATATTCTTGGTTTAAAAGTAGATATATAAACCACAGACCAGCAGAATTCGAAAATCCAGTAGAAGTTGCATTCACTAAATCTAGTATAGCAATGTGTGAAATTGAAGGATGCTCAAATGTAGCAGTAGTGACATGTTCATGGTGCAATAAAACCATATGTTTAGAACATTTTTTTGAAGATTATCATTATCACCCATAAATTAAATAATTATTAATGTTTTTCTTTGACAAAAAATAAATAAAATGTGTTCAAGTGAATTATATTTTTTTTTAAATTCGATACGAAAAAATCCGGTGAAAATTTGGGAAGTTATGATGAATTTTCGATTTTTCCGCCATATTGAATGAAGCCGCCATCTTGTGTTTTTCCAAAAAATTATTTTTGGGATATGTGAGTCAAAGTTCAATAAAATTACAAACCAAATTTGAAGAAAATCCGGTGAAAATTTGGGAAGTTATGATGAATTTTCGATTTTTCCGCCATATTGAATGAAGCCGCCATCTTGTCTTTTCCAAAAAATTATTTTTGGGATATGTGAGTCAAAGTTCAATAAAGTTACAAACCAAATTTGAAGTAAATCCGATGAAAGTTGAGAAAGTTATGATCAAATTTCATTTTCGACGCCATCTTAAATTTAACCTCAAATAGTCATTTTTTCAAAAAAATGAGAAATTGCATTTTTCATTTTCATGAGCACTACAAAATATCCGAAGCTCATCGTAATTGGACTAAAATTGTAGAAGTTATACATTAAATTCGATATTAAATGGATGCATGCAGGGGTAGTGGCCATCTTGAATGAAATCACCGTTTTGACATTTAAAAAAAAAGTTTCTTCTATGAAATATGCGGATTAGTCCAAAATTGATGTTTGTTCAAATTTCAGTGAATTTGGTGCATAATTGTAGAAGTTATGGCGAATTTTCATTTTTGCCGCCATCTTGGATTTCACCCCCTAAAAGTGAAATTTAGCAGCTAAAAAAAAATATGGGTGCCTTTATTTTTCGAGTACTACAACATATCCAAAATTCAGCCAACATTCAGTAAGACTCACACCCGGGAGTCTTTCCTTGTAAGACAAATTATTTATTTCGGCATTCAACGACAAATATCATCGATATTTATGTACTAACTGAAACATGGTTATGTAAAAATATTTTAAATTCAGAACTATTTCATTCATCATATCAGGTATTTAGAGCTGATAGGTATGGGGATACGGATATTCTGAATGTTGGTGGTGGTGTTTTAATTTCAGTTAACTTGAAGTTTAAATGTCAACGTATTGTTATTCCTGGCGTGTTCGCGTTGGAGTATGTTTGTGCGTTTGTAACATTGAATTCTTCTGATTCTTCAGGTTTTTATATTTTATGTGTATATGTTCCTCCAAATAGTATTATTGGATTATATATTGAGTTATTACAATGTTTACAGTATATTTCGGACGCATGTTGTAATAATGATGAAATTATTGTGATGGGCGATTTTAATTTGCCATATATCAATTGGATTTTATCTGATGATGATGATGATTGTTTGATTCCACAGAATATTTCGCATGAGGCTGAGTACTTAATAGTTGATGGTACTGCTGAATTGGGTTTGCGTCATATAAATTACGTAGGTACTAGGTAATCACATGCAAAGATTTTTAGATTTAATTTTCACATCGTCTGGAGTTGATTATTGTATTGCGCATACATCGGATTGCATTGTGACTGAGGATATTTATCATCCAACTTTGTTAATGTCCATAAATTATTCCAAAAATGTACAAAGCATTAGTGAAAACATGTTTTCTTATGAATTTCGTTCAGCAGAGTTTGACATACTGAATGTTAAACTTATGAATTTGGATTGCAAATTTTTGGAAGATACTATGTGTATGGATCAATCTATAATATATTTTTATAACTACATGTTTGATTGTTTCCGGGAATGTGTTCCTTTAAAATTAAAAACTAATTTTGTTTCCAATAATGTTCATTATGATGTCCATTTAAAGAATTTGCGTAAACTACGAAATAAGGCATGGAAACTATATTGTAGTACACAGGCAACAGTTCATTTAGTTGAATACAACAATCTTTGTGCATCTTTTAATGAACACTTGGGTGTTCTTTATACTGCTAATTTAGCATCAATTGAAAATAATTTGATTCATTCACCGAATGAATTTTGGAAGTATGTTAATTCTAAAAGAAACACCAAGGGTTTTCCTGGAGTTATGACACTCAAGGGTTCAATTGCTACTGATGTGACTTCAATTTCAAATTTATTTGCTGATTTTTTCCAAACATCTTTTATTCCTGATGATCAGTTTTCCACATTTGATATGGGCAATATACAATCATTTGATTATTTAAATAACATTGGCGTCAAACTAAGTTCAAGTGATGTGTATCATAAAATGTTGAAATCAAAAGAAAGTTTTTATCCTGGCCCTGATGGTATTCCATCAATTGTGTTAAGGAAATGCGCTGCGAATTTGGCATTGCCATTATCAATTTTATATAACAAATCGTTAAAGAGTGGTGTTTTTCCTGCTATATGGAAAGCTTCTTTTACTATTCCACTTTATAAGGGTGGTGGCAGAGATGAAATTTCAAATTATCGTCCTATTGCGAAATTATCTGTTATACCGAAGCTTTTTGAATCCATGGTTGCAGATATCCTATATCATTTAACGTTAAATCCATAATATGTGATGAACAACATGGTTTTATTAAAGGCCGTTCTACTACTACCAATTTGTTGGAATTCACGGATTTTTGCTTCAAAAATTTTCATCGGTATACGCAAGTTGATTGCATTTTCACTGATTTTAGCAAGGCTTTTGATGGGCTATCACATACATTATTGCTGAAGAAATTGTTAAGAATGGGTTTTAATGCTTCATTTGTATGTTGGATTCGGTCGTATTTAACTGATAGAACATCTCGGATTTTACTCGATTGCCATGAATCCAAAGTTTTCAACGTTTTATCTGGCGTTCCTCAAGGAAGTCATCTGGGACCAATTTTGTTTGTCTTGTTTATAAATGATGTTCCTTCTGTATTGAAAAATTCTTCATGCAGAATATATGCTGATGATATTAAAATTTATTTGCCTATACAAAATACAAATGATTGTCAACATTTACAGGATGATTTATCTGCATTTTATAAGTGGTGCAATGATAATAAATTAAAACTTAATATTGATAAATGTAAAGTAATGAATTTTACTAGAAATAGATCTTTATGTATGTTTGATTATCATTTTGATAATAAGATTTTAGATATAGTTGATGTTATTCGTGATCTTGGTGTTTATTTGGACAATTTGGACAATGGAAAATGTCATTCAAGAATCATATTGATTACGTTATTAATAGATCTTCTAGGATGTTGGGATTTATTATTCGTGAATGTCGTGAATTGAGTGATCCGTATTGCTATAGGGCATTATATTATTCACTAGTACGATCCATAGTTGAATATGCATGTCAGGTGTGGTTACCTTATATTCAGATTGATATTCTTAGACTTGAATCAATTCAACGAAATTTTTTGAAACATGCATTACGTGGATTCAATTGGGGTCACGGCTACATTATTCCAAGTTATGTAGATAGGCTTAAATTATTAAACATGCCGAAATTAACTGGACATATGAATTTCCTGTGTCTATCGTTCATTTGTAACGTTATCAATGGTGAAATCAATTGTGGCGGTATACTTTCTAGGTTGCATTTTCGTGTAAACAATAAATCCTTACGTTCTACAACATTTTTTAACTTGAAAACATATCGTACCAATTTTATTCGTTTTAACCCTATTGACACAATGTTAATGCTGTTTAATAAAAATTGTAATAACATTATAGATAACAATGTAAAAAATATTAAATTCAGGACATTATTTTTTAAATCTAATTGACGAAAATGTATTTAATTTTTTTTTATAGATATTTTAATTTTTCTTGACGAATGTGTACTATTTATTATATTATTTATTCTACTTTTTGTAAAATTTTTTGATTTCACTTTTATAAATGTATATATTATTTATATTATTTTCTATTTATTTATATATATAAATTTTGTATTTAAATTATTTTTTTTTTTTTTTTTCTCTTATTATATATTGTATTAATATTATTACTAAATAAATAAGCATTGCACAAAGCAATTTACGAAGTCCACCATAAATTTTAATATGACCAAGCCGTCCATATGATCATCCCAGGTGAGGGTAGTTGATTAAATATCAAATCCACAGACATCACACGTTGACGATATTGAATAATAGATGAATCCAACCGGACCGCCGGAAGATTGTGAGTTGGCACTGCCCATGATAATGTCCATCCATGATCATGGCATTAGATTTGGACGCATTAAGTTTTAAACAATTCATGACCTGCAATGAAATTTAACAGCATCCAGGTCATCAATACAATTATCAATTTTATTTATATGACAAGCAATATGATATATAACCGTACATCGTCCGGCAAATAAGTGAAAATTTACGCACATTGACAGGTAAATCATTAATAAAGAGACATAACAACAAAGGCCCCAATTTGGAACCCCGCCGCCAATGAACCAGGGAAGCCAGATAATTTGAATTCCCCACATAAACCCTTTGATATCTTGAAGAAAGGTAATTATGGATCAGTCTAAAATAAGGAGAAAGAAGCTGAGGATATTTCCTTTGATTTTGGTTTCGATAATGATGCAGATAATTTTGAACGAAGAAAATAATGTTGAACTATGGTTTAGCTTCAACCGAAAATAAGTTATCGGAAATTGCTAGAAGAGCAAATCGATAATTAAAAAGTACGTACTGAAAGATATATTAAGTGAAATAACGGAAACGTCCGTTTTAAAGAAATAATATTTTAAAAAGGTTTGTGAAACTAATGAAATCAAAAGTGCGAGTTAGAAAAGGACAAATTTAATGAAATTAAAAAAACAAAATAATTTTGTAAATGAAAGACTTCTAAGTGATCTTGAAAAGTTGAAATTAAGAAACGTATATTAAATTTACTATACGTATATTAAATTTAAATTAGGAAAATGTCGCTTTTTTAAGATTGGTCGCTTGAGGGGTTTGCTCATGTCTGGTGCCCGTATGGTTGGCGATCGTATACCTTTAAAAATGTTAGACAACAAGCCAGGTGAATGACGGAGTGTTGGAACACCGCAGGGTAGGTGGAAAGATAAAGTCGAAGCGGACCTTCTACGGCTCTAGCTCGGCTTTCCAGATGGTGGACGTTGGTGAATAGACCCGGTTGGACAAGGCTGTTGATGGACGCCAAAATCCATTGTAGGTTGTAGGTATTGTAGATTGCTAAATGATAATCCTGCGGCTTAATACTGTGGGTATGGATGATATTCGGCTATGGACAGTTGCAACTTTTGATAACCTAATAAATAGCTGTCTAAAATTTTTAACAAAAACTAAAAAATTATATTTTTTTTAAACGAAATAAACCACACAATTCTTAGAATGTTACACAAACAAAGTTTTTCTGCGATAGCTCTAAAGGATTAGAATTTTATCTCTCAATGATTTGTGTTCAATGGCGAAATTAAATAAATCATAAACATCATACTCATCTTCGAATTTTTTTACAACAAATACATTTCACACATTGTCGTAAAAATACAACAAATACATTACACACATTGTGTCGTAGCAATGCAATTGTTGTTGTTGTAATTCTGCATCCATTTTATCAAAGTAACATAACAATTATTTTATAACCACATTATTTTAAGCTCTAAAGCAAATTGTCGAAAATAGATGGCACGATTTCCGTCGATAATCGATAATGATAATGATAGCGTAGAATCTTCGAATTCGAAACATTTTCATTGTGAAACTGGACATGGAGGCTTCAGGCACACATCTTGTGGGGATGAACATTCTCACGAATGACACGTGCAGGCTGGAAAATGAAGAAATTAAGTTCAAATATCTAGTTTTATAGAGCTTTAAGAATGAGTGTGACCCGTTTTGTTCCTGAGGAATAGTTCTACCGGATTCGCTTCAAAAAGATCCTGACGAAATGACGAGAGACACTATATTCGTCGATGAACAATGTGGGAGATCGGAATGGTAAGTCTGGTAGGTGCAAATCGGAAGGTACGAAAAGGGATCCTTTATTCATGTGAACTGGATCGAAAATACCGCAACCGAAGGAGGAGTTTTTTTTTTATTCAGTACAAGCCTTCGAATAGTCTTTTGAAGATTTCCCCTACTTTGTTACTAAAAAAAAACCTCCCCACATAACCGTTATCTTTAACGAACCTCCAGACCAGATAATACCTTTTGGGTTCAGCTAAAAACGGAAAATTTCATGCTCGTGGCCGATATTTTATAGGAAAGGTTAAAGGAATAAAAATTAAATAATTAATACATCATCATAATTTATAGTTAAAAATTACACTTTATTAAATTTATTTATTTATTTGATTTACAATTTATCGTTTACTTATGTTAATAACTTATAAATATAAAATAGACTTATTCATAATTATTGTAAGGCTAAAAAGCCGCGATTTTTAAAATTACTATGACAATTATTGGCTAAAAGCCTATTTTAATAATTTTGTTCACTAATTACTAGGCCAAAATTTAACCGAATTTAATTTAAATGTCGTCTTAACTATAAAAAATACTCATAGGTTAACAAACTGCTGAGTCTGAATTTTTTCGCAGATCTGAGTCAGCATTAACGTTTGTTTTCCTTTACAATCTAATTATATACATAACCTTACATATATTTATCGATTCGTTTTTTTTATAATATTTCGTAAGATGATTACATTTTCCAATGCAACATATCAATCTGAATAGACCATTAGAAAGGTAATCATCGTCCGTAATTGCATATATACCGCGGCGATATACACTAATACCATTTATTGTTACAACACTATATAATTAACTTAAATATATATGGTATGAATGTATTTAACATAATCATTAAAAATCGATAAATATATGTTTGGCTATTTACATGTTCATACTTGTTGTTGAACTCGTAATCGCAACTATATAATCAACAACATGATAATATTATATCAATAATCGATTTGTGGACAATCAAATAATCAAACCGATAATTAAAATAATCACATTTCTTAATACATATTAAAGAATTACATACAGGATGTTCCAGATCCCGACTCCGAAAAATTCTCCAGTTTCCGATTCTATGACTCATTTGGAATCGATATCGTTCTTAAAAATGTTTGTCGATTTCGCTTCGTTACGGAGTTATACGAAAAAAAACCGATTTTTTTTTAGATTTTCATATTTTTCCCTTTTTTAGATACCCTGATCTCCATAACTGCGGTTATTGTAATTGAAAGAGCAGTAGAACACTATTATCTTGTTCAAGTGCAGGCGTAGTGTAGTGAAGCGAACTATTAATACTACACTGGTTCACGTGGTATCGTACAGTATTGTAATACATAACCTGTAATTTTGTGTATTTTTTTTTGTTACTTCGCTGTAAATAATTACTTAATTATTTATTTAACAATATTGTTAATTATTATTATAAATTTTTAATAAAATACCACATAATACAACAGGTTATATAATACTAAATTACAAAATCGGTTCACATGGTGAGTAGTTGAAAATTCACTACCACTACTACGAACCTCCACAATCAAATGTGGCTCATAACAAATAAATGGCTATGCATCGTGTTCACGTGGTACATTTCGAAATACGCCACACTACACTACCCCTGCACCTGAACAAGCTATAAATGATCAGCATTCGAATTTTTATTTGTTTTATCCGTGTATCAACATGGGTTTTAAATTACAATAACCATTTGTGGAGATAAGAGGTCTATGAATTGTCCATTGAAATATGAAAATCTAAGAAAATTTCGTATAACTCCTTAACGAAAAATTTTTTTTTGAAAATATTTTCGACTCCAAATGAGCCTAAATAGAACGTAAAACCGGAGTATTTTTGGTCGGAATCTGGAACATTCTGCATATACACAAATAAGAAAAAATATCCAATTATAAAATAATCATTAATTAATATAAATACAATACAAAAATATTAAATACCTCAATCATTAAATTCTTTATATATATAAATTTAAATAGGTACATTACAAATCTAACATGATATAAAAAAAATTAAATATCCTAACAGTCACTCACCACATTGACCATTATGCTCTATCCATATTACTCTATCCCCCTCACCAACACAACACACATTGCATCCTCGCTGAATGAACTCGTGCACGCACGGATGATTCCCAAGCGGTTGCCTGATGTCGATATCCCGCCGCAATTCGGATGAATCCTTTGGCCTTTGAAGTCAAGAAGTATTTTGATGATAAACGTTAAACAAACTTTCACTTTCATGGTTGTATGTGTCATTGTTGTTTTGGTCCAATTAATTATTATTTTGGCTGAATGAATACGAAGTGACTGCGAAGTGAAATTATTTACTAACACCGACACCGCCGCGTATGTATCATTTCATTCTATTGCATATTTTTTTTTGTAAATTTATCATTACAATATTGTTTTTTTTCTTTTAACCGCACACCTTAAACGTGCACCATTTCCAATTTATAATAACTGCTAAACCGATACGCCACTGTATCGAACCTCATTAATTCCGGCCACGTCGTTTGGCCGGCCATTTTTCTAGAAACCGTAGTTACGTTGTCAATTGTCAATGTGTATGTGGTAATGATCGAGAGCATATATATATTGAAAAAAAATGATTGGTGATTTGTTGCTACTGCTACTAGTGAATGTTGATTTAAATACTTTAATTTGAATTGTGTTTTTTATCATGATTGAATGATTTGTGTTTTAATGATGAATGATTTAGTGATTAATGATGATGAATTATTGGTGATTTGAGTTTTAATGATTTATGTTATGATGATGAGGTATTGATGGTTTATGTTTTAGTGATTGATGATTGTGTTTTAATGATGAATGATTGATGATTTGTGTTTTAATGATGAATTATTGATGATTTATGCTTCAAGATGAGACCTTGATGATTTTTGTTTTAGTGATTTACGTTTTGATGATGAGTTATTGATGATTTATGTTTCAATGATGAATTATTGATGATTTGCGTTTTAGTAATGAATGATTGATGATTTGTGTTTTAGTGATTTACGTTTTGATGATGAGTTATTGATGATTTGTGTTTTAATGATGAAGTACTGATGATTTATGCTTTGATGATGAGTTGTTGATGATTTGTGTTTTAGTGATTTATATTTTAATGATTAATTATTGCTGATTTATATATTTTAATGATGAATGATTAATATCTATTTATCTTTTAAAACAATTGCAGCGTTTTGTTGAATACTGATTGTTGTGCATTGTGTGGTAATGATGAATTATGTTGTAATGAATGGTGTGTATCTATATCTATATACTTCTTAGGTATGTCGATGATCTGTTGGGGATCACTATATTTTATTTGCTACAATTTGTGGTGATTCGCAGTATATCTTGATTTTATATTTAATTTAATTTTAACTTATTATCTATAAAAATTGGCTTATGAATAAATATATAAAGATTTTTTTCTTTTGGCTTATTTATTAAATTATTTCAAAATTAAATACTAAATGTATAAATTGTAACAAAAAGTAAAAGCTTATAATAAAAATTAATTCAATATAAAATTATTAAAATATTGCCGAAAGATATAATCTCTTAATAGTGATTACGCAGGAAGTGCATAATCTCTGTTACATTATTTAGCTAGTAACATAATAAAAAAATCGATGATAAAATCAGATTATGCCATTGAATAAAATTCAAAGTTTCGCTATTTTATAAGCATTTAAAATTTAATAAATCTGTACAAAAATGTCATAAGCATGGTATTATAAAGTGGATTACAACCACCATAATTTCGTAAGATTTAAGTATATTTAAATGAAAAAAATTCTACTGTACTAAAATTTAATTTATATAATACAAAAAAATAGGTGAATAATCGACCTTACCGTTTATTAAATTCTTTTACCAAAAAAAGCTAAACCAAGATATTTTCTATCTATGTTTTTCCAAAGTAGGAATATCCCTTGTTATGGAAGGGCCCCACAGGAGCGGGAACTTAATGGTATGGTTGAACCAAGGTTTAAACATATTCAAACCGTCAGTAAATATAATATATATAATCGATAATCCAGGCGACTTTTTTTCTCCGCTAACTTTATTTTCTTCGATTTTCGGTTGTTTTTCGTGTATTGGCTGGGGCTGTTTCTTTTGCCTATTTTTATATTGCTCAATAGTAAATTGCAACCGTCCTATACTTTCTATTCACCACGCGCGGGTATAAAATAAAAGGAATTTTTAATGATTTATTTTGAATAGCAATCTTTAAAATACCGACAACACATTTCATTTACATTTCAACTAACATATCATTGCGGTGTTGTTTTGGGTAACCGAGATCTTGATGATTTTTGTTTTAGTGTTTTACGTTTTGATGATGAGTTATTGATGATTTATGTTTCTTATTCAATATTCAATAACTCAACCGCCAGCTGGTTTTACATATATGTTCATAAATATTACTAATGTAACAATTTTGATCAATTACTACTTTTCAATTTACTGCTTTAAAACCCCGAATACTACACGTTAAGCACATCAACAAAAATATCTTCATTGAATGATAGCTCTGATTTCAATTAGGCGTTATTTTTTTAATTGTGGGCTACTTAATTTTATGAAAATGAGAAATAATTTATGAAAATTAAATTTAAAAAACCTTGATTCAACCTCGATTTGTGAATTAATTCAGTTTTTTTTCATTCCCTTGAAACATCGTTGAATAAACAGTAAACTACGTATATTAGCTTGTCCACGTGCAGGTGTAATTTAGCGTATAGCATCGTTCGAAAAATCCACCACGGTAACACGATTCGTAGTGAATTATGAGCTACTACATTTGATTGTGGAGGTTCAGATTTTGAAGCCAACAGATTTTGTAGTGTAGTCATTATTATAACATCCCTTATTTTTAGGACGTATTTTATTAACTATTTAAATATTTAAATAATTATTTACATCGAAGTGTTAAAGATAACAAACTTCTATAAAGTGCCCCTACAATAATGTATAATGTGCACCTACAATTTTCCTCCGGCCCCCATCATTTCGCATTCGATCCTATACAGTCTCCCCTCGCCCGCAATACCGTCCCTATTTCCCCATTCATCAAATTTCCCCCTAAGTAATACTGCCTTCCAATACCCCATTCCAACTCCCAATATATCCGATCGCTCCGCCCTTTTTTCCCCTCTTTTACAATCTCCGCCCAACATTGCTCCACTCCACCCCTTTTACCTTTGCTTACCAATACTTCACATCCTTTGCCTCGTAATTCTATTCAATTTCTAATTCTCTCGCTTTCCATTCTTCCATACCTCTTTCCACCCAACTTTTCTTTTCACCATTTCCCACAAAATTCTACACGGCAGCCTCTCCTCTCTCTTCCTAACATCCCAATAACATATCTTGCATGCAACCCAAAATTAAACACCCACAGCGGCTTCCTATCAAACTCTATTTATATATATATATATATTACACAATCCCTTGCGCCCCCCGATTCAGTTTTATTAACTATTTATAAAAAAAAATGAACAATTTTTACATAAATATTTAAATAATTAATTACAACGAAACATTAAAAAGATAATGTTATATATGTATGTGTGCATGAACACATAGCGGCTCAAGCCAAAACAGTTATCAACACATGCGTCGGTTCTATCATCGTCATTCAACGAAGCCAGTCGCACGACAGCATTCGCATAATAGCATTCACGTGGAAAGTAATCTTTTATAAAACGAATACAATATATTTAACCTAATATTTAATATTTAATAAAACTTGAATTGATTTAATATAATAAATATAACATAGTATTTAATATATAATAAAACTTGAATTGATTTAAAATAATAAATATAACATGGTGTCAGAAGTGGGTCAGTAGTGATATATATATAAAAAAAAAAAAAAAAATATATAATTTGTGTAAAGTACAAAATGGAAAATGCTGCTGCAAAAAATGGCGTCAATGATGCTGAAGAAAATCAACATCGTAATTTGGAGATGCAGGAATTGCGACAACAGTTGCAAGTTCTAAATAATTATGTTGCTGGTATGGCCGCAAACCAAGTAAATCAGGTGGGCAATATACCTTTACCAAGACCATTAATTATTTCGGAAAATCAAAATATCGAGGAGAATATAGAAGTATTCAAGGAAACATGGAAACATTACATTCAGGCAACAGATTTAGTAAACCGGCCAGAACAACAAAAGATTGCAATATTATTATCATGCTTGGGAGATGAATGCTACAAATTTTATAGGAACTTGCCAATTTTGCCCATAGGGGAGCTAACCGCGGAAAATATTATTAATTTATTGGAGCAACACTTAAAACCGCGCGTAAACGTAATATACGAACGTGCTATGTTTAACACCATTTTACAGGAAGAAGACGAAAATGCAGAAAAATACATCAATAGATTGCGTCATGCAGTTAAAAACTGTAATTATGGAAACCTTACTGAAGAATTTATACGGGACAGAATAGTAGTCTCGATTCGGGACAAAAGGTTAAGGTTAAGATTTTACGAAAATGGAAATTTAACATTGGGCCATGCAATAGAACAGCTAAGGGCGAGTGAACAGGCAGAAAAACAATTGGAGGAGATTACGCCAACGGCAGTTAGGGGCATAAATATAGTGCATAAAAGATCATTATCCAGAAATATAAATAGAAATCATAATAACCAAAATAACGGACGTAGATCAAATTCAAATGCATCGGAAAATAGAAACAACACTGGATATATAAACAACTGCAATTATTGTGGGGCCAATCATAAAAAGGGACAATGTAAGGCGTACCGGCACGAGTGCAAGAAATGCAAAAGATTGCATCATTTTGAAAAAATGTGCAGGAGTGGAAAGGCTCACAAATACGAAAAAATAAATAATTTAATACACCGCGATGTACAACAGGCTAATACATACAACGATAATAATGGAAAACTGTCGACCGAGACCGAGTATGTTTATACAATCGCTGCAGATAGTAAGACACTCACAATAAATTTACCATTGGAAAGTCGGGGTAAAATAAAAATTACGGAATGTCAGCTGGATACTGGCGCATCATGCAATGTAATGGGAATGGTCAATTTAAACAAATTATTGGGAAACAATGCAATTGATACCTTAGAAAAATCAAATATTAAATTAAGGGGATTGGGAGGAATATGCATTGACCCAATCGGAAAGACTGAAATCGGATGTAAGTATGACAACATTATGAATAAATTAACATTTCATGTAATTCCAGGTGAATTAAGACCGTTGTTGTCGGCGGATACATGCAGAAATTTACAATTAATCAAAATATGCTACCAGGTAAATATACATACGGCTGAACACATAATAAAGGAATACAGTGATGTCTTCAGCGGCATAGGTAGGCTGAAAGAAAAAATGGTTTTAGAAATAGAACAGGGTATAAAACCATGTATACAGCCACCACGAAGAATACCAATTTCGTTAAAGGAAACATTACAAAAGAAAATAGAAGAATTATGTCGGCTAAAAATAATAGAAAAGGTAGAGACACATACTCAATGGGTAAGCAATGCTTTACTCGTAAATAGGAATGGTGCGATACGATTGTGTATAAATCCTATACCGTTGAATAGGGCATTAAAGAGGCAGAATTATCAGATGCCTACTTTGGACGAAATATTGCCATCATTAAACAAGGCTAGAATATTTACGACCGTTGATGCTCGTAAGGGCTTCTGGCAGATGGAATTGGACGACGAAAGTAGTTATTTAACGACTTTCTGGGGTCCAGTAGGTAGATATAGATGGTTAAGATGTCCATTCGGAATATCACCAGCTCCAGAACAGTTTCAACAGAGAGTACACCAAATTATTGCAGGATTGAAGGGTGTAGAAGCTGTTGCAGATGATATACTGATATATGGATCGGGCGACACGGATAACGAGGCAATGTCAGATCATAATAAAAATTTGGAAGAATTATTAAAGAGATTAAGATCGGCAAATTTAAAATTAAACCGAGACAAAATAAAATTGTGTAAAAGATCACTTACATTTTACGGACATGTTTTGTCTGCTGATGGGTTGGCGGCGGATCCAAAGAAAATTGAGGCGATCATGGGCATGCCAATACCAAAGGATAAAAAGGCAGTAGTAGAGTAGCTGTGCCGGTTCTAGGCCACCTACGCCCCCATGTCCATAACAGTTACATGTGAGTGAGTAGTGCGGCAAATATATCTATCTCTTGCTCTCCATTTTTTTTTAAAAATCAATGACGTCACTTGTAAGGGGTATGGATATGTATATATGTAATGACATGGAGGAGGTACTATAATTAACCCGTGCTTGCATGAGCTTATATAAATGTTTGTTAGTCAATGTGGTATTGTGATAAAAAATGATCAATTTAATACCAAATTAGTGAATATAATATGTATTAGAATTTTAATTCATATACACCATAGAATTAAATATGATTGTTCATGCACATAAGTGTTAATGATGATCACGAAGTTTAATATAATTGGATAGAATTTTAATATATATTTGATAGGTGTTTTCAATAAATATGTTATTAATGATGATGTCACAATATATATATATATAATATTCTAATATCTTACATACAATATAGGTTTGTTAGTTAGGCGTTACTATTATTATTATTATTAACCCATGTTTGCATGAGTTTGTGAGTAAATGTGGTATTGTGATAAAGAAAAAAAATGATCCATCTAATACCAAACGTGAAACGAGTGAATATAATATGTATTAGAATTATTTTAATTCATATACGTCATAGAATTAAATATGATTGTTCATGCACATATGTGTTAACAATGATAGAAGTTTAATATAAGTGTATACAATTTCAATTTATATAATATATATAATGGAGGTGTTTTCAAAGTAATTCAATAATAATGATCAAAATTTATAATCTTTTAAAAATTATTCAATATGTATTATAAAAAAAATTAAGTGTGTCCATAATGATGTTGTTGTCTCAACTTAAATATATACATGTATAGATATAAATATATACAAAATAGTCATATAGTTCAAATAAATATAAATATGTTATTAATGATAATGTCACACAATTTTTTTTTATATCTTACACACAGAATTTTTTAGAATTTTTTTAGAATTGAATGAGGTTAAAGGGTCGATAAAAGTATTCTATTTTCTCTATGATTTTTTTGTTGGTATTATATAATTATGTTTAAACTATATATATGTATAGTTCAAACAAAAAAAGAATAACAATTTATTATTTTTTTTAAAAATCTTTCAATATATTATGATATACATATACTTAATAATATTAATAATAATAAATACAAATTTTTGTTTGTTCAAGTGTATCTGAGTAAAATTCGAATTCACTTTGTATTGTTTTTAATTCTTCTGTATAAATTCATAATTTTAGTAATCTCTTTCGTATTTCTTTCAATAAAATCACATTGACATGTATCTGGACCATCTTTTGCATCATCATTAGACCATGGACACGTGATATAATGTTTTCCATATTTTGAACTTATCATTTCTATGTCCTTATGATAAGTTAAAAATGAATAATATCGAAATATTTTATCTTTATGCTCTGTTAACAATAACCAATTATATTCAATTAAAAACTGTTCAACACATATTTTTGACATCTTAAGATATTATATTAGGAATGTTGCTGCTGCTACTCAATGTTCACATTCACTAAATATTTAAATTATACTATTGCATTTTTATGAATCCATGAATTATGTTCTTTTGTAAAACCAAGCCACTTTACAAGTACGGTGTCCCCTCTCCTCTTTAATATTTTTTCAACAAGATACACATCCGGATATTTTACTTTTAACAATTCCATTTCATAAAATCAAGCAATGAAAATCGAGCAATGAAAATAAACTGTCATTGCTTAAGGTGGTCAACAGTGGTCAAAAAATTCAAATGTGTTTTCATAGTTGGGATATGTATGAATATCCAATACTGCCTACAGAAACCTCACATCATGTATGGATGGTTAAAACAGCAACGCAATTGGAAAAACCCAGATATATTATTTTAGCACTACAAACAGACCGAAAAAATCACACAAATAAAAATGCAAGTGTATTTGATCATTGTAATCTAACAAACGTGAAAGTTCATTTAAATTCGGAAACATACCCGTATGATGATTTAAATATTAAATTTAATCGAAACAACTATGCATTACTTTACTCAATGTATGCAAGATTTCAAGAGTCATACTATAATGGGCAACCAAATCAACCACTATTAAGTTTGTCACAATATAAGGATATTGCCCCAATCATTATTATAGATTGCTGTCGTCAAAATGAAACAATTAAATCCGGTCCTGTTGATGTTAAGATTGAATTTAAAACATCAGAAAATATTCCAGCAAACACATCTGCATATTGTATGCTTTTGCATGACCGAATTATTGATTATAATCCATTGACTAGTGAAGTAAACCGGTTAATGTAATAAAAAAAACTACAAGTTTTTAATTTTTTTGTTTAAAGAAAATATATAATTTATTAGTAATTAACTTATAATAAGGACATAGAAATGATAAGTTCAAAATATGTAAAAAATATTTATACAGAAGAATTAAAAACAAAACAAAGTGAATTCGAATTTTACTCATATACACTTGAACATACAAAAATTTGTATTTATTATTATTAAATTTTTATCACAAACACACAAAAATGATATTTTTATCACAAACACACAAAAAATGAAATTAATATATAGTATATATATATTTTTTTTTTTTTTTTAATTCCAATCCAATTCTGGTTCGTTGTTCCCTATTATTGCTTGGTCTTGTATTACATCTGATGCTAGGAAGTCATAATATTCCTCCACAGCTTCCCAATATTCATCAGGTTTGAAGCCGTTTGCGGTGGCTGTCTCGAAGGCCATAATAAATGGGGTTTCGAAACCCATTTATCGTAAATATTATTTTCCGTTGGTGGTGGTTTCATTTTTTTTTTTTTTTTTTATTTAGAATTTCAAAAACTAAATTTGAGAGAGTGGCTGGGAATAATTAAAAAATTGATTATCTTTTTTTTTTTTTTTTTTTATTAAATGAAAAGAAGGAAAATGTATTACCTCTTTGGTTGAAATTTGAAAAGATAATGATAAGGTTTTCACCCACACAAAATAATAAATAAATTAATTATAAGAAAAGAAAATGTAAAATAATCAAAGAATAAATAAAATAAATATAAAATATTAAATATGATATATATATATATATATTTGAAATAAGAAAACTTATATTAAAATAAATATAAAATCAAATACATTGTATTAAATAAAATACGAACAAAGATGAATATAAGTGGTTATTATTAACGGAGCATAAAGATAAAATATTTCTATATTAGTCATTTTTAACTTATCATAAGGACAAGTTTATGTTATAAATTTAACTTATATTCCTTATCTTTTATTTATATTTAATAGTATAAACAATTTTGGTTAAACATATTTAAGATATTTCATCCGTATTTTTATTTTAATATAAACACTCCAAATACAGATGATTGCGATAATCTGGGTATATTCCTTATCTTTTATTTATATTTAATAGTATAAAGAATTTTGGTTAAACATCTTTAAGATATTCTATGATATAATTGTTTATGTTAAAAGTTAAATTAAAAAATCATATTCAATAGTAGTATATATTTATATAATTCATAATTATATAATACCAAAAAAAAACCCTTTAAAATAATAAAGACATATATATGTAAAACACTCAGTAGGTTGCTTGGGGGATGACGGAAAGAGTTAAAGCATTCTAGGGTATTTGCGATTCTCATTTCGTCATTCTCAAGTGTTAGTTACACCTCCACGTGGTGGCAACCGGGCAATGCATCCTAGAACGCAGCCAAGTAACTAATGCGAAAACAACCGTAATGGAAGTACAACGAAAAGGTTTGAGTACCCCAGGTGGTAACCAGGCTATGCCTGGGAATCCACCCTCTACGGAGGCATGCCCTATAGATTCTGGGGAGGGCAATCTATTACGGAATTTCGGGGAGATGCGGGTGCGTGATACGGAGCCACCAACCATACCGGCCATGGGTTCGCGAAAGCGAGCTCAGCGGCCGCGTGGGCGGGCGGAGCTGCGGGACATTACGCAGCCACCAACCAAATCGGCCGAAGGTACGCGAAAGCGGACCAGAACGCAGAGGAGGAGGGAGGCTCAGCGTAAGAAGCGGCTGGGACCTGTCAGTGATGACGGGAACGAGCTGGCTGAAGTGACAACTTCAGCAAACTCCACACCAGAGGCTGTACAGGAGAAGAGGTGCAAGGTGAGCACACCTAGCGGGTCTTCGAATCAGAAGACGTCAAATGGTGCAGCCAAAGGGAAGGAGGCTGGTTTCGGAAACATGATGCAGGGCCATCAAGGCACAGCAAAGTCAATCCGAAATCGCTCAAAGGGGACCATGGCCATAGGAGGAAGCGTCCAGTTACCTTTGCGGGGGTAACTGGAAGCGATCTTCATTTGGGCGTCACTGGTGTCAACGGCGGGGGTGTCATGGATGAGGCCAGGTTGGTTGCCTTCAGGGTAGCCCTCCTGGAAGCACTTGATGCCTTGCCGGAGACATTGGTGTGACCGACGTACACTTGGATGAAGGGATCATTGCAGTTAAATGCGTGAACCACAAATCCAAGGCATGGCTCTGTGAAGTTGTTGGGAAGATGAACCTCTTGGGGGGAATCAACCTAACAATAGATCGGCTTACAACCATGAAGGATGTAAGAAAAATGGTGTTACGGATCCCAGGGCAACCGGGGAGCAGTGAGACCATTTTTGCCAGACTCCGACGTCAGAATGCCTGCGTGAGTGACACTTCTAAATGGAGGGTCGCTTACTCGGGCAGGTATGACGACGGAAAGAAAGGTGGTGTCATCCTGACCGTTTGGTGTCCGAGGATGGAGGCGGAGGCAAGGGCAGTGGAGGAACTTGTAGGGTACTGCGGGGTAAATAACGTGGGCCTGATAATAGGATGTGACGCCAACGCAAACAATGTGGTGTGGGGGAGCACAGATGACAATCGTAGAGGAGAGCAGTTGCTCGAATTTGTGATTGGAAACAACCTTGGCATAATGAATCGGGGTACAGACCCTACTTTCGTAGTGAGTGGCAGAAAGGAGGTCCTGGACATAACGCTTTGTAATGCCATGATGTTGGGAAGACAATCGAAATGGAGGGTGATGGATCGGGCGACCATGTCTGATCACAGAGCCATCTATTTCGAATTGGACTATGGCCTGAGGCAAGGGGTGCCAACAAGGACCACCAGAAACCCTAGAGACACCGATGTGTTGGTTTACCAGCGGGTGTTAAAGGGGGATCTGGGGGGACTGGGGCGCTCGGGGCCGAAAACGGCAAGGAGTGTTGAATCGCGGCTAACTGTCATACAGCGGGCTGTGAAAAAGGCATTCCACAGTGCATGTCCTCTCACTCTGGTTGAAGAAAGGGACCCAACACCTTGGTGGAATGGGAAACTGGAAAAGCCAAAGGGAGAGGTCAGAAAAACCTTTAATCGGGCCATGAGGTGTGGGACGGAGCAGTCATGGCAAGATTACAGGGAAAAGAAACGAGACATGAAAAAAGCTCTGCGTAGTCAGAAAAGGTAATCGTGGAGGGATTTCTGCTCGGAAATGGGGAGCATCTCTGGGGTCAGTAGGCTGCAAAAGATGGTCACCAAGGACTCGGTCTCTAGAGTTGAACTGATCCGCAATGGGTCGGGTAAAATGTCGGAGACAATAGAGGAAAGCAGCAGGACCCTAATGGAGATACACTTTCCGGGAAGCCAGGCGTCGAATCAACCGTGGCCGGTTGAAAGGAGGAGGGCCACGAGAAGGAGGAGACGTGCGGCTGAAGGGATTGTGACATTGGAGGGAGTAGAACGTTCCATTGGGAGGTTCGAGCCCTTCAACTCTCCGGGGCCTGATGGAATATTTCCCGCCCTGCTACAATGGGGTAAAGAGGTCTTAGTTCCGAGACTCAGGGAAATATATGTCACCTGTCTCGCGATGGGGTATATTCCGGTAACTTGGCGGGAAACCAAGGTGGTATTTTTGCCCAAGCCTGGAAGGGGGGACTACACTGAGGCGAAGTCTTTCAGACCGATCAGTTTGTCATCCTTCCTATTGAAAGCAATGGAGAGGGTGATAGCGGATCATCTGGAAAGAACGACGTTGAGGATGTATCCCCTACATAGTAACCAGCATGCATATCAGACTGGGAAGTCAACCGAGACAGCACTGGATCAGTTGGTGCGAGTCGCGGAACACGAGCTGAACACTGGAGGAATAGCACTGACTGTATTCATGGATATAGAAGGTGCAGTTGACAGGGTTCAGTTCGGAAAACTGAGAACTGCTCTGAAAGGGCGGAGGGTCAGTCGGGTCGTCAGGGACTGGGTTGACAATCTGCTTGAAAAAAGGGCAATAAATATAAACTCAGGACACTCCAAAATTAGGGGAAGGGTAAACAGGGGATGCCCACAGGGTGGGGTATTGTCTCCGCTACTGTGGAATCTCACTGTCGACTCATTGCTTCAAAGACTGGAGGACATAAATGTATACACAGTAGGGTATGCAGACGACTTAGCGATAATGGTACGGGGGAAGTTCATGAACACCATCCGGGATGTCATGGAAGAAGCTCTTCGGGTGACGGAGGGATGGTGTAAGGAACACGACCTCTCCATAAACGCAAGTAAGACAGACTTAATTGTTTTCTCAAGGAAAACAAAGGGCCTGGAAATAGAACCTCTGAGACTCTTTGGGTCGGAACTCAAACTGGCCACCAGTGTCAAGTATCTGGGTGTACATCTGGATAGGAGACTAACCTGGGGGTATCATGTGAGGGAGAAGATACAGAGGGCTAAGAGGGCACTACATCAGTGTAGACGGGTATGTGGAGTGTGGACGATGGTGGGGAATCTCGCCAAAATCGATGTACTGGATATACACAATGATGGTGAGGCCGATAGTGACATACGCCTCAATTGTATGGTGGAACAAAACCACCCAAAGTACAGTGAGATGTCAACTAGATCGACTTCAAAGACTAGCATGTGTTGGTATTACGGGGACTTTTCGCACCACGCCGACCATGGCTATGGAAACATTGCTGGGAATGCTGCCTCTGGATCTATTTATAGTAAAGACGGCGGTAAGCACGGCAATAAGAATGGTGCAGAACAAAACGTGGCATCAGGAAGGCACCATCCACGGGCATATGAGGGTCCTGGGCCTTATTAAGGGGGTCAGGGAACTTGCTATGCCAATGGATGGGATTAGGAGGACGGTGGTACAGGAAATGCATCACAGAACCCTCCTTGAGGACGGATCACTCCCTGAAGTGGGGTCGGAAACGATAACAGTCTTCACGGATGGATCTAAGAGACATGGCAGTTACGGGGCTGGGTATCACTCAGTGGAACTTGGCTTGGACTGCCAGATAAACATGGGGAACTATTCCTCAGTATACCAGGCCGAGCTGATGGGCCTAATTCATGCACTGGACTATATTCAATGTAGTAGGGTTGGCGGGAAGGAAATTTTTTTTGCCACCGACTGCAGGGAGGTGGTCAATTGTATGAAGGGTGGCACATTTGACTCGGCCCTGGAGCTAGAGTGTGCTCACAGGCTCAACGGGTGTTCGGCTCATAATAGGGTCACACTTGTCTGGGTTAGAGGGCACAGTGATATCGACGGGCACGAAAGGGCGGATACTCTTGCAAAGGAGGGGACGTCTAAAAAATTCGTTGGACCGGAACCGTATACCGCAATCAGCAGGGATACGGTGAGGCATACTGTCGAGAAATGGATTACCTCCAAACATCAGGAAAGATGGAAGGAGGTAAGAGGACTCAGACAATCTAGGCTGACGCTGGGATTGAAAGTAGGACACACCAACCGAGAGGTACTGAGCATGACGCGAGGGGCTCTTAGGAAGTTGGTGGCACTCATATCTGGACATGGAGGATTCAGACATCATCTTGTAAGGATGGGAATTCTTACTGATGATGAGTGTAGACTCTGTTTGGAGGATGAGGAAACGGCTGAGCACCTTGTGTGTAAATGTCCGGCTTTGGAGAGCATAAGGAGAAAGGTAACTGGACGGTCATTCTTCCCCGAGAGTGAACTTGGACGGATGCCTTTCAGAGAGATGCTTAAAATAACGAGGGACACCATATTCGAGAAGCAATCGGGGAAACCCGAGTGGCAAACTGGATAGGAGTCAACACTCAGTATGTTATTAACCTCATTCAATTATAAAAAATATTCTTATGTGTGTAAGATATAAAACAAATTATGTGACATCATCATTAATAACATATTTATATTTATTTGAACTATATGACTATTTTGTATATATTTATATTTAAGTTGAGACAACAACATCATTATGGACACACTTAATTTTTTTTATAATACATATTGAATAATTTTTAAAAGATTATAAATTTTGATCATTATTATTGAATTACTTTGAAAACACCTCCATTATATATATTATATAAATTGAAATTGTATACACTTATATTAAACTTCTATCATTGTTAACACATATGTGCATGAACAATCATATTTAATTCTATGACGTATATGAATTAAAATAATTCTAATACATATTATATTCACTCGTTTCACGTTTGGTATGGATCATTTTTTTTCTTTATCACAATACCACATTTACTCACAAACTCATGCAAACATGGGTTAATTATAATAATAATAGTAACGCCTAACTAACAAACCTATATTGTATGTCAGATATTAGAATATTATATATATATATTGTGACATCATCATTAATAACATATTTATTGAAAACACCTACACTTATCTATCAAATATATATTAATATTCTATCCAATTATATTAAACTTTGATCATCATTAACACTTATGTGCATGAGCAATCATATTTAATTCTATGGTGTATATGAATTAAAATAATTCTAATACATATTATATTCACTAATTTGGTATTAAATTGATCATTTTTTATCCCAATACCATATTGACTAACAAACATATATATAAGCTCATGCAAGCATGGGTTAATTATAGTACCTCCTCCATGTAATTACATATATACATATCCATACCCCTTACAAGTGACGTCATTGATTTTTAAAAAAAAATGGAGAGCAACAGATAGATATATTTGCCGCACTACTCACTCACATGTAACTCTTATGGACATGGGGGCGTAGGTGGCCTAGAACCGGCACAGCTACTCTACTGGCAGTGCTAAGGTTTTTGGGAATGATCACATATCTGAGCAGATTCTTGCCAAATTTATCAGATACGGCAAAGGCATTAAGAGAATTGACACACGAGAATGTCGAATTCAATTGGCAACAACAACACGAAGAGGTGTTACAAAAGCTTAAAGAAATGATTGCAAACACACCAATTTTGGCATATTATGATACGAGGGAAGCAGTAACAATACAATGCGACGCATCGGGTACGGGACTAGGTGCGGTCCTATTACAGAAGGGGAGACCTATCGCATATGCTTCAAAGACATTAACCTCAACTGAACAGCAATATGCTCAAATTGAAAAGGAGACATTGGCTATTTTATTTTCATGTCTAAGATTTCATCAATACATAAGTGGAAGAAGGGAAGTCACCATAGAAAGCGATCATAAACCACTACTAACCATATTTAAAAAACCAATATTAGATGCGCCGAAGCGCATACAAAGAATGCGATTGGCATTGCAGAAATATAATTTAAATGTTACATACATACCAGGAAAACATATGCATATAGCAGATGCATTATCTAGGGCATGTTTTGATGGAAACAATACGGATACATGTCCATACCAGGAGGAAATTTATTTCTACAGGGAGATTGAAAAGATTTGTTTTGCTGAAAATATGAATATATCAAATGATCGAGTATCGGCGATAAAGGCAATCAGCATACAAGATCCGGAAATGGTGGAGCTTTCAAAATACGCTATACACGGTTGGCCGGCACAAATGAAGGAATTAAATGGAACAATGCAACAATATTTCAAAGTCAGAGACGAAATTACAACTCAGGACGGTATAAACTATAAGGGACAACGCATAATAATTCCACGAGAACTTCGGAAGGATATGTTGGCAAGAATGCACTTGGCTCACAGTGGAATGGAGAACTCGACCAAATTGGCAAGAAGCGTCATGTATTGGCCGCATATGAACGACCATATAAATAAAGTAATCAGGTCATGCGAAGCATGTATATCAAATTCTACAGGAAATAAACGACAGGAAATGTGTAGTGTAGAAATTCCAAGGCTACCATTCGCAACGGTAAGCATGGATATAGCTGAAATTTATAGGAACGGTAAAAAGATAAAATATTTAATAACGGTTGACCATTATTCAGACTACTTTGAATTAGATGAATTAACGGATATGAGGGCCAACAAGATTGTAGAAATATGTAAAAGAAACTTTAGTCGTCATGGGGTGCCAAGCACAGTAATATGTGATAATGCAACTCAATTTATAAATAAAGAATTTAAACAACTGGCAAAGGAATATGAATTTAAAATCGGCACAAATTCACCTTATCATTCAGAGGGCAATGGTAAAGCTGAATCGGCAGTAAAAATTGCCAAGAACATAATTAAAAAAGTGGATGCGAAGGGAGAGGATCTTTGGAGGGCATTATTAGTATGGAGAAATACACCAAATCATATCGGTAGCAGCCCAGTTCAAAGATTATTTAATCGCATTACCAGAAATCCTTTACCAAATACGGATGCTCAACTTAAACCAAAGATTATAAAAGGTGTGGTGGAGAAAATTAATTTGAACAAAAGAAATGCAAAGTATCACTATGATAAAAAGGGAAAGACTCGGAATTTGCCGAATTTAAAAATTGGACAACCTATTTATGTTAGGCTAAAGGGAAATGAAGATAATTGGACAAAGGCATCGTTAATCAGGCCATTGGATAATGATGAAAGATCCTACGAAATCAGGCAAGGAAATACGAATTATCGTAGAAATAGGATCCATCTGAAAGGCGTACCGGATTATAACGACATGACAAATGAAAGTGCCAACAATGATGTCGGGGGGAATTCTCCTGAAAGACAAACTAATGATGTCACAATTCAAAACGATGATCGGACAAATAACATGCATCCTCAAACGCCAGCTAACGAACATATAGGGGATATATCAACATCATCAGTAAGCAATAGGTATAACCTTAGACCAAGGGGCGATATAAAGAAGCCATTAAGATTTAATGAAACAGTAGCAGTAATAAGCTATTAATTTAAAGCAAACGGGATGTTATATATGTATGTGTGCATGAACACATAGCGGCTCAAGCCAAAACAGTTATCAACACATGCGTCGGTTCTATCATCGTCATTCAACGAAGCCAGTCGCACGACAGCATTCGCATAATAGCATTCACGTGGAAAGTAATCTTTTATAAAACGAATACAATATATTTAACCTAATATTTAATATTTAATAAAACTTGAATTGATTTAATATAATAAATATAACATAGTATTTAATATATAATAAAACTTGAATTGATTTAAAATAATAAATATAACAGATAATAATTTAATAAAAAAAAAAAAAATTCATTCAACAGACGACAAAAACAAACACAAATCTACATTATCGAAAGCCGCAATTAAATCTATAAAAAAAAACCATTTATCCCTACCCCCTTTAGTACCCTCTTCTAAAATCCACTTAACTCTCATTTATTATTCGTCAATCCCCCATCCAATCCAATATCTGCTTGAATTCCAACAAGCAAGCAACAACATCCTTTGAATTCCAACAAGCAATAGCCCTATAATTTTCCACCTGCCTGCCATCTCCACCCTTAAATAATGGAAAAATACCCGCTTTACCAAAACTGGCCTACGGTATCTCCTTCTTCTTTCCATTTCACATATCATTTACCGTCGCTTCCCTTATCCAATTAGCCGCGCTCCTACCCAGATATTTTTTAAGCACCCCCCCCCCCCACCCCCGTATTCCATTGTCAATCACCGCCTTATTTGGTCTTAATTTATTCAATATTCAATCCACTTCCTCATTATCGAAATCCTTGTACAATCTCTCGTCCTCTCTTATTTTCTCCACATACATTTCCCTCTCACCCTCCAAATCCGCGTTCTGAATGCCTCCTAAAATACTACACCCATTCCCCAAAAACCCTTTTTGTTAATAATGGTGTTGATTATGGATTTACCTTGAGAAAGAAAAACCCTATGCCAATGACGCGCTTCCAGGTATGTGCCGCCCCTTCCTGCACCTCCTAAATACCCCCATGCATATAAGGCTTATTGCCGCTCTTGTATGTACCAATTAAATATGTTTTCACCTATTTTACAAAATTTCGTTAGGTAATTTTACGAACATTTTGGTTCTAAATATTTCTGCGATTGAGCTAGAAAAGTGTTGTCCAAGGGTGGCTCAATTAGAAAAGTAAACAGGGGCCGTAAAAGTCGATAAGTCGATATGGGTAAATGGTCGATAATGCAGGGAAACTTTTGGAAAATGTACAGGGTTGTTCGGGGTTTGTGCAGGGTTGTCCAAAGAACGGTGATTGCGTACGAGAAGTTAACGAGGTTGTAGACTGATTAGGGTTCAGGATTGGAGTGCCTAGGGTTTAGTTCCAGAAATGTTCAGGGTCCAGGGTCCAGATTATTATATCCATTATGTTATTAACATTACTGTTATTCGATAACTCATTATAAGAAAAATTAAAATTATATATCAAAAAAAAGTTTAAAATTAAAACTAAACTTAAATATAGGTATGGTAAAAAAACAATAAAAAAATAAAATACATATAGTTAAAAAAAATAAGAAGTCCTGATCAAAAGTTGGTCAAGCCCTCGACAAATGTGCACCATACTATACGTGGATTCTTATAAAACTGCGTTAATTATTTATTATCGTATTTTAAGACGAGTTAAAGTTGCGAGCGTGAACTGATCGAACTTCTTCGAACTGCGTCAGTTAAAGGTCGTAATATTAATGTGGTATCAAAAACCAATAAAAACACAGGTTTTGAAAATTTATAAGATCTTTAATCTTATGTAGTAAAAATAGAAGTGACTTGCTTCTTAAAAATAATGCGTCATTCAACTTCAACCCCTACCTACTACTTACAGGGTATTCATTGAAAAAGATGGGTTCACTTTTATTAATGAATATTTTCCACACCGTGTAATTTAGAATAATAATTAGATTCCTGGCCTTTCCAGACCTTTTCTATGGTACGAACCAGTCTACTACGACGGTGGTACTTTCCATTCCAATCAAACCACACAATCCAAACCCCTCCCCCTTAGAAGATCCGGATTCCATATATAGGATTTGATTGTATTTTGTACCAATACTGGTTTATGGATTCTCAGCATTTTCCTCGTATATTATGAACTATTAATTTCATGCGAGAAATCCTTAGGCGAGCAAATTCGCAATCTCAAAATATATTTTTTTAATATATCGGTTTTATTTCTTTTCATTTTTAATTCAACATAAAACCTAATTATAACAAACCCATATAATACAATAAAACTACATTACACAAAACAAAAACAAAACCGTTCTCACGACATGGTACAGTTCCTTACCCCCTTACCCATTGTACCCAATTACCCATTCCCTTCTATACCGTTCTATTTCAATTATAAATCTTCCTACCAATTTCCATTCACACCTCTTTCCACTCCTTAAAAGCGTTCTCCTCGATAATGCCTCTCTAACTTCCTCCCATCGTCTCGCATTCAATCCTCAAACAGTCTTCCCTTGCCCACAATATTGCCCTCAATTCCCCATGTACCAAATTTCCATCCAAGTAATACTGCCTGCCAATACCTCATTGCACCCCCCCCGTTCCGACCCCCCCCCCTTCCAATACCCGAATATATATCCCATCGCTCCACCTTTTATGTTTACCTTCTTTTACAATCTCCATCCAACTTTGCTCCTCCACCTCTTTTACCTTTGCTTTTCAATACCTCACATCCTTTGACTCACAATTCCATTCAATTTCTAATACTATTTCTAATACTAATACTTCAATACCTCAATACCTCAAACCATTACATTTTTCTTTTCACCATTTTCCCCACAAAATCCCACACGCCGAATCGATTCGATACCTCTAATATTTCTGCGATTGTGCTCGAGAAGTGTAAAGGGTTGTCGTCTAAAGGGATGTCTCTATTCGAAAAGGGAATAGGGGCCGTAAAAGTCGGTAAGTCAATATGTGTAAATGGTCGATAATGCAGGGGTATTTTTGGGAAAGTGTACAGGGTTGTTCGGGGTTGTCCATGTATGTCCAAGTTTGTCCAAGGTTGTCCAGGGTTGTCCAAAGAACGGTGATCGAGTACGAGAAGTTAACGAGGTTTTACATTCAGGATTGGAAATGTGTTTCGAACTATTATTCGATAACTCATTTTTAGAAAAATTACAATTATATATAAAAAAAATGTTTACCTTTTTATGTAAATAATATCTTTTAGATAAAAAGGTTTTAACCGGAATACAAAAAATTAAAACTAAACTTAAATATAGGTATAAAAAAAAATAGAAATTGTTGAATATGTTTGAATTAGAATATAGATGTCAATGATATTATATTAGAATTAAGGAACACGTCCATGTATTACTATTTTGTTCTATTGTTGTCACAAGATATAATGTATTTATATAATGAATAATAAAGTTAGTTGAACTCAGAAACTCATAGATATGTCATGGGACTATCCGCTCCTTAACACCCCATATTTTATAAATTAAAAGAAAGCAAAATAAACTCATGAGGAAAACAATAAATAATATAAGGAAAAATATTCGTATTGTTATTGTATATTATAATTTTATTTAGACTAAATATTATAAAACCTTGTTAATTTTTATTTCATGATATAGATATGTTATATTTTTATTTTTAATTTTTATTAATAATTTTTATTTCATGATATTCATGATATAGATATATATTTCATGATATAGATTTATAAATTTATAACCAAATTAATTAAATCAAACTCCTGGACGTCGGATGCATTTGCATCCTATTATTCCAGGTATTTAAAATCTGGCGTGAATGACGGGGGAAGACACTTATTACTATTATTTTAATTCTTAATTAATAATAATTCTACTTACGTGACTATTATAACCTTAACGTTTCAGATCGTTTCAGATAGATATACTATTTTATTTAAACTATTGGCATGTGACAAAATCAGATATCCCTTCGTGTCTCTAGCTATATATATATATATATATTCGGTATTTCGCGGGGTATGTTTTTGGGTAAATTAAGGTCGGGATATTTCGGGTTGGCGGATTGAGATTGAGTCCAGTTTTTCTGATCGTCTTGTGGTGTGATGATAATGATATTATTGTTTGGATGCGTTTGTCGATATGACAATGGTGTGAGTGAGCATATTATTATATACATTGCCATTGCCATTGCCGTTGGTGTGTTACTGCTATTATTGGTCATGATTAGATTTTTGGATTTATTATTTTTGTTTTTTTTGTATTTTATTCTATTTTTCGTTATTTGTTTTTTATCATTGTTATGTATTTAATTTTGAAGTTTGTATTTTCTATTTTATGTATTTGGTATATTGTATTACATGTTTTCTAAAACGGCAGTAGGGCTTGTACCCGTTGCTGATGAATAAATAAATAAATAAATAAATAACATATTAAACTGATAATAACTGATGAAACTGATAATAACTGATAATATGTATGAGTATGAATATACATTGCTTAAGGATTTATATGTGTAGGAGGATGTGTTTGTAATCTTCGGTGATATTGCATGTAATACATATTGCGGATTCCTTTTTATTTATTAGTTTTAAAAATTTTTTGTCAAATGTGTGTCCGCTTCGGAGTCTGTTAATTGTTTTAATGTTAATTGTTTCTGATGAGGGCACTGTTTTTGAACCATGGCGTGATGTTTGGGGTGGCATTCAATATTTCTGCATTGAACCTTCCAAATGCTTGGGTGTCCATGAGGTACAGTGAATGCGGTTTATTTTTTTTTATTTGTCAGTATAGGTCTATTTCGGGTGGTAGGTGGTCTATTTCTGTAGTTGTTTCCCAAAAATCCCGCAGGATCCATGGTATTGTAAAATTTTGTTCTGGGTGTGTATGGTAGAGGTTTAATATTCTGTTTTCGTTGAGTTTTGGGATATGGTTTAGTGCTATTTGCAGTGATTTGTCTATGAATTCCTGTTTTGATCGCCTATAAAATTGCAAAGGTTTCGGCCGTTTTTATGGAGCTATGCGTTCTGTGATCCTGGTTCGGAATGTTTCATTACTATATTGTATAGGTATATTGCAATACCCGTTCTTTGTTCTTGTTTTGATGCGTCTGTAAATATGATGGATTGATTAGATATATTTTCCTACGATTTCCAGGGTTATTTTCTTAAGGGTATCATTGCTTGCGCTTTTTTTATGTCCTCCGTGTGTGTGTATTGTTAGGTTTTTTGGTTTATTGTCTTGTTGGGGTTTTGTATAAGGGTATTTAATATTGTTTCTTGATTTTGAAGTTATTTCGTTTATTTTTTGGGTATTTATGTCTTTTACTATGTGTGTATTATTGTATATCCACTTGAGTGCGAATTTTGATGACGATAGTTTGATTTTGAGGTTTATTGGTAGGATGCCTGTTTCCACGTGAACGCATGGTTCTTGCATATCCCATGCGGGTTCGTAGTATGAGGTTTTGGGGTATTGGGTTGCAGCTTGTCGAGGTTTGCTGTGTTTAATGGTTGGTGTTTGCGGTGTAATAATTTATACGGTTCAATATTATGTTGTTGTAGAGATTTATTGCTGTTTGTGGATGGGCTCCGCCGTGAGCTTTGAATGTCATTTTTATGATGTTATGAAGTTTTCTGATTAAGGTTTTATTTGTGTTGGTTGAAATTCAATTTATATTGTCTATTATATATTGTAGGAAATTTATGGTGGTTTGTGTATTAAGGGTAATATTTCCAATATTGTAGGTAGAACTTTTATATTGTCGGGTGTTGAGTCTCATGATATGGGTTTTATAGGGGTGTATATATAGATATTTAATTCTTTTAGCAAGTCCATTAATCTGCTGATGGTATCCCTTATTATTTTGTTAAGGTGGGTTTGATTGTTCCTATTTACATTTTACTTCAATACATTTTTTTTTCTTATGTACTACTTAATATGAAATTTAACCTAAACTTCTTATTATTTAAACCCCTTTAGAGGTATTCGACCGTTACCCCGTAGTCCAATTTCCTCACACTCCAACCATCTCCTCTCATTACCCACCACTCTTTCCGCTATTTCATCTCCTCTATACCTTGCACTCTACTTCCTATCGCCGTAACTCCTCTACTATCCATTATATTCCTCATTATGAAATTCCTACTTTTTTCCATATCCAACAAAAACCCCGCAACATATTTCGAAGTCACCATACTTCCATTATCCCCTAAAAACCTCCCCGATAATACCTCCTTTGTATTTATCCTCGTCAATTCTGCCCTCTCAATCCATTTACCCTTATATCTCCCATTTTCGGACATTCCCCAACAAAGTACCACATACTTTCCTGCACCCCCAAATTTCACATCATACACCTCCTCTGTTCTTCCAACCTCCACATCTTTGAATTTAGTCCCATTACATCCCCTTTTGTCCTCAATATCACCCTCATCTCTTCAAATAATAAATCACCTCATATACTCATATACTCCTGCGTACCACATCCCCACTCCAAATCCGAATACACCGAATAATACTTTACCCTTCTTCCTTCAACCATCTCAATTCTTTCATCCACTTATCTTCAAACTTTCTCACCAACATTTCCGACCTATTCCTCCAATATTCCACATCCCGTGACTCCCAATCCCATTCCATTTCACATTGTACCACCCTTTCCTTCCATTTATTAAAATTAAAATAAAATAAAATTTTCACTGAATCCATTACCATTATTATTGTTATTATTATGATTATTATTATTATTATTATTACTATAACTGGCATAACTATAAACCACCTGTAATTACCTAATATTAAATTGAAAACATTGAAAAGGAAACATTATTGATCACCACAACCTGCGAACGCCCCGAGAGATAGCTTTTAATAAGATTTACTGCACAATGGAAAAAGCCAAATAAATTTTCCGTGCTTGTTATACAAGATGTTATGATCAATCACATCACATGCCTTGGAGAAATTAGTATGGAAATAACCCCCGTCATCCATAGCAATGCACATATCGCTCGTAATTTTCAAAAAAGCCGTTGCTGTACTATGTTCGTCGTCTTCGTCGTCCTGTTAATCAACAATTTGATCATATTTACACAATTCAAGACCGTTAAACCACGTGGTGGTGGTGGTGGTGGTGGTCATGGTTCCATAATAGTGTAGGTGGCTATGTCATGGCGTGGTGTCTGTCACATAGTGACAATCCAAGGAGATGTGGATCAGGATGTGTACCTCCACCTCCACACATACACTTGTATGGATATGTTCATAAAAGTAAAGAAACCAAAATGATTTCTGGGAAACGGCACGAAACGCTTGGAATGAAATCAATCCCACACAACGTTGTCGGTAAATCTGATCTGGAGATCTGGAAAAATAAGAGTATTCCTACAAATTATTCTTCAACGACAATGTTAATTTTATGGTCACCACTGTACATAGTATACATATATAATATAATATACATTAACAATGTACAGACTAGCAGTAACATTATAATTAAATATAATACGACATATATTTATAAACAATGAATATATACATATCATTTACACTGTCGCAATAAGTATTCCGATAAGATTGTTAACCGACCGTGGGATGCTATATTCTGTAGAGTATTTTTAACTACTGCATTTTCGCTGACTCGAAAGAATAATACATTTTACAGTAAATATATGTGTTGTATAACTATATTACTCATCATACAATGTCCTTTCTATATTCCTCATGATGTATTGTGAATCATATACATATTATGAATTAATCTTTATATGATAAGGTATCCTATTCCAACATCCTTATCTACTAGCTAGATTACTTATAATGTGTTGTGAATCATATATATATTATGAATCAGCCTATATAGTAGATTAAATGAGATAAATATCGTATGATATATTATATAAGATAAGGTAGACTAAAGTACAATATCCCTATATAGTATATGACCCATAAGTCATAACATATAGTAAAAAAATACCTTATCCTTGCAGAAAAATCATATAAATAGAAGAAATTCAACAGGATAAATAAGAATACAGAAGTATACTTACAAGCGAAAGCAATAACTTATGCCAGCCCCTACCAAGCAAAGCGGCAAGTTATAATTTGAGAAAATTTAATAATTTAAATTAAGTATAAGTACATTAATAAGTTATGTTAAATAAATATTTGTGGCTTGTGTGAACTTAGCCCCCATTTTTCGAATTTTTCAATTTTGAAAATTGTTCTGGATTGTTCTAGTGGTCCTGAATACGTTCCAAAGAATCACGTTGGAATCATTAGACAAAACAATGTTGGAGCAGATTTCCTTTATATTACATTTTAGAAATTAGTATTTTTTATTTATTTAATTTTAGGATATAATAATAATGATTCTAATTTTTTAGATTTTAATAATAATAAAGTAAATATTTTGAAGGTTCTTTTATTCATCCATATTATTATGGACATCAATAGAATAGTTTTAAAAAAAAAATGTGTAATATATATAAATTGGTATTATTATTTTTTGTGTAGTGATATTTAACAGTGTAAGCTTATTAAATTATAGATACGCAATTATTATTTTTTATATAACAACATATATTTATTTTTTTAAAAAATGATCATTCCATGGCGGGCGTAACTGTTTATTTTATAATAATTTATAGAGGGCATTAATAAAACACAAGAATATGCCATCAGAGAGTTAAATAAAAATCTTTTGACCGATATAAAACGACTTATTGGTGGAGAACGATACGATTTATTCAGATCGGAGGTTACCTTACGTTGGGGTAAATTACATCGGTTAGATACCACAGATGTTATCATAACTACATTAGTTAAGCTCATACAAATAGATCTGCTGCAAAATTCAAAACTCATGCAAGAATACGGCGATGAAATTCAGGACCTCGAAAAATCCATTCTACTATACAAAAATAACCAAACCAAGGGTGAGGAGGAATCCGGTGTTCTAGAACAACAAATTAATTCACGAGAAACTGGTTTGACAGGAGCAAAAGCTAGAAACGTGGGTTTACTTACAATTAGTGAGTTGTGCAACAAGGAGGATATAAAACGCAAATTATCATTGGAAGTTACATTAAATTTAACAGATACGTCAGATTCATTTGATAGTTTTACCACTCTAACGAAAGCGAATTTTTTTAAACAGCTTGACGAATTGTATGTTACCCTCAAAAATCAAAATAAGGTAATCGATAATTTGCAGGACGAATTGGAAAGGTTTCAAGGCATCAATTACTCGGGACACAAGGGAACATCTAATAAATTAAGAACACGTATTGCCACATTATTCCAAATGACATCCGGTTACAAAAAAGCTACAAAAACTGCGCATAATGCACCTATGTGTTATATATCCATGCAACATTATTTAAAGAAATATATGACTAATATATATTCTAAAAAATATATATATTTTTATATATTTAAACCTCCATTTTAAGTTCAACAATTATATTAAAAATAAAGGATGTGACTCATATTTTATATATTGTATAGAATAAATAATCATATAATAAAGGATATCTAATATAAATAAATGACCAACTATAATTTATATAAATATTTAATATACCCATATTTTTAAAAGATAAAATATTGATAAGCCATAATATGTTTTAAACCATTGTTAAAATATTTTAATGGATACTGAGGCACATCCTTTAAAAAATCACCAATTAGATACAATAAAAAAAAATAAAAATCACATACCAAATAAGGAATATGAATCATATAGGCTCAACATAGTCACACATAGAAAATTTCGGTATACATAGTTAAAAAAAGGAATAACAGGGGTCAGTCAATTTTTAATTTGGAACGAATCAACAATAAAAAGAAAAAGGAAACAAATTAAAATAAATATATAAGTAATATTAAAATAAAAAATAGTTAAAATATTTACATAAGTGCATAATATATATTAAGATTCATAATTAAATATATAATAAACAAATATGAACAACAACAACAATTGCCACAACAAATAGCATCAAATAAATCAACATCATCATCATCGGCAGCACGTCCACAATTATCGGTATATAACGTAGCGTATACAAACAGTATATTATATGAGACAAATATCGTATGATATATTATATAAGATAAGGTAGACTAAGGTACAATATCCCTAAGTCATAACATCCCCAATAACACATAACATTGTCACGACGTCGCATATAGGTTACAACGTTGCAGGTTTCTTTGAAACGTTATCATAACGTTACAATGTCTCCATCTTTTATCTTTTTAAATATGGTTTTTTTGCAACGTTGCCGTAACGTTTTCTTGTAGCGAATATGTTCATTGTTATTATTCATGTCTCGGTATGATACAGAATAATATTTTTCTTTACTTTACATGCACTGTTGTCCTTATAAAATATTTCTTTTTGTTATGATTATATATGGGTTCTTCTCAATCTAAATAATTTTTATTTTTAAATGTTTAAATATTTGCGGATACGCAAAACCATGATGATCCGCATTAAATAAATTTTAAACTTTAAAATGTACTTTAAAATGTACTTTAAAATGTACTTTTAAATTTTGCATGTAAAAACAACAACAATTTTGATTGACGCGCATCAAATTATTCTCGTGTAATATCACCCAATATAAATATCCGTCTCTACATCAGTGTTTGTATACATTGAAAAAAAAACCACTTCATGGCATTCTCTAGTGTTTTTTTTGGGATACGTCAATATACTTTAAAAAATGCTACGGCAAACACCTAGAAGGAGTATAGTATAATTTTTTCCATTTGGTACCAAAACCCTATCTGCAAAATTTCAAGTTATATTGTTTAAACCGGTAGAATTAATGAACGCAATAAAATTATGCCGACTGAAACCGGTGAATTTCTGAGCGAAGCATTTTTGGTATTATGGTAATACTATAGTATAATAATAGATAATACCATTGATAAAATAATAACCAGGATAGGCAGAAAAGTATATACAGGGTGTCCCAGTAGATTTAGTACAAACGCATATCACGTAATCCTGGGACTATTTCCAGCAAAAAATTGTATTGGGAGGGGGGTCTAACTTCAACCCCTACCTTTTTTGCAACATATTTCGATTGTATTTTTCAAGTCCTACGAACATTGTCACTTGCATTTTTTTCGTACGACACATATTTTAAGATTTATTATTTATGATACTTATAAAGCTACCAATTTTACAAATAATGTATTGATTTCTTTATTTTCACACATTTTATATCTTAACAACCAATTTGCTAGTTTTAAAAGTGAAATAAATCTTAAAATATGCGTCGTACGAAAAAAATTCAACAGACAATTTTCGTAGGACTTGAAAAATGCAATCGAAATATGTTACAAAACATATTTTTTTATTAGGCAAAATTTCGAGAAAAATCGATTTTTCCGAAAAAATTGAAAAAAAAAATACATTTTTTTTACTTTGAGTGTCAATATCTCTAAATGGAATGCAGATATCAAAAATTATCACTAACACGAAATTAAAGGTAATTCAGTTACCTATAAAAAAATTTAATGACCTGAAGCTTCACCGATTAATAATTAGTAATTATAAATGTTTATTATAGTTAATTTATTATAATATGAAAGATACGACGTATGTTTCAAACATGATGAATATGTTTAGAAATCATGCGTTTACTTCATAGTTTCATATATATTTGCTTTTTTTTAAAAGAGACACATTGCTATTACCATTTTGTCGTGTATTGTGAACATATGATCGTATCAAGTAATAACTAAATATAAAAATTAACTTATTATACTAATTTCGTTTATATTTTTATATTTTAGAATCAGTACAATTGCAAAAAACGTCAGTAACGGAAGCAGAAATTAATAAGCATATTGCCAACTGGTTGAAGTATGCAGGAGTTCGAGAAAAAAGAGAAGAGTAAGTATTTTGAACGTATTAGTATAGCATACCTGATTGTCTTAATGATATTAAGAGTAAAATTAAGGTGCTTGTTGTACTTTATAAAGCTGTAATTGGGTATATCATTATTCGTTGCCAAATGGTATGACGTGGGTAAACGCTTTGGGTGAACTTATGTAAGTTTTTAGGAATGATAGTAAATGAAGTAGTTTGCATGTACGCCATTCAAGCACTATAGGATTCTAAAATTTACAATCCAACGAATGAAAAGATAAGCATATTACTACATTTGTATTCCTAGTACGGATGATAAACTTATTGCGATATGTATATACTTCAACATTATTACTTTATAATTATTCGCTCATATGAATGATTTACACTTGGTTGATAAAACATTCATTTATGCTATTATACAGGACCAATAAAAAAATTGTGTCTACAAACTACCGGTCGACTGATTGTGAGTGTATCTAAAAGATTACTATTATGACTATTTATACAAATCAAACGGAGTACGAAGTATTTAATTTACGATCATTCGTAAAAGGGACATATGTTCACTCAAGTATTCATAACATACGATTTTGTAACTAATCAATGATATACCCAATTAGCAATTACATATATTTATCAAGTACTTCAAATCCCTTATTGTTATGGATCGGATTATTGTTTTAGTTAAAATTTGTATATATATATTAACATTTAATTAAATATGTAGGCAAACACATGCGTCGAATACCTTATCAATAAACCAAGAATTGCCATAAAATTTGAAAATATGTATGTTAACAACGTTGTTTTATATGTAATTTAGCCATGGGCATTTATATTTGGATATGAAATTCAGCTTATTATTTTTTTAAAATATAAATTTTTCATGATTTTTATTATATAATTACGTATTGAGTTATAAGTTTAATTTATATGTTTATGTTATTTTCTATGTATACTATATATACATTCATTATATAGTTAGTTTTAAGTAACAAAAAAGTTAAATATAAAATTAATTCTTATAAAAAACAGATCTGTTTACCTTTTTTTATAACTTAATCATATTTTCGAAATGTCAATAAATTACGATATATCTGCAACCATGAAGGTAACATTATGTAGTAAATTGAATGCAACATCATATCGCAACGTTATGGCGACGTAACGCTATGACCAGCGTAACATGGAAACGTTGTCGTAATGTGCCTGTGACGTTGGTGTAAAACGATATATCCACGTCGCATTGACACTACTTTACAGTTTCGTTGCAATGTAACGTTGTGCCAACATCTCAATGTAACGTCACAAAAGTAGGATATAGAAACGTTGTTACAACTTCGCTGCGACGTTGTAGCGACGTTTTGCAAGGTCGCTGCGACGTTACAAAATTACAATGCTACGTTTTAAAAACGTTGTGGCAACGTTGAAGTGTTGTATGGGATATAGTAAAACATACCTTATCCTTACAGAAAAATTGTATAAATAGAACAAATCCAACAGGATAAAAAAAAGAATCACAAAGTAGACTTACAAGCGAAAGCAATAACTTGTGTCAGCCCCTACCCAAGCAAAGCGGTAAGTTATTAGTTCTAGCTTCCAATAGTTAGTTTTAAGAAAATAATAAAGTTAAAATTAAAATAGTTTTAAATTAATATGAAAATTAAGTATAAGTAAAATAAATTTAATTAGAGTTCAATAAATCCTGTTAAACAAAATATAAATAAAATCAATAAAATAAGTTTAAGTTAAATAAATTAAGTTAAATAAATTATGTTAAAAATAAAATAATTGTGTTTTAAGTTTAAATAAACTAATGTTAAAGTTATTTTTGTGAAAAATATATATATATATATATATATATATAAAACCCAAACAAAAATACAAGCCTACAACATTTGGCGCAGCCGGTAGGATGTTCATGATTATGGATGAACACGTAAGAGGGACCAGAAATAATAAGTTTATATTAAAAATAATAATTAATAACATAATGATAATCATACTTATTCCCTTTAGATTTTAATAATAATAATAATTAATAATAAATCAAATATATTTTATATTTGGTATTTTAAATTTAATTGTAGGATATAATATTAATGATTATAAATTTTTTTTTAGATATTAATAATGTCAAAATAATAATTAAAATATAAATTTAATTTTAGGAAATAATGTTATAATTTACAATAATAATTCTAATTTTTTTTTTTTTTTAGATATTAATAATAATAATAAAGTAAATTTTTTAAAGGTTCTTTAAGCACTCATCCATAATATTATGGACATCAATAAAATAGTTTAAAAAAATGTGTAATATATATAGAATGTTATTTTTTTTTGTGTAGTGATATTGCAAAAGTGTAAACTAATTAAAATTATAGATACGCAATTATTTTTTTTTATATAACAACATATATTTTTTTTTTGTTGTTAAAAATGATCATTCTTTAATTAAACATTATTTGAAATTATTATTTATGGCGGGCGTAATATATATAATATACCAATATAATGCATAATAAACCTAGTTTACCCCTAATATAAGCCCAACATCAACTGAAACATCACTAAAATCAGATAGTATTTCGTACGAAAAAATTAGTCGATTGGTGGCACAACCTTAGTGCCACAATTCTCCGGCGACCCAAATCCTAATTCAGCGTCACAGGTGCGTGAATTTGTAAATGCGTGTTCATTAGCGGGTACGGGAGCGTTAAACGGGAGGATGAAATTATATTAGTTAAAATGTTAACCACGCGTTTAACCCGGGGTGCTTTCGAGCTAATTCGCGGTAGAAACATCGTAACGTTGGATGCGTTTATTAAGGCCATCACTTCAACATATCTCCCAGCTCGTACGGTCGACGATATCATGAATGAGTTGAGACAGCAACGTCAACTACCTACGGAAGATTTAACCATGTTTGCAAACAGGCTAATGGTGATTCTTAATAGGGCACGCGAAATTGCGGCCGCACGATATCCGGCTGCAGGATTGGTAGCTTTGGAGGCAGAAATGAAAGATATTCAGATCAGGGTGAAACTTAAAACTGGATTACTGGACCCATCCCTCAAACAATTTGTATTGGGAAGCCAGGAAAACACATTGGATGCATTACTTGAATCAGCGATATCGGTGGAAGCATTATCAAGACAACCGTCGGGTTTACCAACAAGTACTTATATTCCACATCCATTGGCAACACAATATCCAATTGTGGAATTGATGCCTAACAACTATCAACCAGCGCAAGTTCACATTTTGCCACCACACCAATCAAGCTATGAAGACCCTATAAATACAATGCTTCATCAGCCACAATTTCTACCGAATCAATCAAACAACGAGCAACACAATATGCAGCGTTCGCGTCCAGTAGTACGAAATCCCAACAATGCATTTGTTGACGGACCAAGAAAATGCGGATTCTGTGGTCAATTTAACCACTCACATCCTAATTGTAGACAACGTCTCGCAACACCATATTGCGGCGATTGTCGTTGTTATGGACATAATAAGGAGATGTGTCCAAAGCAGAGATTCGTCGCGTACACCAGGAATAATAACGGACAGTCCAATAAATGCAAATGGTGAATGCGATCGGGTCATCGCAAGAGGAGCAATGTTACAGTAAGAAACAATGTATGCGACCAACGTCGGGAAACGCAAACGAATCCAGCCAACCAACCTGGCTGCGATTCCGAACAACTAAGTAACATAACTACATTAATTAAACCGCAAGAGGAGTTACCGCACTCAAATACGGTAACCACTACAATTTTAGAAGAAAAGCCTAGATATAAGATAGTGACGTATAAAATATTAAAATTCAAAAATCATAAAGCATAACGCAATAAATCTAATCCTGTTAAACATCAGACAAAAGAACCATCCATGTTGTGGACGTTAATGATCATCATTATCTGTATTATCTGGTATGTATAACCAAATATTGGGAAGCATTGTCGTCAATGGTCCTTAAGAAACTGAAGTGTTCCCTGCTAGCGGTAGGGAAAAATTTCGTGGGTTTCGGACAAACATTGATTAATGCATACAATCCCCGTGACTTTGTAGGAAAATCACGTAAACGATATAATACGCGGCCTAAACGGTCAGCCAGTACACATGATCAACACATTAACAGGGCTTTTGCGGATAATTATGTAGGAATGGATTTACGAAAAAAGGGTTATTTAGAATTAAGAAATACTACAAAATCAATTATTAAACAATGGAAGCTAATCATATCTTCCCTAAACAATTTCAATTGCTTAGCATTAAGAAAACCTTAAAAATCAATTAAACGCTGGAAGTTAATCTTACCTTCGCACTGTAATTCCAATTTATATTCTATTATTGAATACATATATTTTTTATTAAACTATATTAAAACAAAGTTGAGGATCTTTATTCAATTTCTAGTTTTTAAGTATAAAGTAGTCGGGAGAGAAATAAACACATCAAGTTTACAATGCAGGATTCATAATTTAAATGTGTGGAATGATCATAGAACAATTTAGCGTTAATTTAAAACAAAAAAAGAAACGTTGAATTATTATTTTTTATTATTTAAAAAAAAAATAAAATATTTAACCGTATCTATGATTGGTTAGCAAAAATATCAATTTGTAAAGATAATTAATTTTAAGCTATTATTTATAAGTATAATTAATTTTTTTTTATAATTAATTTTTAACAGATCATTTAATTTGGTTAACTTAAAGGTAAAATAAAAGAACATTTACATTAAAGAAGTGGACACAAAAAAAAAGAAAATCAATTAAGATTTAGCCAAAAATAATAAAATTAACAAATCAAAAGTGTATTAAAGATATTTAAAGTGCGATTATATAAAACAAAAAAACATTAAAGTGTTAAAATAGTGCAAGTTTACTAACTCACTTATTAATAAAACTACGATTATATTAAATTATTACAATAGTAAAAAGAACGTAATCATGAGAAATATGCAGCTGATCGTGATTTTATTATTATTATCATCAACTTATGGTCAGAATACACTACCATTTATAACATCAGTTCCATTGATGACACTCATATTTTATTTGAAAATATGAAACAATCGGTTTTATTTTATAAAAATACGTGGAGGATCATTACAAAATTTACATTAGGTGATTACGATCAAATACTTAATTACGCAGATAACTGCACACAGTTTATACATCGCAGGTGTGTAGTGCCAGAACAGACCAACATGCGAAGGTTTTACGAAGGGGATTTTTCATATATATATATATATATATACATCATATTAAGAGTGATTGCAAAATCATTAAAACAAATTTTCATGACCGATAGCCGATTTTAATTTAAATCAATACAAGTAGAACGGTCAATAATCATTAATGATATAATATATGTATTTTATCTTTAATATATGTAATGTAAGGGGATCTTTATTAGTCGCATACAAAGTCGTAGCTTCGAGTTGAAACAAGTATTTATGCGACATAAAGCGAAACGTGCTATGAATTTCATAGGTAATTTTCAAAAATGGGCATTCGGAGTGATGGATAGTGAAGACGCAAATACTATTTATGCAACATTAAAGAACAAAGAACTTAATGAAAATAACACTCTAAATCTGTTGGAAAAACAGGTTACCGTCGTCAAATTCACTTACGACAAACTATGTCAACCAATAAAATCATTAATGGCCAACGAGGATAAAATTAAGAATTTTACCAATAAATTGCAGTCGGAGTTAAGCAATTATATATCGGAGTCACAAATTCGATTTAACGTTCAAATAAGGATAAAGGTAGAGTTGAACACACTGATGAATAGTTTGTCATGTTGTGACATTCTGTAGTATTAAAATATTATAATATACTAGTTTTAAGTAATAATTATATTAATACGTAATTAAAATATTATAGTAGTTTTTAAGTAAACCAATAATATTATTTATGTTGAATAAATATTATATGGATTATAATTGGCATGTGTCCATAATATATTGCAATACTGGAAATCATAATAATATACAAGATATTTTATGCATAAGTTCATTAATAAGTTTTTAAGTGCAATATTTAAGTGCATTTTTTTTATATATATAATATTATTTTAAAATATTATTATTATTTTTATTATGTATAATTAGTTTATCATATTACATTTCATTTATAATATTTTTTTTTTTTATATATGTACATTTGTGAACGGATATCGATATACATAACGATATCCGTATATGCATTCCATTCGATTTACATTTAACATTTTTTTTATTAATATTCGCATTCCGCAAATTCGGCGAATATATATATATTATATTGTATTGTTTTTTATATATAGGTTCTCACCTATAATTTTTTATACATATGATTTTACCTATAAATTTTTATATATTTTTCCTATAATTTTTTATATATAAGATTTTACCTACAATTTTTTATATATAAGATTTTACTTATAATTTTTTATATATTCTAAAGCGGGAATTACACCCCATAATTAAACGCGTTCTCGGTTACCTTTTTCGGTCACCGGGAAACTCATGAATCTTTAGTTTTAAGCATAACAGACCTTACAAGTTCCAAGGGTTTTCATCCAGAGGACCCGGATTTGTAACGGTTTGCATCTATTTATTTTTATTTTTCTTTAAAATCATTGAATATTGGCGATTATCATATCTTCATCAATATTCAATATTAATGACGACGCATAGTCGATTTTTGTTTAAATAGCAGGGTAATTTTAAGGAAATGAACAGTTAAAAATATATAATCAAGATAAACAGTAAAAAATATAAAGTTAAAGAAAAAATAAAAAGTTTAAATTATAAAACTAAATAAGAAAACTTAACAATGTGTTAAGAAAAAATTGTATTAATATAATAGCAAATAAGAAAATTAAAAAAACATTAATAATAAATAAAATTTATCATAATCAAAAACCCAATTTGTTTCAGTAAAGATTTTTTTTATCTTTTACCAAATAATGGAATCGTCACCACCACAAGTTTATACGAAAAACTAACGGATGTGCATGATGATCGACAGCTCAACGATATATTAATCATTGATGATCTATACCCGAATAAATTGCATCCGTTAATATTGGATCACGAAACATTAACAAAAATTCATTTCGACATTATACGTCAAGTTTCCGTAAACAAAATGTTTAGAAATTTGGAATCATTATATGAATTATATAGTATCACCGTTCTACCAGAGAGCGCAATAAATAGCATTATCATATCCATCAATATACCTCTGCCAGAAGACATGACCTATCAACTCCAAAAAGTACCAGTACCTGATACCAAACACTATGAACACCCAATTTGATAAAATACTCAGGCATGGGGGTGAATACATCGCAGAAAATGTTATGCAGAAAAAATACGTGATTTTATCAGGGGAACAACACTCTCAATGTACAAAAACATGGCGTGCGCTGATTTGTAGATTAGAACAACCGGTTTATTTGGGCACTACCACTAATTGTATATGGTAAATCTTATTAGTCACACGAATACCACGACGTGTGAATACATGAGTATACCTGCTATACATCGTTTACTGGTTAAAAAGATTTCGGACAACACTTGGTTATTTAGAATGCAGACCAACATAGAACTATACTTAAATTGTGGCAGCGATCATTATAAAATTAATTTATTCGGTCTTGGAATTATTCAATTTCTACCACCATGTTTTATTGGTAATGCCGAATTTGAATTACCATTCACGTCTACATTTAACACAACAGCGGCCACCAAATATGTACCAACTTCAATTTTGCCGAAGTTACCATATATAAATTTGGAACAACTACAACAACATGATGACAGTGTAATCCAACCGATTCCTAGGCTGATATTAACCGATCATAGGTATTTTAACAACCTGCTTGCAGAAGGAAAACGACCTATCGTAGATTTAATGGGTCAAATTACACACGAACGAGATGAACGCGGCTTCAGAAAAAGTATATTACACGTTACACAAATTCAAGGGTATACCTTTGGTAGTGTCACGTTGATTTTAATCATTATCGCAGCTTACACCATAATGCGGAAAGGAGCAACCAGTTCTGCAAACAAATCAAAGATTGATTTGAAAATCGAGAATCATCCTTCCACTAGCAACGAAATCCAGAAAAACAACAATCGACCAAAACGTGACATTAAACATCTTCACGTATAACAACACTTATATTAACCGATTTATTTATTCATAAGATATTAATAATCTATTTTTATTTCTCTTTGCACTAACATTATTAATTAAAAATAATTATTATAAAAATAGTATTTAAAGATAAGCGTGAACAGAACATGTAAGTTTATAATTGTCAGTCTAACGATTTCAAAGTATCATTCAATCTACACAAGTATCTACACAATTCCATTTAAAAAATTATATTATTTAAAAACCAAAATTCGAATTTTTTATTTATCTTTTCTAATATTTTAATTTCAATTTAAAAATAGTCATTAATTTGTTTTTTAGGCCCCAAAAATTTTGTTTTCTTCAAAAAAATGTCAAAACGATGTTTATACATTTTTTTTTCTTTAAAGGGCAGAGGAATGTTGTATAACCATATTACTCGTCATACAATGTCCTTTCATTATTTCTCATCATATATTGTGAATCATATACATATTATGAATTAATCTTTATATGATAAGGATCCGTATTCCAACATCCTTAGCTACTAGATTATTTATAATATGTTGTGAATCATATATATATGATGAATCAGCCTATATAGTATATTATATGAGACAAATATCGTATGATATATTATATAAGATAAGGTAGACTAAGGTACAATATCCCTAAGTCATAACATATAGTAAAACATACCTTATCCTTACAGAAAAATTGTATAAATAGAACAAATCCAACAGGATAAAAAAGAATTAAAAAGTAGACTTACAAGCGAAAGCAATAACTTGTGTCAGCCCCTACCCAAGCACAGCGGTAAGTTATTAGTTCTAGCTTCTTATAGTTAGTTTTAAGAAAATAATAAAGTTAAAGTTAAATTAATTTTAAATTAATATGAAAATTAAGTATAAGTAAAATAAATTAAATTAAAGTTCAATAAATCATGTTAAACAAAATAAAAATAAAATAATTGTGTTTTAAATAAACTAATGTTAAAGTTTTTTGTAAAATATATATATATATATAAATAAATATATATATATCAACACGCAAAAATACAAGCCTACAACAGTGGTAAAGATGGCATTAACCACAGTGAACATAATAGATGGAAACAAAAGCGTTATGTGGATACAAGAAGAAGGGCAAAATACCATTCATTTAAGGAGGGAGATAAAGTATGGTGTAAGCAGAAAAAGACGGGCAAATTAACACCACCATATGAGCCACGTATGTATACGACAATAAAAATATGTGGAACGCAGATAACGGCAAAGAATAGCAAGAAAACGATGGTCCGGAACGCGTCATTCTTCAAGTTAAAGATAAACGGCCAGCAGCAAGATGAGAGTTGCAATGATTCGGAGTATGAATCATGTATTGGCATAAGAAGACCAAATGAATGTGGAGGGGTTGTATCGAATGATTATGGTATATCGAATGATTCTACAATGGGACAACGGCCAAAACGAACAATAAGGTTGCGGGGTCGTTTTAAGGAGTAATTTTTTTTTTTCCTAAAATTATATCAATAAATTAAAACATTATATGATAATAGGATATAATTATAAAAATATATTAATTGTATTTTATTAATATTTTTACCCATTATTGAGTGTCAAGTGAATAGTGAAAAATAAGGATCTATTCAGGGTAATTTTGTTCAAAAATCTTCAGTTGCACCATTGATTAATGATAGTGGAACTATATTAACCGAACCATTAGAAAAGGCTAATCTTTTAGCATCCATATTTTCAGATAATACAGTCCTCAATGATAGTAATATGCCTATTCCAAATATATCTAATACGAATTTTCAAATGAAAAATATATATTTCAGAAACAGGATTGTTTATAAAGCTCTTAGAGATATAGATGTTCATAAAAGTACTGGAGCTGATGGCATTCCCCCAATTGTTTTAAAAGAATGTGCATCTACTTTAGTACACCCACTTAGAAAACTCTTTCACAAATCATTTTCGAATGGAATATTTCCATCATTTTGGAAAATTACAATAATATTACACCTATTTCAAAAGCGGGTACTAAAAGCAATCCTTCCAATTATCGCCCAATAGCCATAACATCAATACTTTCTAAGGTAATGGAGAAGATAGTAAATCGTATGATTGTACAATATCTCGATGATAAAGAACTTATTAGTGATTGCCAATATGGTTTCAGGCACAAACGATCTACAGGAGATTTACTAAATTATTTAACCAATAAAATAGGTAAATAGTATTGCAAATTTTGGTGAAACACAAGTGGTTTCACTAGACATTACTAAGGCTTTTGATAGAGTATGGCATAAGGCATTAATATCCAAATGCCATTCATTTGAATTAGGGGACACATTCCGTAAATGGGTTGGGAACTTTTTAGCTAATAGGCATATTAAGGTTGTACTAGATGGAATTAGTTCCAAACTTTATCCGGTTTATTGTGGGGTACCTCAGGGTTGTGCTCTATCGCCCACTCTCTTTTTAATTTTTATTAATGATCTTTTATCGATAACAGAAAATCCAATGCACTGTTATGCAGACGATAGTACATTACATTCTTCGTATGAACTACATCGTAATCATAATGCAAATCAAATGATTCAGTCTCGCCAGAAGATGATTTCCTCAATTAACAAAGATTTAGATTTAATATCTAATTGGGGAAGGATAAACTTAGTAGAATTTAATCCATCTAAAACAAAGGCATGTTTGTTCTCAAACAAACGATCCATAAATGTTGACCCAATACTTATGCGTAATACAATTATTCCACAATCTAAGGACCTATTAAATTTGGGAATATCTTTGTCAAACAACGTTTCATGGAGTAATAATATAATAATTGCGGCTAAAAGGCGGTAAAAACACGCTATTTCGCTGATCAGAAATGAAACAATAACAAATTCCATTGAATCATTGGATCATAGACGATCAGTAGCTTCATTGTGCACATTTTATAGGTATTATTACCATGAATGCTCTAATGAAATTTTAAAGCTAATTCCTGAACCAATTAGCTTCTCTTATAATTCGAGAAATTCACAAAAGGCTCATTCATATTCTGTATCTATTAGTTTTTTGCGAACAAACAGATTTGGAAATTCATTTTTCAGCAAAGATTATGGAATAGTCTCCCTGAACTAGTATTTCCCCCTACTTTTGATTATCAGTTATTTAAATTAAACATTTCATCTCATCTAAAAACTAATCCACCTAAAGTGCAACTTGGACAATTGTTTGAAAACATATGAGTGATTTTTTCTTATTATGTTTTAGTAAAAGTTTTTTTTATCTCATATGTTTGCTTTATTTTCAAAATTTCATAAATTAATCCACATATTATAATAGATTTACCACCCAAAATCACTTAAGTGTGTTCAATTCATCTAAGGCTCATCACCTGATTAAGTGATTTCGTTACGGGCTCACGGCAATAGAATTCCGAGGTTTTACGGGCGCTAAACCGATTCTGCCGTAGTAACGAACAAAAAAAAAAAAATATAAAATACACCACAAACAACCAGAGAACTACAGGCTATTTTAAAACAAATTTCCCAATCCACTTTAAAACCAAAAAATATTTAATACTCTGTTTAAAAGCCAACATGAAAGAGCAGAATAGCAAGAACAAAACATCCGCATGCGAATCATCGGACTCAGATACAGAAACCGTGTCTCTGCATAAAACAGGTGAAGTACTGATATCACACAAACACCAACAAAAGCAGGAACAACAACAACCACAACAGCGACAGTAAAATTATTAAAGAGTAAATGTTAAAGTTCAGGTAGAAAAAATTTAAAATAATGTTAAAGAAAATGATTAGGTTTTTTTTTGTATGAGGGTCAGTGGGGATTAAGCACTGAATGAAACAAGCAATTAACTTTTAAAAGTGTTTAAATTAATTAATAAGATATATGGTTAAGTCAAAAATCAAAAATATATATATATATAGTGTGATATATGGTTGCAAAACCATATATTTCATATGATATTATAGCAACAGTGAATTATTTACTCACTTGTAAATGACATAATAGTTTTTTGATGTATGCAGTATGTAAGTCATTTGTTATTCATTTGTTCAATCCATCCTAATAAACGTTCGTATGCGAATGGAAAAATTCTCTTGCATACATCACATATAGATATAAAAAAATCATATAAAAAATTAATATATATATCGTTTGAGTTTGAGCCATGCGTTTGAGCCATGAGGCCGAGCAGATCAACAAAACAACGAACGAACAACGAGAACGAAACAATAAGAATTTATGTATGTGCTATTAATAAATAATCTTTAGTTATCGATAACATCAAATCGTGTTTATCTTATTAATCTGTAAAACCAACATCAAATAAATAAACATCAAAAGAAAAAAAAAACATAATGATAAGGGATATCTAATATAAATAAAGGACCAAACTATAATTTATATAAATATTTAATATACCCATATTTTTAAAAGGTAAAAAAAAGGACAACTTAAAAGATAAAATATTAAAAAGCCATAATATGTTTTAAACAATTGTTAAACTATTTTAATGGATACTGAGGCACATCCTTTAAAAAATCACCAATTAGATACAATAAAAAAAAATAAAAATCACATACCAAATAAAGGATATGAATCATCTAGGCTCAACACAGTGACACATAGAAAATTTCGATATAAATAGTTAAAAAAAGGAATAACAGGGGTCAGTCAATTAAAAATTTGGAACGAATCAACAATAAAAAGAAAAAGGAAACAAATTAAAATAAATATATAAGTGCATAATATATATTAAGATTTATAATTAAATATATAATAAACAAATATGAAAATCAAAATAAATTTAAAATTATAAAAAAAAAATAAATGTGTTGTAAAAATAATTTATGTTGAAGGTTAACCACTTGGCATAATAAGTATAAACCCTCAACAGGGGCGCAACAAGCGTCGGCAACAACAATTGCCACAACAAATAGCATCAAAGAAATCAACATCATCATCATCATCATCGGCAGCACATCCACAATTATCGGTATATAACGTAGCGTATACAAACATTAGATAGACACTTTGCACCACATACGAATATCGAATTTGAGGTATTCAATTTTAGGAGTAGATAGAGTAAATAAAATAGAAGAGCAAATAGAAACCAACTGAATAAATTTATCGCGACAAAACATAAACTCATCCACGGCAACACTTATACATCAACATACATATGATCAGATTAAGGAAAGGCCCGTCATACGGCAACACACAGAAAGAGTATTTACATACAATGCGAATCCTGAATTGCCGATAATGGGAAAGTTTGTGGCGCATTTTAAACACAAGCAGAAAGTAATAACAGCAGAGGTTTTAGTAATTCTGTATAATGCTGAGTCAATATTGGGTTAATCTGGTATATCAGCAATCGGTCGAGTCGGAAATAAATCAACAATATATAGAAACCAAATTTCCGAACATTTTCGATGGAATTGGCTGTTTAAAAAGTCATCAGTTTACAACCAAGAAGGCAATAAAACGGGTTCGACATATTACGCCGACAATAGATGATATCATTTTGGAATTAAATGGGGCAACAATTTTTAGTCAAATTGATCTAAAAGATGGGTATCACCAATTGAAACTGCAAGAGGAATCAAGGGGTATAACGACGTTTTCCACACATTGTGGATTGTTTAGGTATAGGCGATTAAGTTTTGGGGTAAATGCAGCAGCAGAATTGTTTCAGAACACAATAGGACAGGTATTGGTGGGGTTAAATGGGGTGATCAACGTCAGCGACGATATAATGGTATACGGAAAAAACAGGGATCAACACGATAAACATTTAATGGCAATACTAAAACGATTGAATGATGAAGGGTTAACGGTTAACAAAGCGAAATGTAAATTTTCACAAACGGAATTACATAAATTATTAAATGATTTTAAGAAGAAATTAAATAGTGTGGATAGTTTGGCGTACTTTGACATTAAAAAGAAAACGCATGTTCATGTTGATGCACCACCAATTTGATTGGGGGCAATCATCTCACAAGGCGAGAATGATCACATAGCAATTGTCGTATTGGCCACCAGAAGTTTATCACCGGTATGGTAACAAAGGTATAGCCAAATAGAGCGTGAAATGTTGGCGGTCAGCTGGGCTCTACAGCATTTTCACGTATATCTGTATGGAACAACATTCATAATACATACGGATCATCAACCACTAATAAGTATGTTGAAAAATACTATGCCATTTACCACAGCAAGGATCGAAAGATTAATACTTAAAATACAACAATACAATTATATCATAATACATAATCCGGCGGATTATTTTTCGCGGAACCCAATAGTGGTAGGCAGATACTGGACAAAAGGTGAAACAATACGTACACTTTTTGATAGAACACAACATTCCAGTTGCTATGAATTACGACCAGGTAAAAAGGGGAAAAAAACGGAAACAGATAAACCATTAAAAATGGTCAAGGATGCTATTGAACAGGACAATGAGCAGAAAGCAAAAATATATATATATTATATATATAGATATAAAAAAATCATATAAAAAATACATATACATTGATAAAAAAAATTAATATATATATGTAAAAAAAACCCAGTGATTAAAATTAAAAGTATAGTTTTAAAAAAAAACAAGATATGAAACAAGAAGATAGATATAGATAAATAAAAAATATGGAGCAGCTGAATAATTGCTGAATCCAGAAGGAGAAGAAAAGAGGAAGAGTAGCGGGAAGCCGCACGAAACTTAAGTAGTTTAAGTATCGAGAAATTTGAAGCAAATTCAGCCGTGTTCGGATGGAACGCCGTACAGAAATACATTTATATGGAAAAATTGTTGCGAGGTGCAGCAAAATTGGCGGTGGACTCCACCAAAGGCGTAAATAATTATAATATGTTATGCGAATTCGTGAATTTAGGGTCGAAAAGTCAAGCATTGAAATACACAAAATCCTCAGTTCAAAAACAAAAACAAAATAATGAAAGCTTTTTAGAGATATTTTCATTATGAGGAAAATTGCAAATAACATGGAACATGGACGAAAAATCATTTGTATCGTATATTATCGCAGGTATACCGGTTAGCAGCTTCAATAAAATGATATTATATGACGTCACCACTACTGACGAACTAAGAACAAAGTTTTTGATGTATCAAGACTTTTAAAACAGCCTCAATCAATCTCACAATACCGCAAGAATGAACAACTGACCAGTTAATACACCAGGCAACAGTTAGACCAGTTAATTCACCATTTTACAAAAACAGTTACGAAGGCAATCCTAGCTATTCCAGTGATAACAGGCATAACACTAACAGTTACAATTTTAAGTACAACATAAGTAGCAATGTAGATAATTATAACAATAGTCCACGTAATAATAGTTATAGGTACGGTTGGCAAACTACAGTACAACCGACTACAAGATGTGGAAATTGCGGTTCATTAAGTCACACCTTGACCAGATGTCTCTATAAAGAAAGGAGCACACGTTGTTTTAAATGTGGCAAATTCCGGCATCTAGCCAAAGGTGGTTCTGACAATCAGCGAAAAGAATTTCGACAGGTGAATGAAATTCATAGCATCGATATGCATACAGAAGTGAAGTGCTGCTGTCGTACACGAATAAATGCATTAATAGATACTGGCAGCGACATAACCTTAATGCGAGAAAGAGTATTTCGAAAATTACACAATACACCAAGTTTAAGAGTTTAATCCAAAATTTATATAGCAGGATTTGGACGTGTTGCAAAAACCCCATAAGGAGTATTCGATACGCAGGTAACGATTAATAACAATACCTTTAATAATACTTGTCATTTAGTTGCAGATGGTCATTTACACTGAAAAAAAAAATTTCTGCGCTATTAGCAGAACCATGTTCTGTTGAAGTTCAAGCTCTAGCAGAACTTCTGCGGTAACAACAGAAATTCGTTTTAACCTATAACAGTGGTTCTGCTAATACAGCAAATGCCCATCTGCTAAACCTATAAAAACAATGACAGCAGTAATGTATGCAAAATAGCAGAAGATTTTGTAAAACAAGTAAAAGAAAATGGTGAAAAATATATAATAGAACAAATCCAACAGGATCAAATATAGGATAAAAGGTAAAAAAAAGAATCACAAAGTAGACTTACAAGCGAAAGCAATAACTTGTGTCAGCCCCTACCCAAGCAAAGCGGTAAGTTATTAGTTCTAGCTTCCAATAGTTAGTTTTAAGAAAATAATAAAGTTAAAATTAAAACAGTTTTAAATTAATATGAAAATTAAGTATAAGTAAAATAAATTTAATTAGAGTTCAATAAATCCTGTTAAACAAAATATAAATAAAATCAATAAAATAAGTTTAAGTTAAATAAATTAAGTTAAATAAATTATGTTAAAAATAAAATAATTGTGTTTTAAGTTTAAATAAACTAATGTTAAAGTTATTTTTGTGAAAAATATATATATATATAAACATATATATATATATATATATAAAAGCAACCCAAAATATACAAACCTACAACATTTGGCGCAGCCGGTAGGATGTTCATGATTATGGATGAACACGTAAGAGGGACCAGAAATAATAAGTTTATATTAAAAATAATAATTAATAACATAATGATAATCATACTTATTCCCTTTAGATTTTAATAATAATAATAATTAATAATAAATCAAATATATTTTATATTTGGTATTTTAAATTTAATTGTAGGATATAATATTAATGATTATAAATTTTTTTTTAGATATTAATAATGTCAAAATAATAATTAAAATATAAATTTAATTTTAGGAAATAATGTTATAATTTACAATAATAATTCTAATTTTTTTTTTTTTTTAGATATTAATAATAATAATAAAGTAAATTTTTTAAAGGTTCTTTAAGCACTCATCCATAATATTATGGACATCAATAAAATAGTTTAAAAAAATGTGTAATATATATAGAATGTTATTTTTTTTTGTGTAGTGATATTGCAAAAGTGTAAACTAATTAAAATTATAGATACGCAATTATTTTTTTTTATATAACAACATATATTTTTTTTTTGTTGTTAAAAATGATCATTCTTTAATTAAACATTATTTGAAATTATTATTTATGGCGGGCGTAATATATATAATATACCAATATAATGCATAATAAACCTAGTTTACCCCTAATATAAGCCCAACATCAACTGAAACATCACTAAAATCAGATAGTATTTCGTACGAAAAAATTAGTCGATTGGTGGCACAACCTTAGTGCCACAATTCTCCGGTGACCCCAATCCTAATTTAGCGTCAGAGGTGCGTGAATTTGTTAATGCGTGTTCATTAGCAGGTACATGCGTTGAACGGGAGGTTGACATTATATTAGTTAAAATGTTAGAAGATTTAACCATGTTTGCAAACAGGCTAATGGTGATTCTTAATAGGGCACGCGAAATTGCGGCCGCACGATATCCGGCTGCAGGATTGGTAGCTTTGGAGGCAGAAATGAAGGATATTCAGATCAGGGTGTTTAAAACTGGATTACTGGACCCATCCCTCAAACAATTTGTATTGGGAAGCCAGGAAAACACATTGGATGCATTACTTGAATCAGCGATATCGGTGGAAGCATTATCAAGACAACCGTCGGGTTTACCAACAAGTACTTATATTCCACATCCATTGGCAACACAATATCCAATTGTGGAATTGATGCCTAACAACTATCAACCAGCGCAAGTTCACATTTTGCCACCACACCAATCAAGCTATGAAGACCCTATAAATACAATGCTTCATCAGCCACAATTTCTACCGAATCAATCAAACAACGAGCAACACAATATGCAGCGTTCGCGTCCAGTAGTACGAAATCCCAACAATGCATTTGTTGACGGACCAAGAAAATGCGGATTCTGTGGTCAATTTAACCACTCATATGCTAATTGTAGACAACGTCTCGCAACACCATATTGCAGCGATTGTCGTTGTTATGGACATAATAAGGAGATGTGTCCAAAGCAGAGATTCGTCGCGTACACCAGGAATAATAACGGACAGTCCAATTACACCAATAAATGCAAATGGTGCATGCGATTGGGTCATCAAGAGGATCAATGTTACAGTAAGAAACAATATATGCGACAAACGTCGGGAAACGCAAACGAATCCAGCCAACCAACCCGGGCTGCGATTCGGAACAACTAAGTAACATAACTACATTAATTAAACCGCAAGAGGAGTTACCGCACTCAAATACGGTAACCACTACAATTTTAGAAGAAAAGCCTAGATATAAGATAGTGACGTATAAAATATTAAAATTCAAAAATCATAAAGCATAAAGCAATAAATCTAATCCTGTTAAACATCAGGCAAAAGAACCATCCATGTTGTGGACGTTAATGATCATCATTATCTGTATTATCTGGTATGTATAACCAAATATTGGGAAGCATTGTCGTCAATGGTCTTTAAGAAACTGAAGTGTTCCCTGCTAGCGGTAGGGAAAAATTTCGTGGGTTTCGGACAAACATTGATTAATGCATACAATCCCCGTGACTTTGTAGCAAAATCACGTAAACGATATAATATGCGACCCAAACGGTCAGCCAGTACACATGATCATCACATTAACAGGGCTTTTGCGGATAATTATATAGGAATGGATTTACGAAAAAAGGGTTATTTAGAATTAAGAAAAACTAAAAAATCAATTATCAAACAATGGAAGCTAATCTTACCTTCCCACTATAATTCCAATTTATATTCTATTATTGAATACATATATTTTTTATTAAACTATATTAAAACAAAGTTGAGGATCTTTATTCAATTTCTAGTTTTTAAGTATAAAGTAGTCGGGAGAGAAATAAACACATCAAGTTTACAATGCAGGATTCATAATTTAAATGTGTGGAATGATCATAGAACAATTTAGCGTTAATTTAAAACAAAAAAAGAAACGTTGAATTATTATTTTTTATTATTTAAAAAAAAAATAAAATATTTAACCGTATCTATGATTGGTTAGCAAAAATATCAATTTATAAAGATAATTAATTTTAAGCTATTATTTATAAGTATAATTAATTTTTTTTTATAATTAATTTTTAACAGATCATTTAATTTAGTTAACTTAAAGGTAAAATAAAAGAACAGTTGCATTGAAGAAGTGGACAAAAAAAAAAGAAAAGAAAATCAAAAACAATTAAGATTTAGCCAAAAATAATAAAATTAACAAATCAAAAGTGTATTAAAGATATTTAAAGTGCGATTATATAAAACAAAACATTAACGTGTTAAAATAGTGCAAGTTTACTAACTCACTTATTAATAAAACTACGATTATATTAAATTATTACAATAGTAAAAAGAACGTAATCATGAGAAATATGCAACTGATCGTGATTTTATTATTATTATCATCAACTTATGGTCAGAATACACTACCATTTATAACATCAGTTCCATTGATGACACTCATATTTTATTTGAAAATATGAAACAATCGGTTTTATTTTATAAAAATACGTGGATGATCATTACAAAATTTACATTAGTTGATTACGATCAAATACTTAATTACGCAGATAACTGCACACAGTTTATACATCGCAGGTGTGTAGTGCCAGAACAGACCAACATGCGAAGGTTTTACGAAGGGGATTTTGTAAAGGGAATTATATATATATATATATACATCATATTAAGAGTGATTGCAAAATCATTAAAACAAATTTTCATGACCGATAGCCGATTTTAATTTAAATCAATACAAGTAGAACGGTCAATAATCATTAATGATATAATATATGTATTTTATCTTTAATATATGTAATGTAAGGGGATCTTTATTAGTCGCATACAAAGACGTAGCTTGGAGTTGAAACAAGTATATATGCGACATAATGCGAAATGTGCTATGAATTTCATAGGTAATTTTCAAAAATGGGCATTCGGAGTGATGGATAGTGAAGACGCAAATACTATTTATGCAACATTAAAGAACAAAGAACTTAATGAAAATAACACTCTAAATCTGTTGGAAAAACAGGTTACCGTCATCAAATTCACTTACGACAAACTATGTCAACCAATAAAATCATTAATGGCCAACGAGGATAAAATTAAGAATTTTACCAATAAATTGCAGTCGGAGTTAAGCAATTATATATCGGAGTCACAAATTCGATTTAACGTTCAAATAAGGATAAAGGTAGAGTTGAACACACTGATGAATAGTTTATACGAAAAACTAACGGATGTGCATGATGATCGACAGCTCAACGATATATTAATCATTCCGAATAAATTGCATCCGTTAATATTGGATCACGAAACATTAACAAAAATTCATTTCGACATTATACGTCAAGTTTCCGTAAACAAAATGTTTAGAAATTTGGAATCATTATATGAATTATATTGCAATAAATAGATAAATAGCATTATCATATCCATCAATATACCTCTGCCAGAAGACATGACCTATCAACTCCAAAAAGTACCAGTACCTGATACCAAACACTATGAACACCCAATTTGATAAAATACTCAGGCATGGGGGTGAATACATCGCAGAAAATGTTATGCAGAAAAAATACGTGATTTTATCAGGGGAACAACACTCTCAATGTACAAAAACATGGCGTGCGCTGATTTGTAGATTAGAACAACCGGTTTATTTTGGCACTACCATTAATTGTATATGGTAAATCTTATTAGTCACACGAATACCACGACGTGTGAATACATGAGTATACCTGCTATACATCGTTTACTGGTTAAAATGATTTCGGACAACACTTGGTTATTTAGAATGCAGACCAACATTGACCTATACTTAAATTGTGGCAGCGATCATTATACAATTAATTTATTCGGTCTTATTCAATTTCTACGACCATATTTTATTGGTAATGCCGAATTTGAATTACTATTCACGTCTACATTTAACACAACAGCGGCCACCAAATATGCACCAACTTCAATTTTGCCGAAGTTACCATATATAAATTTGGAACAACTATAACAACATGATGACAGTTTAATCCAACCGATTCCTAGGCTGATATTAACAGATCATAGGTATTTTAACAACCTGCTTGCAGAAGGAAAACGACCTATCGAAGATTTAATGGGTCAAATAATTTTAATCATTAACGCAGCTTACATCATAATGCGGGAAGGAGCAACCAGTACTGCAAACAAATCAAAGATTGATTTGAAAATCGAGAATCATCCTTCCACTAGCGACGAAATCCAGAAAAACAACAATCGACCAAAACGTGACATTAAACATCTTCACGTATAACAGCACTTATATTAACCGATTTATTTATTCATAAGATATTAAAATTCGAAGTTTTTATTTATCTTTTCACGGTTGAAAATCTTGGACTAAAGTCGTAAACCTAAAATAGTTTATGTGTATTTTTATACTAAAAAATATTAAATATTAAACCAAGTCAAAGATTACATGGATTTTTAAACAATTTCGGATTAGTTTTTAAACTAAATTTACATTTGTACTACTTTTATAATAATATATATATAACAATTTATTGAATGTTAGTGATGTTAGCAAATCTAATTTGTCTTTAAAACATTTTTGTTTAAATGCTATATGAGTTTAAACTTTTTAAGATTAAAACACACATGTTTTGTGACAACCAATATAATACGCTGTGTAAAATTTCACTTTCTCGATGAACTACATATTCTTCATAACTCTTATAAACCAAAATCGGTTTATGAAGTAAGTGCTTTAAACCGTGAAAGAATAATTTTATAAATAGTATATAATACGCTATGCAAAATTCCACGTACTCGATAACTGCATATTCTTCGAACATGCATAAACCAAAACCGGTTTATGATGTAAGTGTTTTAAACATTCAAAGAATAATATTTATAAATATATAGCAAAATTTGACAGTATTTCTTCAGACGTCGTGTGCGAATGATTGGTTTTATTTAATCTATCGCTAAAAGTTTTCTCAATTTTTTTTTATTAAAATAAACATTATTTCAAAATATTATTGATATTATACAATATAAAATAAATATATAATATAAATTAATATACAATAATATAATAAAGTGTATATAAAACAATAAAGTATTAAATTCACAAATTAAAAAAATAATTACAAATAATGAATGTTTTTTTAAAAGTAAAATATTCAGATTGTGTTGGGTTAAAAATAATAAAAATTTCGACAGCAGGCGTTGATGCGCTATCTTTACAAGAGATAAAAAAATCGGGTAAGTTTTAGAATTATTTATCAATCTAATTTACCTTTTTTTATTATATATTCAGAAATCTAATTAAATTAATTTAATTAATATAAGTGAACTAAAATTACATACACAGTAAAATTATTTATATAATAGTTATTCATATTCACATAGTTTCAATATTGTGAAATTAGCCTTATAAACTTCTTGGTGTACGATCTAAGTATTTTAAACTTTAAAAGATTATAACACCAAGCCGATTTCGTAGTTGGTATTACAATACATGAATTATTCGCGTATATTCTGAAAAATTAAAGCTTTTGAATGCGTAGTTTTTTTTATGGAATTTTTTTGTGATTGCAGACAACGTTTTTTTTTTAATTATATGAAAAACACCTAACAATACGCGTACGCCAATAAATTTAAAGCATTAATTGTTGTTGGAAAGTTGGAATTATATGTATATCAATATTATTTAACTAATTTAACTGTGTGTGTACGCAGTTTTTTTATATTTGTTGTGTAAATGACTTAAAATGTAATTTACTAATATAAGGTTATCGGTACGAATGTATCCAGTATCCGTTAAAATATACGCATTTTGTAGTGAAAAATGACACTAACTTGGTTATAATTTTATTGATTCCTACAGTTCTCGATGCTGGTCAGTTACATGAAAGTGAATTTGATAAATTCACTGATAAAGATAATTGCGTTTTACCAGATGATGCACTTGTTGACATTATAAAGCAATATAACAATTGCGCTTGCTTTTATATTAAATGTGATGCATTCGAAAAATGCATAGATGATGGAGCGCAATCACTCCAACGACGCAATGCAATTATTGGCCCCGCGTTAATAATTGACACTGAAGTAATGCTTATTGGATATATATATATATATATATTCACGTTGCTTATTAAAATCACTAACATCCTATTTTAAATTAATTTATTGTTTTGTAGTCTGTACGATATTATATTAATAAAAAATGCGCTAACATATTCGACGAATACGAAATGAATAATACATTATCCGACGTTGGTAGACGTTTATTGATTACGACATGTATAGAATTTTTAAAAGAATACTTTGGAAACTATCCTAAAAAGGAAGAGAAAATCATAATGGCTAAAACCATAATTAAATTGTTTCCAACTTATGAAGTAAAACCAAGCAAAATAGGAGGGATAGTAGGTATCTTTTTATAATTAATGAATAATCTGTTGTCTTTATTATATTCTTTTTTTATATCTATTTATAATTTATTCAAGTGGGTTTTTATTTATTGTTCATTTCACCCTCTTTTATTCGAACGCAATTATTTTTCTTTCGATAATATTGTTCGATTTTAATTTTCTTTATTGCTGTATTTAATTTCTGTTTTTCTGATAAATTCGATTCTGATATATCACGCAAAGCTACATATATTCCCATGCGGTTGGTCGTACGGCGAATTACTGATACCGTAAAATGAATAGTTTACGAAATAAACAACAGTCCAATAACGCTCATGGTTAATTTTAATATGTAAATATTTTGAAAATGCCTATTGTTTATTTTTTATAATTGGCCTATGATACCAATTATAAAGTGCAACATACATTTAGGTGCATATGATCATAAAGAAAAGAATATCTATAGAGAATCAATTCTATATAGCAAAACATGGTACAACGATTTTCGTTTCAAAAATTAAATTAAATACCACTAATGCAAAATCAACATAAATACGTTTGTGTATGTATGACAAAAATTCGAACGACAGACAAATTGTTTGAGAGCGACTATTTTTATTTGTTTTTTTTTTTTAGTGGACGCCGTATATATATATATATTTATATATACATATCTTTGGGTATGAAATGCTATGTAATTTTTTTTTTATTTATTACTGAAATTTTATTTTAGAAAAAAAAAACCATAATTTCTTCAATGTTAAATATTTTTTTAGGAAAATATATGCATATACGATTTCAACCTTTATAATGATGTTCTTGATGTTTATAGAATTAACGCGTGTTGCAAATATGATTATGTTGGTTGATTAAGTTTAGTTTTTTAAATCGTGGATATTTTTGAAGTCTTGGCGTGTAAGAAATTTATGAAGTTGCATTCAAAATTCGCATTGTTTGAATAATTATAAAATCAATGAATATTTTACATTGATTTATAATTATTTTATAAATATACATTTTTACTTTTATTAAATCAGATCATTTTTACGAGTTAAAATGTGTTAATTTTTTGCGACTCATTCCCTTAGAATTTCCAACGACGTTTTTGGATTGATATTGCACCCGTTTTCTTTTTAAACTGGTTGCTCTATTTAATTTTAAGCTTGAAGCCAACCAACTGCTATTTTTTCGCAATAACGTTATAATTAAAACGTCCAACATAAATAAGTGATGAGAATAGCACATGCTAGCTTCATCGAACCAGTCACTGCACATATCGTTTTTCTTTGTTTCAATAAAGCACAATTCTATAATTTTCCGTTTAATATTGGATACATATGGTTCTCTATTAAAAACGTTACGGAATATCTGAACGAATATATGTGTCAAACTAAAAAACAAATCTGACGGAGCTTCTAAATACATGTTTTCGTGATTACCGTAGTTTTTGTTGTTTAAGAATTTTTCTGAATCTAGATTCAGCGTCTCACCAGTTTTTATTAAAATGGATTTGCAATTCTCACATTCGTGTTTCTTAAATAATTTATAAATAACGTATCCACAAACGTAACGAATCGAATTTAATTCAACTGCTTCATCAACGTTCTCAGATGGTGTTGTAAAGTCAGGTAAATATACGGTATCGTCATTTTCAATTTCAACTTCTTGATTTAAGCTGTTTAGATCAGTTAACATTTCATCAGTATTAAAATCAGTGGTCGAGTAAGTAGTATTATTGGAAGTGGTAATCATATCATCGCCATCCGGAAGACAGTTTGAATGATCTGTTTGAATATTTATAAGTCGTAGCGAGATCAATTTCGCTAAAATATAATTTATTTCAAACAAGGACGGATTTACGTTAGTAGCACCCCTAGCACGAACTTGAGAAAATAAATTTTCAATTACATCCTGATTAAGTCTCGACGTGGTTATGAAAAATGTTTGATTTGAATCTGTATCACATTCATTGAATTCATCATCAACTAAATGTATAATACTACTAAGGGTCATTATCAAACCGTCAATCCAATATATTTTTACTTTCGAAATTACACTTACATTTTTGAAATATTCAATCATTTCTTTTATAAATATATAGATGTGATTGTTTCTTTGGATGGCTGATTTATTTGGGTTTTTATCATGTAAAACAAAACTATTTAAACCATCAAATAGATTATTTAGCTTGATAATAAATGCAACGGTAGACGTTGCTTTGTTTTGATGTTCGGCAAATGCATTTTTTTCATTCAACGTTTTTATTGCTGCTGCTACGGTATGGCTGAACACTTGAGTAGCTAGTTTTACCTTCATTTTTTCAAAATCAGATGGATATATATGTGAATTAGTTATTTTTGGACACAGCCGAGTAACGTTTGCCGAATCAACGTTATACAATTTTCTTATTATTTGCCAACTTATTATTCCATCAGGGCTAGATATGTCGTGTTTTAATAAAGTGTTGCGAATATTCTTAAATAAGTGTGGCACATCAAAAACGGTAAATATTTTGTGTCCGTCAAAATGAAAATACGGCTTATCCGGGGTTACACAAAACTGTTTAAAAAACAAACTTCTATTGTTTGCTCCCTGATCACATATTAACGTTCGAATTATTAAGCCTAACTTCGTAAATGCTATTTTTAAAATAGAATTGATTATTTTAAAAAGATTTGCTGAAGTTATGCAATTTTCGGTGGCGGCATGATACACAATAAATTTATAATTTTTATATAATCCCCTTATAATAAAAACCGACAAATGTTTTGCTAGGCTGTTTTCTTTTTGGAAACCAAGATCAGAAAACCCTTGAATCTCATCCTCATGAGTATTATATTTTAAGTCACGTTTTATATCCATTTCATCAAAAACTAAGACTGCTTTTCGTTCATGTTCCAACATGTTTTGAACTTCCGTTTTTATGTTTTCTAAAACTTGTTGGTGAAATCCTGGCTTTAAAAATTTTATTGGTGCCCAGTTTTGTAACGATGTTTTGGAAGGTAGCTGAAATTTTAAATTATCACGCATATAATTGTAGACTCGTGGTGATCGGAAATATAAACTCTGTGAGATATTTTTTTCGTCTGAACTGTATGGAGAAATCTTTTTTTTTAGCAACATATTACAAAAAGTTTTAGAGTTTTCAGAAATTTTTTTTGATTTATTAATTATGTGTAATGTTGGTTGTTTCAACATTTTTTGTAATTTAATATTGCGGCTTTTCGATTCCTTTAAACGTTTATTCAAATATCTACATCTTTTTTTATAAGTATCAATTACAGTTTGTGCATTATTCAACTTTTTGTAGTATTCGGAATATTTTTTATAATAAAATTGTTCATTATTGGCCGATTTTATACAATATTTGCAAGAAATATTAGATTCATCATATTTATTTTTGTTGTTTGTGGTTTCTAAGATTTTAACACGCAAAACGGATTCATCGCATGACAATGTTTCTTCAACAAACTCATAAACATCTTGTGAATTAACGTTTTGTTCGACAGTATTTATGGTCAAAGAAGAATGGGTTGGTAAATTTATGGTTGGGTATGCATTATTCAGTAACCTTAATTTTCCTATATATTTGGGTTCAAAATGGAGGGAGCATATACGTAATATTTTATTGCTTTCTAGTTTTTCAAGCGGAATTTGGCATTTGGAAGCCCATTTTGCACGCATGTCTTTGTGTTTAGGGAATTGAAACATCTTAAGTTTCGGATTCTCCCGTTTACTTATGCGACAACTGGATACAGCACATTTTGTTCCCATTGCTCGATTTTCTTTTTTTTCTCCTAAATTCAAATTTGATTCCATTTCGCTTTTAAATTGATACAAATACAAAGATAAAATTTTATAAAATTGAATAAATTTATTATAAACTCAATTTTTATTACTAATTGGCAGTAATGAAAAAGAATTAATAAATTATTAAGTTCCGAAATACTATAAAATAAACTATACTCAAAGAAAATATCAAAAAATGAATAAAAATAAAGCAAATGAATTTAAAATCGATCAAATTTCCTTTACATAATAAAGGAAAAAGAACAAATAAATTCAAAAAAATATATATAAGTGCACCTAAATATAATAAAAAAGTGTACAAATGGAACAAATATACAACAATAGGGAAAATACAATATTTATACAAATACAGTATTTATACAAATTGCAAGCAATATAAAAAAATAAGAAATGCAATAAATTACTATATAATTTCAAAGTGTTATATGAGAATATAAAATCATAAAAAAAATTAAAAACAATTATGTTCTGCTGACGACTCTTAACGAATTGACGATGACGACTGAAACTGAACTAAAAAATAAAAATAATAAACTAATTTTTGAATTCTTTTCTGAAATATACACATTAAACAAAAAAAAATATAACAATAGAAACAATACTGACGAGAAAACGTAAAAAAAAAAAAATAATATATTCAGAGAAGAGAAACTTAACAGCAGTGTCGTAATGGACTTTGTACCAAACAATCATACAACATACAAACAACCATATAATACCATAATACATATACGAATAAATTGGGATACGTTGGGTTACCTTAAAAAATTGTTTTTAAATCATTTGTATGAAATCAGATTTATTTGAATTTGTTTCTCTGTTTGTCTTTCTTTGTGATATGATACAAGTGATTAATAATTTACTCTATTCTATCGATTTTAGGACTTATTTTTTAACCCAGAAAATAACAGTGGTTACTTTGTATCGAAATTAAAAAATTTAAATGCAAAAAGACACAAGGTAGAAGGATCGCCAATGCAATCAAAAAGAACAAAACAAAACGAATCGAACGATACAAACGCCCCTAAAATTACCGAAATAACGTTTGAAGAAAAGGATAATCTGGAATATTTACGACAGTGTGATGCCAGCAAAGATGCCGATTTAATTAAATTAAAATTAACGGAAACATTTGCTATTAGACGACAATTATTAAATACTAGTTGTGATATTTTTAAAAATTATCCATTTTTTTATATAAATCCGGAATTGGTAAGTAATCTTGCTGAACAATAATAAATAAGAATATCTTTCTAAATTATAAAATTTATGAGTCAAACACGTTTTTTCATTCCAGATTTTACATGAATTTGCGTTATTGCATCCCAAAATATCAAACAACTTCATTAAAAATTGGGAAGCATATGCAAATGTAATGCTAAAAATTGTAAAGGCCACGACGGATTTACATATGGATATTGTTTTAAAAGGTGTGTCAGTATATTTTGTACACAAAAGATAAATGAAAATTTAACAAAATCTTAATCAAATATGTGATCTCGTTTCGCTTAATAATAATATAAGTTGAAATAGTGTATGCAATAAATAATTTTTTTTCTTTCCTACTTACAAAGATTGGAACACTCAAATAAGGACTGTATTAGGATTGTTAAGACTACTGCCTCCTACAGCACGTGGTATTAAAGGTAAAAACACGAAACGATCAAATTATCAACAATCAATTGATAAATTAATAACATTCGAATATGTAAGTTATTATACGCAATATTGATAAAGATATAATATAAATAATAATGTCAATATGTTTAAATAAACATTTCAGACACATACACCAAAAGGAGAATATTGTATGAACAATAGTCAACCGCATATAATAGCTTCTGGTCATAGTACCCTTGCTATCAAACAGTACTATATTTGCATCGATAAGCGATTAATATTTGTTCCCACAGAATATTCGTTTTTCAAAGTGTTTGATTTATTTCTCAAGATCTTTTTCGTATTTAATATAGATTTTGATACGGATTTAAAAGTATTTTTGGGGTTTATTACTTATTATATATTAGGAATAACCGATTTAAAACCTACCAACAGACAAGTAGAAATATTTTTGAAATTTCAAAGTGAAATCATCAGTAATGAAAATACAAATAATATGATATAAATATTTTTCCGCTGTGATTTTCGATAACTAACAATAATCAGTTTTTTATGAATTTTTTTTATTTCTATTATCTTCTATCTTATTAAAACATATCATATTGTTGGTATTTACACGTAAATAGAACACATGTAAATGATTAGCTTTTAATAATAGGAAACAAGCAATACTATTGAATTGAAATACCTTGCGTAAAGTTAGTGCACCTGTATAATATTCAATATGTTTTTTTATTATAATGACTGAATTTTATAAGCTATATAAGTTTGTGTTGAAATAATAGATTAATTTTTATATTTTTTGAATCGTTTGAAGAATTATATGTTATTTTGTCAATTTAATTAGATATATAATTCAAACCATTTATAATCATATTATTATAATTATATTAAGTTTCAATTACACCTATTACGTACAAAAAAATAGTATTTCAATTAGTTTTTAAGAAATAATTTTTAAGATGGATTATATTTGTTACATATGTAAAAAACAATTTGGCACACTTTCATGCGTTATATACCATTTAAAAGATATACATCATTTATACGATAACACCTCGTTGAAATTGCACTGTGTTAGGTACGAAAATTGTCCTAAGCAATTTTGTACGTTTAGTGGACTTAGACGACATGTAGTTAAATGTAATGAAAAATCAGGGCAACATCCTATAGGTATTGCCTCTGCCCATTCAAAACCATTGACTAATGAATTAGTAACAGCAAACGAATACATTGAAAACATTAATAAAGAAGATACAACGCTAAAAATTCGTCCAAATACTACTAAAACTTCATTATCAAATTTTTCAAATGAGATAGTGGCAATGGGTATATGTCACACAAATATTAATACCATATTCTCCCAATTATCAAAATTGTGGATAGATTTAAACAGCAATGTTTTACAAGCTATGACCCAATCAAATAATGCATTCCTCGAAAGTGTTTATTATGAACGTTTTACGAACGTTTCATCACAGATTCTACAGGAAATCACAGATAATTCCAGTAAATTTAAACGATTAAAAACACAATTTGATTCGGTTAGAGCAGTTCAAAAAAATATTGGAACCCGATGGGAAAAAAAATACGATGAGCTTTGTAACACTTATATAGATAATCTGGTTGCGTGTACGTTTCAATACGTCTCCATAATTGACAGTTTATCAGCTATTTTAAAAAACACTTCATTTAATGAAATTTATTTTTCCCCGTCACACACATGTGATGATCGTTATTTTGAGCATTACTGTTGTTCTTCAAATTACAAAAACAACATTTTTTTTAAAAAAAATCCACAATGCATATTATTGCAGCTCTTCTATGATGATTTTGAGATTGTTAATCCACTAGGCAGCAAAACGTCTATTCATAAGGTAGGCGCTATTTATTTTTCAATCCGCAACATAGATAGTAAATATTTCTCACAATTAGCACATATCCACTTAGTTTGCTTATTTTTTGTTAGTGATCTTAAAAATACATGTAAATTTTAATAACATTTTAAATCCAATAGTAAATGAATTAAATATTTTAGAAACGCAAGGAATTTTAGTTAATAATAAAACAATCAAGGCCACTCTCATTAACATTTGCCATGATAATCTTGGAGGTAACACGGCGTTAGGATTTGTACAATCATTCAACGCACATTTCTATTGTCGTATATGCAAAATGGCTCGCGATGACACAAAAACCAATATTCAAGAAAAGAAATCATGCTTAAGAAATGTAACAGAATATAATAACTTGTTCAAAACTGACAAAACTCTAACACTTGATATTTCTATATCCAAAGGTATTAAAAATTATTGTGTCTTGAATGATCTTTCTATTTATGATATTATTAACAATGGATCCGTGGATATAATGCATGATATTCTTGAAGGAGCTGTTCCATTTATTTTAAAACATATGTTTCAGAAAATAGTATTTTTAAAGTTGTTAAACATAGATCAAATAAATAATAAAATTACATCATTTAACTACGGATATTTAAACCGGAAAAGAATTCCACCATTTATAAAAATAGATAAACAATCATCTACCATTGGGTTAACAGCAGCCCAAAACTGGTGTTTGATCATATACTTTCCCTACATATTTTACGATATTTATCCAAAAATTACAAAATATTGGAGAGGTGTTACAAGCTTGCTTTCAATAATGGACATAATATTTAAGCCTAAAGTTGCAATTGAGTTAATAAACAAATTACCCAAACTTATAGAAGATCATTTACAATGCATTTTAAATGACTTTAATTTAGGACTGATTCCCAAACACCATTTTATGACACACTACCCGAATATTATCAGAAGAATGGGTCCGCTTGTGCACATGTGGTCCATGAGATATGAGGCAAAACATAAATATTTTTCTAAATTACATGCTGGCATTGGAAATTACATCAATTTATGTAAAACGCTTGCGGATAGACATCAACAGATGATGTTCCAACATTGGCAACATCTATCATTTAACGATATAATTGAATTTGGTAGATTAAAAGCAATAAATATAGGAACTGATGAACATAAAATGTTGATTTCATTATGTGCTTATCCCTTTACAATTGCGTACATCTGTCCATGGCTTCAAACAGGGTTTCACTACAGAAATGGACTGTTCGTCTGTCACAAAAACGGTAATGACACAAATTCGTCGTTTGGACTGATAAAAGGAATTTATCATATTGATGAAATTTTTCATTTATTGATTGAGATGTATTCTTTTGCTAAGACGTGCAACATACTTAACGCAATTCAAATTCTACCTACGGGTGTAGATGCTTTGTTACCTATAAAAGATTTAAAAGTTACAATTACGTATGAAAGTGTTGCTATCAATTCAAAAATATACATTGTAAATTGCAATAATTGCAATTTATCATTTTGAAGGATTATTACTTTATTTTATTTTATATTATTTTTTATTATTTTTTTATTTTTTGTATAATTTTTTTTTAAATTATGTAGGTTTTTTTTCAAAAAAATAAAGAAATATATTAAAAAAATCAAATTTTTGGAAGAAATTTTTTATGCAGCTTGAATGCAATCCCTAAACTAATTAATAATTAAGCATAAACTAAAAAAAGTTTGAAAAATAAACCTTTTTGCAGATCTTTTTTAAACACAGTGTTTATAAAAATGTAAACTAATTTCTATTATAAGTATTCCTAATAAGTTTAAGTGCAAACTTTAATCTGAATATATTCTATACCCTAAAGATTAAAATCTGTAAACCTGACGAAATTACAGTTAAACCAACATAAGATTAAAAATTACACCCGTCTGAAGATGTATTTTAAACCCAGCGTATTGAAATATATACACCTTTCGGATTTAACCATATTCCAAAACAAGTTTAAAAAATATTAAACCACGTAAGTTTGCTTTTATTCCATTGTGGTTTAAGTCATATTTTATAAACATTGTGATGGTTTAAGTTTTAAACATTTTTCGGTGTGGACCTATATGTAACCAAAAAAAGTTTAAAATTTAGTCCAAGATTTTCAACCGTGTTCTAATATTTTAATTTCAATTTAAAAACAGTCATTAATTTGTTTTTTAAGCCCCAAAAATTTTGTTTTCTTCATATTACTCATCATACAATGTCCTTTCATTATTTCTCATCATATATTGTGAATCATATACATATTATGAATTAATCTTTATATGATAAGGTATCCTATTCCAACATCCTTATCTACTAGCTAGATAATGTGTTGTGAATCATATAGATATGATGAATCAGCCTATATAGTATATTATATGAGATAAATATCATATGATATATTATATAAAGTAAGGTAGACTAAATTACAATATCCTTATAGTATATGACTCATAAGTCATAACATATAGTAAAAACATACCTTATTCTTAAAGAAAAATAGTATAAATAGAAGAAATCCAACAGGATAAAAAAAGAAATCACAAAGTAGACTTACAAGCGAAAGCAATTACTTGTGTCAGCCCCTACTCAAGCAAAGCGGCAAGTTATTAGTTCTAGCTTCCAATAGTTAGTTTTAAGAAAATATCAAAGTTAAATTTAAATTAGCTTTAAATTAATATTAAAATAAGTATAAGTAAAATGAATAAAATTAAGTTAAATAAATTAAAGAAATTATGTTAAAAAATAAAAAAATAATTGTGAATCAAGTTTAAATAAACTAATGTTAAAGTGTTGTTTTTTTGTAAAAAAAAATATATATATAAAAATACATATATATATATCAACTACACAACCAATAAATAACAAGACCTACAACATGTGCCTCCACCTCCACACATACACTTGTATAGATATGTTCATAAAAGCAAAGAAACCAAAATGATTTCTGGGAAATGACACTGTTGTATAACCATATTACTCATCATACAATGTCCTTTCTATATTTCTCATGATATATTATATGAATCATATACATATTATGAATTAATCATTATATGATAAGGATTCGTATTCAAACATCCTTAGTTACTAGATTACTTATGATATGTTGTGAATCATATATATATATATATAATGAATCAGCCTATATAGTATATTACATATAATATATTATGAATCAGCAATAAAATATATTATGAATCAGCCTATATAGTATATTATATAAGATAAGATAGACTAAGGTACAATATCCCTATATAGTATATGACTCATAAGTCATAAAAAACATACCTTATCCTTTCAGAAAAATCATATAAATAGAAGAAATTCAACAGGATAAATAATGATTTACAAAAGTAGACTTAAAAGCGAAAGCAATAACTTGTGTCAGCCCCTACCCAAGCAAAGCGGCAAGTTATTAGTTTTAGCTTTAAAATAATTATTTTATCTATATATACTTACAACCATCAACTCAACAATTGGTAGTAATGAAGTAAATTAAGAGGTACCGCAGGATGAAGTAAACGAGCTGCGCCAGGAGACAGGATGAAACGTCGGAGAATCCCCGCTAACAGACACTAAGTGTCATGGACACTTTCACTTTATTTTGAAAAGAACTTTATTTCGATCGATCGATGTTGGAACTAAAAAGTATTTGGCATTTTAAAGGGTATCGAGCTGTATAAAAAAACTACAACGTAACAGCATGAATCCTTTTAATATAATGTTAAAGTGTTTGTCACCTCAAATTAAAAAGGTATTGCCGTTGTGGGAATGCGAATGCGAACCTTTAAGGTGACAAAATTTATGGACTATTATTATATACACTCTATCGCTGTACACGTACACCACGTGACGAACCCCAATCACTATTTTCTACCTAACCAAATAGATCTAATTTGAATTTTTTATGGTGGCAAATATTTATGTAATTGTATTAACAACATTAAGTGACCGGATAATTGAGTTTCCCAATACACTTTCATCATTTGAAGGGTGAGTCAAGGGGACTTTAAATGCTTTAAATGCGGTGGGTTATGTTGAAAAAATGCGTATAAGGAGCCAAAACCAATTTTAAGGTTTTGAAGTCGTAAAAGTAAGTAAAACAAGTTAATAAGTAATTATATGAATATAAGGTCAGTCCGTATTCTATATAAAAAAAAAACCATATACAAATTTCATACAAATCGGTGACAGAGACACCAAAAAATTTGCATTGTGTTCAATTACGGAAATAAAAAAAAAAAAAAATTGAAAATCATTATGAATTACTTACCGTTTTTCATAACAGCGGTTTGTAATATATATATATATATATATATATTCAAAACGAATGTATATAATTGATGGAATACAGATACGTTTTTATCGTTGCAATCCATGCGGATTGGTGGTGGTGTTGGTGAACCATCATATAAATATAACATAACAATTTACCGGTAATTATGGTTATAATTTCTTCAATTAAATTCAATGATATTAAATACACGCAAACACATTTTCCGAACATAATCTCGGATAAACGTTTAATAATATTTTCAGAACAATATATACGGTACTGTCTCCGACAATACGGAACTTTCCTTTTTTCCCATAAAATTCTGCAAAAAAAAAAAAAATTATCTCAGATCAAATTTTCCCTTCCAGATCACACGTTGTACCAGCAGTACCGTATATATTGTTCTGAAAATATTATTAAACGTTTATCCAGATCACACGTTGTACCGGCACCCAATATACACACGTATATCGTCTTAGTTTTCGTGCAAATTTAATTATTTTAAACCTTTTTAACATTTCTTTAAAATATAATTTTTCACCACAGTATCACTTAATATTTTCCAAAAAAATTATAAAAATTAATTATTTAATTAAAATTTATAATTTAAAATAAAATCACATGTAAAATTTTGTGTATTTGAATCTCAAATAAGCGAACAAAAATCGATTGAACTTGTTGCTTGGAGTCGATTCTCGATTGAATTGAAATTATTTGAAAGAAAAAAAGAAAAAGAAAACGAAATGCGATAAGAGGTGCGATTCTATTGAAAAGTGACTCGATAGTGACATGACTATTTCGTCATATTTTGAGAATTTTTAATTTCGAATTAAAGAAAGGGGAACAAATTGAGTAAAAAAATAGTCACTAAAATCAAAATGTGTGAGTCGTCAGTGACTCCATATATATTTTTTTTTTAATAAAATCATCATATACGCATAAATTTTAAATACTAATAAATTATAATATTGATTTTTTTTCTATAATTTTCCAAAAACAGTCATTATTTTTTATTTATTGATAATAATAATAATTAATATAAATAAAAAAAAGGGTCACTTTTTCATACAGAATACCAGTGACTTGTTCGAATGAAATCACAATAATTTTCACTCCTTCGAACTCACTCACTAAAAATAGTCACTTTTCAATAGAATCGCACCTAAGAAAAACAATCAAAAAAAAAAAACGAGCCGATGCATTTATTTCGAAAATGGTTTTTTTTTAGAACTTTACACCGGAGCTCAAACATCGATAATGTAGAATATTTGGAGCGCGGCTTATCGAATCAAACACACTCATTGATCAGGTTATGACCTTTGATAGAGTAGTACAAAACCATAAACAAAATTAAGCTAAAACCCAATATATATATTAAATTTATTTTATATGACATGATTTAAATTGCAATGTGATAATTCAACCCTAACCAAATATGGTTTTCATTGTTTTTACCACACACTCAATAAAAAGTTAAATTAACTTTAATTTTTTACACCTCACCTGACTCACATATTCAAATTATTAATTTTTTTTATATAAATAAAATTGTGTTTGTTGATAAATCATCGATAACAAAACAACTACATACAAAAAAACGTTCGCATAAAATCCCCTCATGTGCAAATCATCTCAAGGGTTTTTCTTTAAATTTCCCGGGTCCCGGGGGTTTCGCTCCAACAATAAACATTACCTCAAAAAACCGCGTCTGATCGTAACAAAACATTAAAATTTTTCGTTGCGCTGCGCCGCTTGCCTTTTATTCTGTACAAATTCATTTATCTGGCATATGTTTTGATTATTCGTGGTAACGCGATGCGCTGTGGCGCATTTCAATCTGTTTGGCACATAAACCAATTAGGGCCATGTACTTCTTTAAAGTACTTACGAAGGTTTGCGAGATGAGCGCGTTTTGTTTTTAGTTTGTTTACGAAAGCTTTGTATTTTTGTTCTGAAGATACAATATGAAAATACGAAGAGTAAATTTACAAAAAAAACATGTTTTTACATGTTTTCATTTACGAAAGTTGTGTATTTTGTATTCTGTTAATAAATATGAAGATTTCATTTACGAAGGTATTTCGTATCGAAGTTAATGGACCTTATATATTCATCAAATTTTTTTGGTTTTGAAAAATATCATTTTTCCCAATTCAGTAATTCTCTTACATCAATGGTAATACAGTCAAAAAAATCAATTGTGTAAACACAGGAAATAAAATGACACCTTATCAAACCGACTAGTCTTCCTACTTAGCGTATAAACTCGGTCATTTTTCATTTTTGTTTTTTTTTTTGTGACGTGAAGTGTTTTTATTTTTTTTTATTTATAAAAATAAATAATATGTGAATTATAAACAATAATAAACAAATTACTAATAAATAGAAATGTTTATTATTAATTTATTAATATTTTTTCCTTAATTAATATAATTATTAAATTAATTCAACCCCAAATATATTAATAATTAAATTTTTATAAAAACAAAAGCAAAAAAACTTGATGCTAAAAAAAATCAAGCCAATAAATACAAAAAAAAAAAAAAAAACAATCAACCAAACAACATCTGCTGCGACACCATTCCCATTGGTCGCATCAATTTCAATATATCAATTTAAATAATAATATATAAATAATAGGAACACATAATTTCCAATCATGTTAAATAATATGCATGAAAAAAGACCATTAAAACGTCCACGTTTAGGTCCACCTGATGTTTATCCACAAGATGCCAAACAACGTGAAGATGAACTTACACTGTCGAATGTTAAAAATGGATTTGCCGTATTGCCAACGATTAACGAAGAATTTGGATCAGCACGTAATTGTAATATTACGGCAAGTAAAGTTGGTGCATATTTTAATGCAATATTGGCAAGACGTGAAGAATTAATGACCCTACAGGAATCGGGTCGTAAAAAACAACAAATTAATACAAAAGATAATTTTTGGCCAGTTACGGCCCGGGGCAAACAAACAACCGATATGTGGTTTAAAGATTTAGCCGGTAATAAACCATTGATAAATTTATCAAAAAAAGCACCGTCGTTCAATAAAAAAGAAGAAATATTTACATACCTTTGTGAATTTCAAGTGAGTATGCAAAAGGCAGCATGGTTTATAAAATTAAGTTCAGCTCATGCTGTTGCGATATCCGAGGCAAAAATGAAAAAACGACAAATGCCTGATCCGGCAACCGAATGGACTGGTACAATAATAAAATTTATGAAAGATCTATTGCCAAAATTACATGATCATTATAGTATAGGAGGTGGCGGTGGTGGTGGTGGTGGTGCTGGTGCTGGTATTGATCGTCATCATCAACAACAAATCGTTGGTATATCAAACGCCTCTCCAATAAATCCATTGTCATCATCATCATCATCATCGATAACATCTACATCATCATCATTATCATCTATGGTACCTGGTGGTGGTGGTGTTGGTGGTGGAATATCAGGAAATTCAAATTTAGTTGCACCACCATTAACAAGTCCCGCTATGCAAAGTATACAAAATTCAATTGCTATTGCACAATCAACACCATCAGCTACAAATCAAATGAGTAATAATAATAATAATGGTTCGATTATCGGAAATAGTAATCCAGTAGATGATTATAAAATCATATTAAAACAATGGTCATATTGTTCACAATTATCAAAATTTATGTATGATGAAGGATTACTTGATCGTTATGAATTTTTACATTGGATACTGGATCTTTTGGATCGTATGAAAACCCATCCGGCTGATGATGGATTTTTAAAATTATTTCTGCCGTTAACATTACAATATCTAACAGATTTTGTACAATCTGAACGTTTTTCACGACGCTTAGCCTATTTAATATGTAAAAAATTATCTTATATGATAAATAATGTAATGGATTTGACTAAAGATTCGACGGCTGCTGCTGCTGCTGCTGCTGCATTATGTGCTGTTGTTCCCCGTGGTAATACAGAAAATGATGGCGATCAATTGGATGGAATGATTAATAATAATAATAATAATAATACTGCTGATGATCAATCATATTCAAAATTACAAAATGGTAAATTAATTAATAATAATAATAATAATGCGGCTGTTGATACATTACAATTAATAAATCCATTAGATTCAATATTATTTGAATATATGTCATGTCCACATCATCGTGAAATATTACTACAATTAAGTTCTATACTTCATGTTATAACAATTGAATGTCCAACGGCACTTGTTTGGTGTGGCATTGGTGGTGAAGGACGACAATCATCGATTACCGGCAGTCCTTTGGATCATTTACCAATAACACATCCGTTTTACCAATACCCGTTGGTAATTATAAAGAGGCGGC